>CP125979.1:11478865-11715099 GCA_030063025.1 Avena longiglumis
CTGATGGCATCCTTAGCCTGAGCCCAGCCATTTGAAGAGTGACTTCCTAAGTCGCCGTCACGACAACAGCAGAAGTTCGGTAGAGGCACCAGAGTCCACTTCCATGGCAGAAGGGCCTGGTGCCTCATGGACTTGGGAGCTTGTTGGAGCAGAGGAGGGCTTGACGGTAGGAGTAGCAGGGGCGACGGCGGGGGAGGAGTCATGATGCAACATATCTTTGATATTTCTAGAAGCCCCAAGAGTCTTGGGGGGACTTCTTAAGGCTGGTTGTGGCTTTTTTCCTGAAACATGCAAAATGCATAAATACAGGAATAAGATGATAAATGAGATGATGTCGGATAATGAGAGTCTTACACTAGGGGGCTCTTTGGCAAACATCCCTTGGCTTTCTTCTTTTCGCCTCCGTATGGCGGTACTTTTTGGAGACTCAGCCTTCTTTCTTTTCCGGCGTGACGAGGTGGAGCTCTTCCGCTGCTGCTTAACGGGCATCGTCATTTGACACCGTGACTTCCTTCATGTTTGGATCGTAGATTTGGGCAGCCAGTTGTCCTCATATAGATTGCTAAGTTAAGTAAGAAATCCCCGTGTTAGATAAGATGGCTATGACAAGACGGAGAACCGGAGCAATGTCATACACGAAATAAATACCTACCTTTGCTTGCCCACGACATGTCGCAGTGATGGTGAAGCCACGCTTCTTATCCTTCACCTTGACGATGTCCTTCGACGGAGCTTGACGGAGTCGCTCGAGAAGTTATCCACGGAGATCCGGCGAATCCTTTCGATCGCCTGTACTCGCATGAACTTCCGTGCGGTGCAGGGTTGGATTCACCGATGAACCAACACATGGCCAGGTCCAAGATCGGTCAAACCCGCCTCAACGAACCACTCGATCCGCCTTATGGCGCGAGAAATGTTGAGGTCGGAGGGAAGGGAGGCATGGGATCTCCATGTGGAAACTTCGGCGGCGGCTCCATCCACGAAGTCCGGGTACGTCACTTCTCGGCCCACCAAAGGAATGTCGGGCCGTAGAAGTCGCCTGCTGCCGCTTTTTGCAGACGACTGCGGGTCGACGATGTCGGGGAACCGCCGGCTAGGTCGGATCTTGAAGCTTATGGTGCCGCAGTTCCTAAGCTCCTCCCTACTATGTCCGGCTTCACGTTTGACGGTGAAGAAGTACACGAACAATTCTAACCTAGGCTTAATCCCTAGGTAACCCTCGCAGTGCCGCGAAGTTGCTAAGCACTAAGATGCTATTGGGGAGAGGTTGTGGGGTTGGACTTTGAAGTGGTTCAAGATGCATGTAAAGAAGTGGGAGATGGGCAGAAACGCCACAGACTGCTCGGCCTTGAGGTACACCTTTTCTCCGACTTGGGAGAAGGTGTCACCGCCGCCAAGACCGCCCGCCAAAGTAGCCCCTCCGTCGCGGGGAGGTATCCCTCGGCGACCATCTCTTGGATGTCGCGGCCGGTGATGCCCGAGCCGCGCCAGTCGCCTTTGTGCGAGTATGGCTCCTCTTCCAGAGGCTCCAGCGCCGCCAGATTGTGGTCACCGCCGGTGGTTTCAATCACCGCGGATGCGGATGACCAAGCCCTCGGGGCACGATGACGGAGCTCGGCCGGTTGTAGCTTCGCCGGGCGCCGCCATCGAAGGAGGAGTTGCCGGCCATGGAGGACCGGAGGACGCGATCGCAGAGAGAGAGGCTAGGGTTTCTTCAAGGTTTTCCACGAGGGCTCGAGGAGGCGTGCTGGAGGAAGAAGACGGCGACGCGAGAATGGGGTAAAATTGGCAAGTGTCCCACGGTTACTATTTATCTTACTCCGCCAAGATTCGTGGCAGCTAATCGGACGGTTGCCGCAGAGACGACGTGTTCGTGAACGTGGCGTAATTTTTCGCCATGTCTCCAACCGCCGCCAATGGTTCAGACGCTCACGGGGAAAATCGGATATGATTGCGTTCGCATGTGTGAGTTATGAGGCGTCACTGCTACCCTCGTCATAACCGGCATGGTAGATGAGCCGCCCCATCAAGATTCCGCATGGACGGATTTAATCCGACAACGGAAGCGCACGATGGAAGATTCAACATTCTCGACTTACTCATAAAAGACGAGAAACCTTTGTGGTTCTTTGGGAGGACTACAAGATATTGCTTGGTTTTCCAACATCCATCTAGACGGAGCATTCCACGGGAAGAGGCAAGATGGCGCAAGATCTCGGAGTTCTCCGGCCACTTGGGGATATGATATATGGGTATCCTCATAGCATGTCTCTTATCCGACTAACCGGGTGGCCCATAGGTAGCATGGCTCGCGGGTGGGCGGGCCGATTAGGTGGATCCGGAAGGAGGCCCATGCGGATAAAGGAAGGCTACGGTGGAGTCACCAAGTGCAGAGCCTTGGAGTGCAAGATACACAAGACTAGTAATGACGGTGTAGAACTCGTGACTGTCCGCTAGGACTTTTCCTGAATCTGAGGATCCGCGACTATATAAGTCGGACCTATGGGAGCCATTAGGGCATAGATTCATACAACCTAGTATTGTTTTACACATAACTCGCGATGCTTAACCTATCTCAGAATCGGTGTATTGCCATTATAGTGATTTATAGCAGGAGTAGGATTCCGCCACCGTTGTTGGATCCGAACTGGGTAAGCTGTGTTACCTGCACTGGCCAACCGTCCGCCTTACCCCACGCTCTAAACACGCACTATGAGTAATTTCTCCATGGCATACTTGCTGGCAATACCACGACATAGTTCTGCTGTTGCAACTTAATAGTGGAGGGGTTCGATGATAACTGAAGGTGGACTTCTAGTCATAGATGCATTTGGATGGCGGTCTATGTATATTGTTGTATTTTCCAATCGAATCTCATAGGATCTTTCACTAGTAATTGCATTGTAATGCCTTGCTCAGCCTCTAATTGCCCCACCGTAATTTGTTTACCCTTCATGCCATATTGTTTATCTAAGGAGAGCACCTCTAGTGAACTATGGACCCCGGTCCAATCTTTACCATTGATATATCTTCCATCATACTTGTTTACTTGTTGCAAACCATTACCTTCCACACCATACGCTTAATCCTTTGTTACAACAAACCGTGAGCTTGACAACCTCACCGATTCTGGGGCAAAGTCTTGAGTTTGTGTAAGTCTCCGTTAGCAACACACATGTGATGTTTCCTTCCTCCCATGGTTCAATAACCTCGGTTTCTTAACGAGGGAAAACATGTTGCTATGCTCATCACACCTTCCTCTTGGGGTTTCCAACGAAACGTCCCACGACAAGTGCTAGGCGCCATCAAGCTCTTTTCTGGCGCCATTGCCGAGGAGGCTAAGGACGTCTTCACTAGGGGAGTCCTTCACTTCCTTTCTCTTTACTTTGTTTTTAGTTTGCTTTGTTTCTTTTGCTTGGTTTTGTTTGCCTCTTTCCAAAAAACCCAAAAAAATTAGTCTAGTTTGGTTTGCTTGCTTTATTCAAAAAGACAAAAAAATTAGTTCCTGCTCTAGTTGCTGGTCTGTTATTGCCTTGCTTGGTCATGCTTTATATCAATGGATGGTTTCTTTGAAACTAGTTCTTATTGGCAAGGTGGGTTCACGGAAGATCAAAAATATTATTATAAGGAACACCGTTTGTCACAAAAAGGGAAACACTTATGGGAACAAATTGATAAGTTGAATACTATTGCTAGAGAGGTGTGCTCTACTTATAATGTTACTTACTGCCTTGATAAAGCTTGTTGCTGTAAGAGGTATAAAAACATCCCTTTTCAATGTGAGTACAATGATAATGTTACCATTTCCTCTTATGTTAAAGGAAATTATGACTTTTATGATGTGGAACATATTGAAGAATTTATTGCCTTCAAGGGTGCATTTGAACTTGCTAGCTTGCTTGAAAATACTGATGATGCACATTATAAACATGAGGTTTTTGAGATACTTAAATTTTTCTTTGATAATTACAAGGAAGAAAATGGCTATATTCTTGAATATTTTAATAGGTGTTTTCAATATTTGGAAGAGACTAATGCCTTGCAGGAGCCTATGGAAGAAGAAATTGCTGAAACTAAAATCTCATTAGATGAAAAAGAGGAGGAGAGTGATGGTCAAGAGGAGGAGAGTGATGGTCAAGAGGAGGAAGAAAGGATCTACCCATCTCTACCTTATAATGAGAGTAACTCTTTATCCCTTACATTATTTGATTTTCCCCCATGCTTACCAAAGGAGGATGAATGTTATGTTCCTGTGGATCCTTTTAAAATATCTACTCTGGGTAAAACCTATGAAGGTTTTAATCCCACTATTTTTGAGATTGATAGAAATTATGTGTTTGTAGCTCATGAAAAGCCTGCTTTATGTGATAGTTATATTGTAGAGTTTATTCATGATGCTACTGAAAATTATTATGAGATAGGAAAATATGGTTGTAGAAGTTTTGATGTTATTGAAACACCTCTTTTGCGAAAGTTTTGAAGTTGCTCTTGTTTCATCTTCCTATGCTTGTCACTTTGTTCTTTGTGAATTTATTTGCATACAAGATTCTGATGCATAGGAAGAGGTTAGACTTAAATGTGTTTTGAATTTCTTCTTGATGCTCTCTTTGACTTCAATTCATAATTCTTATGTGAGCATCTTCTCAAGCTATCAAGCCTAACTTAAAGGCGTTAAAGAAAAGTACTTGTTGGGAGATAACCCAAGAGTTTCCTTGAGTCTTGGAAGTTATTACTTCAGTAATGATATCTCCTTGTCCTTTTTGTTTGCTTTTTGTGCCAAGAATGACCTGTAATGAGAGGGAAGTAAGATTTGGGGAGTTGCTGTCCCGAATAAGATTTCTGTCCTCCACAAAAAAAAAATCTTGAGACGTCTATGTAACTCGGATTGAGCTCAAAATTTACGAATAAATCCCCAGCATGTTAGCTAACTTTCGTTAGTTCAACACTTTTTGATTTGAGCAACATAAGATGTTCGAAAAATCGGTTTCTACCTGCTGGTCTGTTTTGACAGATTTCTGCCATTATTTGCATTTGCTTCTTATTGATTCCTTTTTGAGTTCTCTTTAGGTGAATTGAGCTTTTTGAAGGATTTACTACAGTACCTTGTGTTTTTAGTCAAAAGCCTTGCTATTCCAAAGCTTTTCCAGAGGTCTAATATCTTTTGAATACACTAATGTTGCTAATGAAGATTGTGTGAAGTTTTGTACGAAGGAAAAATTTCAGGTGTAGAGAGAGAATGATGCAATGAGATGAATAATGGACAAAAGCTCAATCTTGGGGATGCCACCATGGTGTCACCCCAAGAAATATCCAATAGGTACAAGCGTCAAAGCTTGGGGATGCCCAAGGCATCCCCTTCTTCATCAATAAAAAGCTCAGTGCCTAGACACTTCGTTTTTATTGTTTCATGCATAGTTCTGTTGTTCTTGGAGCGTCTTAGTTTTCATTTTCTTTGCTTAGGTTGTTTAGTTTGATTGAATAAAGTAGTTTGGACCCCCGTTCTCGCTGTGTTGTTTTGCAAATAAGTTTGCTTGGTGTTGGAAAGGAGTAATAAGTTCTTGCTTGAAGTGCAAGAGGAGCTTCCATTGACTGTGACTTAGACTTTAGCATGACATGCTACGTGTTGTTTTGAACCTATCTCATAATAATTTTCAGTAGCATCATGAATAAACTCTACAATATAACTATCACATAAAGCAGGCTTTTCATGAGCTACAAACACATAATTTCTATCAAGCTCAAAAATAGTGGGATTAAAACCTTCATAGGTTTTACCTAGAGTAGATATTTCAAAAGGATCCATAAGAACATAACATTCATCCTCCTTTGATAAGCATGGGGGACAATCAAATAATGTAAGGGATAAAGAGTTACTCTCATTATAAGGTAGACATGGGTAGATCCATTCTTCCTCCTCTTGACCATCACTCTCCTCCACTTTTTCATCTAATGAGCTTTCAGTTTCAGCAATTTCTTCTTCCATAGGCTCTTGCAAGGCATTAGTCTCTTCCAAATATGGAAAACACCTATTAAAATATTCAAGAATATAGCCATTTTCTTCCTTGTAATTATCAAAGGAAAATTTAAGTATCTCAAAAATCTCATGTTTATAAGGTGCATCATCAGTATTTTCAAAGCTGTCAAGTCCAAAACACCTATTTTCAAATGCACATGGTACAGGAGCTTTCCCATAACCAAAATGACAAGGCAAGCAGATAATGAGCATTTCAACGATCTTTTTATTTACCATATGCATTGATTTTTATTGAGGATGCTTCATAGATAGCCCATTATGGTGGTGCTGCAAGTTTCCACCATGACTAGGCATGGCTTAGGCTAGCGGCCCAGGCATTTCTCTAATACAGGATACAAACTCCATGGACTTACAAGTTCCCTCTTTATTTCACACCGGTGACATCCATAGACAAAAGAGCATGATATCAGCTGAGTACAACAAGGTACAAGTGCAATGTTGAAAACATTCCCGTGATGAAAGCATTTCTGCTAATTCCAACTTATAAGTGCAAGCATATACAAAAAAGTTGTCACAATGGTTCAAGTTTATTAGGGGCAAATAATAAAGTGTGCCATCAAGTTCGTGAGGGCTTTAATCACTAAGTTTTCACATAACAAAATAGTTTTTAATTGGAAGATAGTTGAAAACAAGAATATACTTGGAATGGTGTAACACACCATACATAGGAATTTATAGTGGACACTTTGGAATAACTTGGTTTCTTGGGAGTTAGAGGCATGAGTATAACTTACTCATAAAAGTGGAGGCTAGCAAAAGAAGGGGAGCAACCAACTAAGAGAGCAATAATGGCCAAAATCATGCAGTGCAACAAAGCAAACTAATCAAAGCAAAGAGTGATACTACAAGTCAAGGACTAAATGATCATAGAGGCTAATGGTGGTTTGTCATAGTCATAACATGGTGTGAGCATGTGCCAAGTTAACCCAAGCAAAGCATCAAAGGAGAATACCACAATACTATACTTTTGCATGCTAAAACAATGCATAATTTCTTCAAGGCACACTAAGCAAACCCAATTGTTTGGAAAAACACATGCTACAGCAATAAAAACTAAACATAATGTCAAAACAACACCTAGCATGTCATGCTAAAGTCTAAGTCACAGTCAATGCAAGCTTCTCTTGCACTTCAAGCAAGAACTTACAACTCCTTTCCAAACACCAAGCAAACTTATTTGCAAAACAACACAGCGAGAACGGTGGTCCAAACTAGTTTAGCAAACTAAACAAACTGAGCAAAGCAAACGAAACTAAGACGCTCCAAGAACAACACAACTGTGCATGAAACAATAAAAATGAAGTGTCTAGACAGACCTGAGCTTTTTATTGATGAACAAGGGGATGCCTTGGGCATCCCCAAGCTTTGACGCTTTTACCTCTTGCATATTTCTTGGGGTGACACCATGGTGGCATCCACAAGCTTGAGCTTTTGTCCATTCTTCATCTCATTGCATCATTCTCTCTTTACATCTGAAATTTTTCCTTCATACAAAACTTCACACAATCTTCATTAGCAACATTAGTGTATTCAAAAGATATTAGACCTCTGGAAAAGCTTTGGAACAACAAGGATTTTCACTAAAAACACAAGCTACTATAGTAACTCCTTCAAAAATCTCAATTCACCTAAAGAGAACTCAAAAAGGAATCAATAAGAAGCAAATGTAAATAATGGTAGAAATCTGTCAAAACAGACCACCAGGTAGAAACCGATTGTTTCGAACATCTTATGTTGCTCAAATAAAAAAGTGTTGAACTAATGAAAGTTAGCTAACATACTGGGGGATTTATTCGCAAATTATGAGCTCAATCCGAGTTACAGAGACTCCTCACAAAGTTTTTTGGTGGAAGACAGAAATCTGTTTCGGGACAGCAACTCCCCAAATCTTACTTTCCTCTCATTAGAGGTCATTCTTGGCACAAAAAGCAAACAAAAAGGATAAGGAGCGGTCATTACTGAAGTAATAGCTTTCATGACTCAAGGAAACTCTTGAGTTATCTCCCAACAAGTACTTTTTTTAACGCCTTTAATTAGGCACAAGAAGCAAGAAGAATGCTCTTATAAGAACTATGAGTTGAAGTAAAAGAGAGCATCAAGAAGAAAATTCAAAACACCTTTAAGTCTAACCCACTTCCTATGCATAGGAATCTTGTACACAAATAAGTTCACAAAGAACAAAGTGACATGCATAGGAAGATAAGACAAGAGTAACTTCAAAACTTTCAGCGCAAAGAGAGGTGTTTCAATAGCATCAAAACTTCTACAACCATATTTTCCTCTATCATAATAATTTTCAGTAGCCTCATGAATAAACTTAACAATATAACTATCACATAAAGCAGGTTTTTCATGAGCTACAAACACATAATTTCTATCAAGCTCAAAAATAGTGGGATTAAAACCTCCATAGGTTTTATCCAAAGTAGATATTTCAAAAGGATCCACAAGAACATAACATTCATCCTCCTTTGGTAAGCATGGGGACAATCAAATAATGTAAGGGATAAAGAGTTACTCTCATTAGAAGGTAGGCATGGGTAGATAATCCATTCTTCCTCTTTTTGTTCATCACTCTCCTCCTCTTTTTCATCTAATGAGCTTCCAGTTTCAACAATTTCTTCTTCCATAGGCTCCTGCAAGACATTAGACTCTTCAATGTGTGGAAAACATCTATTAAAATATTCAAGAATATAGCCATTTGCTTCCTTGTAATTATCAAAGCAAAATTTAAGTATCTCATAAACCTCAGATTCATAAGGTGAATCCTCAGTATTTTCAAGCAAACTGGCAAGTTCAAATGCACCCTTGAAAGCAATAAATTCTTCAATTTGTTCCACATCATAAAAGTCATAAATTCCCTTAACATAAGAAGATATGGTAACATTATCACTATACTTACATTAAAAGGGTAGGTGTTTATACCTCCTGCAGCAATAAGCTTGATCAAAGCAATAAGTAACATTATAAGTAGAGCACACGTCTCTAGCAATAGTATTCAACTTATCAATTTGTTCCCATAAGTGTTTCCCTTTTTGTGACAAACGGTGTTTCTTATAATAATAATTTTGTTCTTCCGTGAACCCACCTTGTCAATAAGAACTAGTTTTGAAGAAACCATCCATTGATAGAAAGCATGACCAAGCAAGGCAACAATAGACCAGCAACTAGAGTACGAACTATTTTTTTGTGTTTTTGAATAAAGAAAGCAAACCAAACTAGTCTAATTTTTTTGGGTTTTTTGGAAAGAGGCAAACAAAACCAAGCAAAATAAACAAAGTAAACTAAAAACAAAGTAAATAGAAAGGAAGTGAAGGACTCCCCTAGTGAAGACGTCCTTAGCCTCCCCGGCAACGGTGCTAGAAAGACTTGATGGTGCTCGACGTAGCACTTTGTTGGTAACCCCAAGCGCAGGATGTGAAGATCAAGCAGCAATTTTTCCCTCAGTTGAGACCGAGGTTATCGAACCAAAAGTAGGAAGGAAACATCACACAGGTGTTGCAAACAATGTGGAGACCTGCACAACACAAACTCAAAACTTTGCCCCAACGAACAGTGAGGTTGTCAAGCTCACCGGTTTGCTGTAACAAAGGATTAAATGTATGGTGTGGAAGGTAATAGTTTGCAGCAAGTAAACGAGTAACAGTGGAAGATGTATCAATGGTAAAGATTGGACCGGTCCATAGTTAACTAAAGGTGCTCTCCTTAGATAAATAATATGGCATGAAGGGTAAACAAATTATAGCAAGACAATTAATGATCGAGCAAGGCATAACAATGCAATTACTAGTTAGAAAGATCCTATGAGGTTGATTGGGCAATACAACAAGATACATAGACCGCCATCCAACTGCATCTATGACTAGAAGTCCACCTTCGGTTATCATACTAACCCCTCCAAAGATAAGTTGCAAATGCATAACAACGCTTTAAGCAAAGTGTGTAAGGTAAAGTCCATGTTCCATGAACAAGAGACCGTTGTTTTATCCCTAGTAGCAACAACACATTTATAACCGAAGAGATTTCTGTCACTTCCCTTGGAAACTAGAGGCATGAACCCACTATCGAGCATAAATACCCCTCTTGGAGTCACTAGCAACTACTTGGCCAAGATAGCTACTAACAATGAAGAGCATGCAAGATCACAAACAACAGACATGATAGAATCATAAAGACAAAACCATTAATCAAACCAACATAATAATCTCAATATCCATCGGATCCTCGCAAACACAACATGCATGATTAAAAATAGATTAGATCTTGATCATGAACGGAGCTCACAAGATCTATACATGAAAGCACAAATGAGGAGATACAACCATCTAGCTACTACATGGACCCATAGTCCAAGGTGGAACTACTTACGATCATACCGGAGAAGGCCTCCTGGATGATCTCCCATCTCCCTCCGTAGGGTCTGGGAAGAACGATTCCCCCTCGATCTAGGGACGATGGTGGTGGCGGCTACAGACGGTTTCATGGATATTTGATCCGGTACTCAGGGTTTCTGCATCGGGGGCTTCTTATAGGCGAAGGAGGAAACCGAGGCGGCGGCCAGGGCGACCAAACCCTAGCCAGGCGCGGGATGGGGCCCACCCGCGCTTGGGGTGGGTCTGGCCCCTCTGGACGGCCCCTCCGGCTCTCCTCTGGACTTCTTGTTCCCCACGGAAAGTAATTGACCTTGTCCTTTGTCCCGTCCAATTCCGAGAATATTTCTTTACTAACTTTTCTAAGACCAAAAACAACAGAAAATAGGCATCTGGCATTGTTGCAACTTGTTAGTAGGTTAGTACCAGAAAACATGTAAAAAGCACCTCAAAGTATGGACAAGTAAAGAAAAGTAGATACTAAACAAGCATGGAGCATAAAAAAATATAGATACGTTTCCAATGTATCAGCCGAGTCAAGAAAATACCAGCCGGGTCAGAACGGTTGGTGTACGAATCCTGTGCAAGGCCGACATCGAAAGTATGTCGGCCCGTACAGGACAAGGAAGTTTAACTTGCAGGAAACAACGAGCCAGATTTCACAAAGGGAATCCGAGTGAGGAAGGACACGTGGCCCCTTTCCGAGTAAGATCCATGAGGGGCCACGCTAAAGCAGAGTCAAAAGAGAAGGGCGCCGCCGGGTTACAACAAAGGAGTCGGGTGACGCTAAAAGAACCAAGTGACGTATAAAGTACCATATGATGCCGTAGAGCTGGCATCTATGTACGTATGACCGTTATTGTATAGCTTGTCGACTAGGTCAAGGGCCTATGGATGCCCCTTGACCCGGCCGCATAGTAGGGACAAGATCCAAACAAGAAACCCTAGGGCCCAAAGCGTAACTTAGCTATTCCGTTGCCTATAAGGAGAGGCATAGCTAGGGTTTAGGAGGGACGAGCTAGTGCCACGAGGCTATGCTAATATAGCTCAAGGAGCACTTGTAAGTTCAAGGAGAAATAAAATCACAAGTCTTGGATAGTTCATCATGTTCATCGTGTTCTTCGTGGTATGCGCTCGATCACGCACACCTCCCGGTTACCTCAAGCGTCCATCCGGCTCCAACTTAATCCTACTCATGGCATCGTGAAACCACCACAACATCGGTACTTGATGGATGCAAGCGATCTACGAAGGGCATCGACAACATGGCGACTACACTTTCTTCCCCGGCAGTGGTGAGGGGCGTGGCATTTTTTCTGCGGGGCTCGGTACTGGATACAAATGGTGGTGCTGTTCGGGTTTGTCTCGAGTTAGGCCTTGCGCGGCGGCCGACTTTCTGGCGATCTAGACAACAACGAGTTTTAGGAGATTGGACTATTAGTGAAATTTACGCCGACTTCGGTCATGGCGGACGATGGCACTGTCTTCAGCGCTATTACCTTGTTGAAGGCATCGTCCTGCATCTCTCGTATCCTAGCTTGGGCTGCTCCTAGGGAAACCCTAGATCTGGGTCTCCCGGATCGAATGATGGCAACACTCTCGGTGCCGCTCTACCTCCTCAGGGTATCGGTTTGGAGAATATGATGGCTAGAGGGGTCTGAAGGTGGAGTCATGACTTCGACCGCTTGGATTAATTATACGATCTGATCTCTTGCACATTATCGATTTTCATACAAACCCAGTTATACACGTCGCTTTGAAACATCCATATATGTATAACCTAGTTATAATGCGAGCTTCTAGAGCATTAATTTTGAATTTTGAAAAATTTACATGCACCAATTTTTGAATTGAAGAAAACAATTAACATGAAAAATATGGAGTTTTTATAACTGTTCTATCAGTGAAAACCCCATTCCATTCTAAACTCTGAAACTCTAAAATTACACATTTCTATTTTTGGTAACTTTGTGCCTAATCAAAATCTGTTACACATCTAAAAATCCTCTACTTTTAGAGTATGCATGCAAATTCATCTCTACTTCTATTGCATTGAGTTAAAGTAACAATAAGAGATGAAAGGATGAAGTTCCTAACTTTTAAAACCTTGGATTTAGGGGTTACAACCAAATCTTGACAAATCTTTAAAAAAAGGGATAAACTCGGCTTGCTTGGAAGAAAAATGGCCATGGCTCGGACCGTGGACAAAGCTACATTATATAAAGGACAAACTAGTCCCGGTCAGTGATACGGCTCGGGACTAATTGTCCCCGTAAAGTGCAGCTGTCCAGCTCGAGGTCAGTAGTCTCGGGCCGTACTACAGACCAGGACTAAAGACCTGGAACAGCCCGGAACTAGTGCTTCCTCCTGTTCGTAGCCGTTGAAGACGTTAAGAACCGAAACTAGTGCTCGTACTAGTCCTGGCCCGTAACAATCCGGGACTGGTTCCTAGTTCGACACCGAACGTAAGCCCTCTTTTTCACTAGTGTGGGCTCGTCCGGCCATTGAAAGCCAGGGGAGTGGAGGCATGGCGGAGAGGTGGTGGAGCGATTTGGCGTAGTGTAATGACCACCGGTGGTCGGGGAAGAGAGGGAGGCGACGGTGGCGGCGCACGGGGAATTTTCAGCTCGGCGGCTGCAATGCATGCAATAAGCAATTTAGTTTTCGGGTGTCCGTCGTTGTGCCGGATATTTGCATAGCTGGTGACCTCTTTTTTACACGCGTTGGAAAAAATTTAGAGGACGCCGGAAAAAGGGGCATCAAGGTGTTTTCCGGCGTTGGTGCCCTAAGAAAACGGTTTATTGGGCAGGGCCGCAGTTTTTGGGTATATATGTTTTGGAGATGTTCTAATACTAAATTGTCGCCCAAGTCACGATGACTGAAATCTGGGATTATACGATCTGATCTCTTGCACATTATCAGTTTTCATACAAACCCAGTTATACACGTCGCGTTGAAACAGCCATATATGTATAACGTACGCGCTTGCACCTCCTGATATGCCTGCCGCACATATATATACCACCTGCGTCGTGTGGAAGTCCCGGTTGTCATCGATCGTGATCCCCTTCTTCCACGTAGTACGCGCTGCTCCGATCTCGCATCATGTCGACGTCCGCCTTCGTGTCCGCCCTGCGCGCCGCCGGCCGGCATCACCTCACCGCCTCAACCATCTCCGCGACGCCGGCGACCCGCTCCCACCTGCTCCGGTTCGACGGGTACACGCAGATCAGCAAGATGCTGCCCAACGGCCAGCCGATCAGATCAGGCACGTTCAGCGTCGGCGGCCACGACTGGCGTATCAAGTGCTACCCAAACGGCTATAACAAGGAGCACGCGGGCTTCATCTCCCTCTTCCTCGAGCATTGGAGTCACCAAAAGACGGGGGATACCACGGCCAAGATCGGACTGAGTATACTACCTGACATGGCCTCGGAGCCAACGCGCAACCGAGTCACAGACCATCGCTTCTCGCCGTCCACTTCGCTCACCTGGGGCTGGAGAGACTTCATCAAACACGAGGATCTTGCCAAGGAGAAGCTTCTCAACGACGACTGCCTCACCGTCCTGTGCGATGTCACCACCACCGGGCCCGGCATGGACGACTACATCGACGACCTTGCCGCACCGGACCCAAAACCTAGGGTCGTGGCAGTAGTACCCGCAGCGCCACCATTCGACTTGCACGGGCAACTCGAGGAAGCCATCTGGAACAAGAAGGAAGTGGACGTGAAGATCGAGGTCGGAGGGAAGACGTTCCCGGCACACCGTTGGATGCTCGAGGCACGGTCACCCGTCTTCAAGGCGGATCTATCGCTCGCATCGACATCCACCGGCACAGCCCAACTGCGCATCGAGGACATGGATGCCCAAGTGTTCAAGGCTATGCTCCGGTTCATCTACACAAATTCGTCCCCCGTGCTCGAGTCCGCACCAGCAGCGGAGAGGATGCTCGTCGCGGCGGATAGGTACGAGCTGCAAGACTTGAAACTCATATGTGAGGAGACACTGTGCTGGCACATCGACATGGGCTCTGTGGATTCCACACTAGCATTTGCCGAGCGGCATCGCTGCCCCGTGCTGTGGAAGGCGTGCATGCATTTCCTCTCTTCTCCTCGTAATTTCGAAGTATTCATGGCAGCGGATGGGATTGGACGGCTAAAGAAAGTTTGCCCCTCTGCTCTGTTAGAGCTGTTCGTGAACAAGGAGATGGCCGACGACGCGACGGGAGCGAAAGAGTAATGCAATGGCTATGTAGCTAATTTGTTTCTCCTCGTAAAGCGAAAGTGTAAGACCATTATTATGATACTCAATATTAGCAAGTCAGTTAAAGCAAGCTTGGTAATTTGTTACTCCTGATAGTATTAAGCAGGGATACCCATGTTAGAGATATTATTATGATACAGGTGCGATTGGTTAGATGAAATATCGTCGATTAGTTTGTCTCAACTAAATTGAGGACTTGGTTCAATGTGTTCTTTTTTGAATATGGAAGATTGCATTACCTCTAGATGCACACAACCTAGCTTTATTATCTACTCCATCCGTTTCTATTATGGAACAGATTGATACTAGATTACTAGTTTATATTACATAAAGAAATAGTGCTACATATAGTCTATGTGTCTCGCTCGCATTTGCCCGATTTTTTTCAATAAATCATATATTCTTATATAAGTTTACATGGTGGATTTTAGTTCAATAAATCAATATTCTATATGGAATTCTCTTTATATATGAAGCATTTACACTTTTTTTTTTTGCAAAACACGCATTTACACTTTGAGTAGTGATGGCCATGAAAGTTAGGATGCTAGGTGTTTGGTTTTACGTTGTGTGGGTGGGGAGGGAAGCATAGAAGAAGTTTGAGGGTCGGAGAAATAAAAGGTCGTTAGAATTTTGCTTTTTCTCATAATTTGTTTCTGCCCTGGTGCATGTTCAAAAAACTTGAAGGAAAAACCATCCAATTTTTATGTTATTTTGAGTTGGACATGGAAAAAAAGTTGATACGTGCAGCTACTGCATGGAATACATATATGCAGCTATTGATGAAATCCATACGTTCATAGTTTACAAAGTTCTTAGAGCATCTATAACAGCTGGCCTAAAATAGCTAGGGCACTACTCCCTCTGTTTAGGATTTTAGGTCCGGAGAGCTTTTTCAGATATTTCAAGATTATTAGGCCGGAGACTTAACTCTCATAATTTCCAGCGCCGTAGTAACAGCACCCGCGTCCCTAGTTTTTAGCACCTGCAGCCCCTTTTCTCTCTATACAATAACTCCAGCGATATGTACCAACCAATCAAATCAACGGGCGGCCCGGCTGCGTGCCAAGCAGGTTACGCAGCGGCACGCCGTCGTGCCAAAGCGTCAGGGCCGTGCCACGTGCCCGCATGGCGGCCCGCACCTGTTTAAACGGGGCCTCACAAGACGGCCATCAAGCTGGGCCGTGGCCTTTTCTGGGGTCGTCAAAATTTAGCCTTAAAAACGTGTTAACCTGAACTAAAACAGCTAGAATTCATTGTCTTTGTGCTAGAGTGTGGCGTGGAAGACCAAGAGGTCCGAGATTCGACCCCCTGCAACACCTATTTTTGCATATATGTTCAGAAAATCGCCGCCGGCACGGGCACGGCACCCGCGTGCCAGGGCCAGGCACGGCCCGTTAAACCACGTGCCGGGCCGTGCTCGGGCCGGGCTTTTTTTGCGTGCCGCGGGCCGGCCCGCCCAGGCACGGCCCGATGGCCAGGTTTGCAACCAATGCATGTCCTGAGAATAAGGAGCTGATTGGTCACTTCTTTCCTTTCGCCTCGTGAGTGCAAAAAGTAATTAAGGTGAGGGAGTTACAGAGGCCGCATTAATTAATGAGGGATGTTGAAACAGCGGTATTTTCTTGGTCCCAGGAAAACGGCCCTTCAGCCTAATAATCTCGTACGGAGGGAGTACATTTTTGTTATAGCGATCTGATCCCTACGGCTTGTGTTGCGCCCCGGGAATCCCACCGTTGGCAAGTCGCATCAAGATTCGGTGTCAGATACATGTAATGCTAACTCATGGCTATGGACGTTGCTACACAACGACTGGTTTAGAAATAACAACTTTGGCGGATTAGACAGCTTGTGCACGGACCAAGCAAGCGTACACGTGAATATGTTTGACATGCACTAATTAAGACTGATTTTGTCTTTAAACGGAGTTAATTAACAATGGTTTAGTATCTACGCACAAATAAATAAAAATGCTTACGTCGTTGAAATCTAGTATAAAAAATGAAATTCAAAATGTTTTGTAGGTTAAACCTATCCGATTTAAAATTCGTTTTCACCGTTAAACTAGTCGTGTCGAGATCTTCAAAACTAGATCCCATATTGATATGTTTTGGCGACTTTTTATCAAACCCAAAAGGTTATCCGCATGTAACACGTAACTTATCCAGGCTGTACTATATAAGTTATCCACCAGTTAACACATAAGTTACCCACCCTATGAACGGATTGTGTGTTTGAGTTTTTATATGCGTGCGAAAACATAAATGTGAATTCTAATTTAGGATCCTCTGTTTACGATATAATAAATGAACTCTTATGCCACATCAACCAACCGAAGTTGTAGTAAACAAATGTAACATGCAATCAGTAGTTTATCGGTTCGGCTTTATCGCTCATTGCCGCTACCACGTTATACGGATGACCGAAGCCTCAAAAAGTGTAAGGGTGCCGAGTCTTTCATTGTTCGTCAATGCGAACGCATCGACGTCAACAAAGTCTCGATACCCCTTTCAATTAAATTAGCCTGTAGCTCATATCTAATAAATAAACTAAAATACATGGACAACCGAGATTTTATGATGCAAAAAATACAAAAGTTACCCACACGAGAAATACGAGAACGGCTCGGTCAAATTCGTTTATACGGTGAATAACTTATATGTTATACGGTGGATATATACTATGGCATGGATAACTCATGTATTATAGGTGGATAACTTGTTGGTCTAAAAAAATTTCATCGAAACATATCAACATGAGATCTAGTTTTGAAGATCTTATTGCAATTAGCTTAACGGTGAAAACGGAACCTAAATCGAATGAATGGTTTGATCTACAAAACATTTTGAATTTTTGATTTCATCGTCAGCTGACTCTGGCTCTGACTCGCACGTTCACACTTCAGCCTCACGCGGACACACTTTCAGATCCCGCCTAATCAAACCGCAAAACGTCAGCCCGCCAGGTTTTATAATCCATCGACCGGTTGGAAGATAGATTTCCCGTAATCTTATTATGATTATATGCTTAGTGGTTCAGAGATGTACAAAACCAGGTACCCTGGTACTATGTCTATGTTAAGGTAGGGTAATTAATGTTCTACTAGGGGGCTGACACAGCAAGTACTCCCTCTGTTCGGGATTATAGGTCCTACGCGCATAACTAACATAACTTATATATCACAAAAATTATACCATTAGAAAATATAACCTCTAAAGTTTCTAATGATATAATTTTTATGCAATACTATTTATATTTTGTTGTTCAAATTAGCAACCTAGTTATCCATGCGGGACTTATAATCCCAAACGGAGGGAGTACTGGGTTAGGGCAACCAGACCGGTCGGTGTCCGTACGTTCACATGGGAAGCACCCTGGGCCAAGCCCTAGGGGCCGGCAGGCGCCCTCTCCACCTAGCGAGTTAATTGGATAAAACTACCACAATTCAGGCTGTCGGGACGGGTCAGTACCGTTTTCGGTAATTCTTGCACGTCAGTACCAACACTTGGACGTGAAAACGCTGACCGCGCTAATTCGTGGTTGAACACGTTTCTGACGATGCTGGCCCACATTCGGCGCTGACGTGGCCAAACGGCCGTTTCCCCACCGTTTAGGACTGGAGTCGTTGATCGGCACAAGCCCTGCGCCACCTCCGTCCGCTCCGCGGCCGCATGTGGTGCTACTGGCCAGCCCCGACGCCGGCCACCTCATACCGCTGGGGAGCTCGCTCGGCGGCTCATAAAGCACCACGGCTTCGCAACCACGCTCATCACCCTCAACAGCCTCTCCGACTCGCAAGCCCTCCCCAGCAGCCTCCCCGCCTCCGTCGCCACCGCCGCGCTCACCGGTGTTCAGATCGGCGACCTCCCTGCTGACGCCTTCCCGCCACCGTCCTCGTGGATACCATCCGGCGCTTCCTCCCCAGCCTCCGCACCCTACTCCTCTCTATCAGCTCTAGCACCATATCGCCACACTGGTGCTGGACTTCCTCTGCTTCACGGTGCTCCCCCTCGCCGCCGAGCTCGGCGTCCCGGCCTACATCTTCTCGGCGTCGGGCGGACCTGCCGGAGGGGTACTGTTCTAGTAAGGCGCCGGTTTATGCGCGGTTGCTCGAGGTGGGCCGGCCATACCGCCTCGCCGACGGCTTCATGGTGAACACCTCCACGAGACGAGATGGAACCGGGCACCGTGGAAGTGTTCAAGCATGTGGCGGACCGAGGCGCGTTCCCACTGGTGTTCCCCATGAAAACTCCGACGACGAGGCTTCAGTAGGCCCGGTGCCCTTGCTAGAGTGCCTGGATCGCCAGCCGACAAAGTCAGTGGTGTCCGTGGAGCAGACGGCTGAGCTCGCCGCCGAGCTAGAGGCGAGCGGCCACAGGTTTCTTTGGGCGGTGCGGATGCCAAGCCTGGACGGCATCTCTCACTCCTTTAGGGCCGGTGGTGATGGCGATGACCCACCGGCATGGCTTCCTGAGGGCTTCGTGCAGAGGACCGAGGGCAGGGGCCTAGCAGTGGCGGGCTGGGCGCCTCAGGTGCGCGTGCTTTCCCACCCGGCGACGACGGCCTTCGTGTCGCACTGCGGGTGGAACTCGACTCTGGAGAGCGCGGTGGCCGGCGTGCCGATGGTGGCGTTGCCGCTGCACACGGAGCATAGATGAATGCGCTTCTGCTCGAAGAGAGTCTCGGGGTGTCGATGCGACCGTGCGCGGGGGAGGATGTGAAGGGTTTCGCGGCATAGTAAATCAAAATTTTCTATGGAGCGAACAGAGGGAAAGCCAAGATCTAATCTAGGAGATGCAAACAACGAGAGAGATTGGATTAGATCTTCATACCCTTGAAGATTCAGACAGGAACGTTCGTCGAACGTGGGTGATGTAGTCGCACTCGCTTCTCCTCCTCGCGATCCGATCCGATCTAGCACCACAAGTGGCGGTGCCTCCTGAGATGCACACGCAAAGACTCGGCGCCTCCTTCCTCGGACCAGGTATGGTGGAGAGATAGATTAGATCTACAACACGACGGCGTGGTGTATATGGTGGAGAATTTACTGCAGGCTTCGCCTACAAACGATCGGGAGGGAGAGAGGAAGGTAGCAAGGCTGCTAGGTCTTGGAGGAAGGTGTGTAGTAGGGGAGGCGCACCACCCTCTATATATAGAGGGGCGCAGCCCTGCCCCTCCTCCAAGACTATCTCTAGTTTAAACAATTTAAACCCTCCCTTATCTAGAAATCCTATCTCTAGTTTAAACGATTTAAACTCTCCCTTATCTAGAAATTCTATCTCTAGTTTAAACGAGTTTAAACTTATCTAGGATCGGCTAGGCCCTATGGGGCCTTGTCCCCCTGGCCCAATGCGGCCAGGACACTCCCTCATAGGCCCATGCCCCCTCCCGGAAGGTGGGGCCACGTTGGTCCCCTTCCGGAAGGTTCTAGAAGCTTCCGGTACAATACCGATTAACCTTAACAATTCAACTCCAAAACTGCAATCCTTATATGAATCTTATTCTCCGACCATTCCGAACCTCTCGTGATATCCCGATCCCATCCGAGACTCAACAAAATTCATAAACCAATTATCCAATCTATCCTAGCGTCGAGATACGTTATGTGTGACCTGGGTTCGAGAATATGCACATGATCTTCTATCAATAATCAACAGGGTCAGGCACCCATATTGACTCCCACACATTCATCGATGATCATATCGGATGAACCACGATGCCGTGGATTCAATCAATCCCATATATATTCCTTCGCCTCGCGATATTTTACTTGCCCGAGATTCGATCGTCTTGCATCATACCTAGTTCAATCTCGTTCACAACAAGTACTTTACTCGTTCCGTAATCCGATATCACTTTGTGATTAAATCCTTAACCACATGCTTGCAAGCGGTGTTGATATCGATTACCGAGTGGGCCCGAAGTATATCTCTCCGACTTGGGAGGGACAAATTCCATCTCGACACATACAACCCAACAGATACTTTCCGATCACCTGAGAGACACCTTTATGATCACCCTCTCATAGGATGATGTTTGATGACCTCAAAGCTTTCTTCCGATACCAGGGAGTTGCATTATCTCATGGTCTAAGGAATACAATATTTGACATAGGAAAAACTTCGCAAAGATGAACACGATGAAACGATCTAATTGCTTCGCTTAGTTTGGGTCTGTCCATCATATCATTCTCCCAATGATATGATCTCATTATCAATTGACAACTCATGTCTATGGTTAGGAAACCTTAACCATCATTGATCAATGAGCTAGTCCATAGAGGCGTACTAGGGACATGGTGTTGTTTACAAACCACACAAGTATTAATGTTTCCGCATAATACAATTCTAGCATGGAATATAAACTTTATCATGAACAAGAATTATAATAATAACATCTTTATTATTGCCTCTAGGGCATAATTCTAACAGTCTCCCACTTGCACTAGAGTCAATAATCTAGTTTACATCTGGCAACAATCTCACACCCATGGCACTGAGGTGTTGATCATGTTTACACGTGGAAGAGGTTTAGTCAATGGATCTGCGACATTCAGATTCGTATGTACTTTGCTAATCTTCAGATCTCCATCTGCTATATAATCTCGGATTATATGAAACTTGCGGTTGATATGCTTGGTCTTTGGATGATATCTTGGTTCCTTAGCGAGTGCTATGGCGCCAGTGTTGTCACAATATCTCCAGTGGGTCCAATGCACTTGAACCACGCCAAGCTCGATGATGAAGTTTCGATCCAAACTCCTTCACTTGACGCTCGCAGCCATGTATTCCGCTTTCATCAGATCCCGCGATCACGCTTTCCTTGCAACTTCTCCACCACAGCTCCTCCATTCAAAATATAAACGTATCATGTCCGAGATTTGGAATCATCCTTGTTTGTCGAAACTAGCATCGACGTAACCTTTACGACAAGTCGCTCATCACCCCCATAGACTAAGAACATTTCTTTAGTTCTATTTAGGTACTTTAGGATGTTCTTCACGGCTGTCCGGTTCCACTCCTGGATCACTTTGATATCTGCTCGTCAAACTAAGAGCATTGGACACATCCGGTCTAGTACACAGCATGGCATACATGATGGAACCTATGGCCGAGGCATAAGGCACTTTGCTCATAGCTTACCTATCATTTACCGTAGCTGGACACTGAGCCTTGCTCAATATCTTACCTGACAACATAGGCACTGAACCTTTCTTTGCCTTATCCATTCTGAACCTTTTCAGAACTTTGTCTAGGTATGTACTCTGGCTTAAAGCTATCAGGCGTCTTTGTCTATCTCTATAGATTTTGATGCCCAATATATAAGCAGCTTCACCTAGGTCTTTCATTGAAAAACACTTGTTCAAATAACTCTTCACATCGTTAAGCATGTTGATGTCATTTCCGATAATCAATATGTCATCCACATATAGTACCAGAAATGTCACCGAGCTCCCACTCACTTTCTTGTAGATACAAGCTTCGTAGCAATTTGGAACAAATCCAAAGCTCTTGATCACTTGATCAAAACGAAGGTTCCAACTCCGAGATGCTTGCTTCACCATAAATGGAAATGAAGTTTGCATACTTTATCGCATCCTTAGGATCGATAAACCTTCGTTGCATCATATACAACTCTTCATCAATGTTGCCATTGAGGAACGCAGCTTGACATCCATCCGCCATATTTCATAATCATGAAACGCAGCAATTGCTAATAAAATACGAATGGACTTAAACATCGCTACGGAGAGAAAGTCTCATCGTAGTCAACACCTTGAACTTGTCGAAAACCTTTGCGACAAGCCGTGCTTTATAAACGGTAACATTACCATCCGCGTCCGTTTTCTTCTTGAATATCCATTTGCACTCAACGGCCTTTCGGTCGCTAGGAGGGTCCACCAAAGTCCATACTTGGTTTTCGCTCATGGATCCCAATTCGGATTTCATGGTTTCTAGCCATTTCTCAGAGTCTGGGCTCATCATCGCTTCCTCGTAGTTCGTAGGTTCACAGTCTTCTACTAACAAGACAGTCAAGACAGGGTTGCCGTACCACTCAGGAGGGGCACACGACCTTGTCGACCTGCGACGTTCAAGAGCAAGATCGTCCAAGCTTCATGATCCTTGTCATTAGCTTCCTCTATTGTTGGTGCAAAGCGGCATCGAACAATTTCAGGTGCTGCGCTACTCTCCAAGTCAAGAGAAGGTTCAATAACCTCGTCTAGCTCTACTTTCCTCCCACTCACTTCTTTCGAGAGAAACTCCTTCTCAAGAAAGGAACCGTTCTTTGCGACAAAAACTTTGCCTTGGTTACGTGATAGAAGGTATACGCAATACTTTCCTTAGGGTATCCTATGAAGACGCATTTCTCCTCTTTGGGTTCGAGCTTGTCCGGCATCAACTTCTTGACGTAAGCTTCGCATCCCCAAACTTTAAGAAAAACGACAACTTAGGTTTAGCACCAAACCACGCTCATACGGTGTCGTCTCAACGGATTTAGATGGAGCCCTATTTAAAGTGAATGCAGTTTCTAATGCATAACCCCAAAATGATAACGGCAAATCAAGAAGAGACATCATTGATCGGACCATATCTAATAGGGTTCGATTCCCAAGCTCAGACACACCATTGCGCTGTGGTGTTCCGGTGGCGTGAGTTGTGAAACGATTCCACTTGCTTTAAGATGCGTGAGAAAATCATAACTCAAATATTCACCTCCACGATCGGATCGTAGAAACTTAATCTTTACATTACGATGGTTCTCCACTTCATTCTGAAATTCTTTGAACTTTTCAAACATTTCAGATTTATGTTTCATTAAATAGATATACCCATATCTACTTAAGTCATCGGTAAAAGAGAAAATAGCGATATCCACCGTCGAAACACTCATCGGTCCGCATACATCGGTATGTATGATTTCCAACAAGTCCGCTCGCTCCATCATACCGAGAACGGGTTTTGATCATCTTGCCCATGAGGCATGGTTCGCATGTGTCAAATGATTCAAAATCAAGAGACTCCAAAAGTCCATCAGAATGGAGTTTCTTCATGCGCTTTACACCAATATGACCTAGACGACAGTGCCACAAATAAGTAGTATTATCACTATCTACTTTGCATCTCTTAGCCTCAATGTTATGGATGTGTGTTTCATCCCTTTCGAGATATAGAAGAAATAAACCATTCACAAGAGGTGCATGACCATAAAAGATGTTACTCATATAAATAGAATAACCATTATTCTCCGATTTAAATGAATAACCGTCTTGCAATAAACATGATTCGGAAAGAATGTTCATGCTCAACGCAGGCACATAATAACATTTATTAAGGTTTAAAACTAATCCCGAAGGTAAAACTAAGGAGAGCGTGCCGACGGATCACATCAACTCTTGATCCGTTGCAACGCATCACCTCATCCTCGCAAGCCGCCGCTATTCCGTAGCTCTGCTTCGAGTTACAAATATTAGCAACCGAACCGTATCAAATACCCGTGCACTACAACGAGGGCTAGTAAGGAAAACATCAATAACATGTATATCAAATATACCTTTGATGGTGCCCTTCTTGTCCGCTAAGTACTTTGGACAATTATGCTTCAGGACCCTGTCCTTGCAATAGAAGCACTCAGTGTCCGGCTTAGGACCGACTGAGCTTCTTCTCGCCAGGGCATTAAGCTGCCGCCGCCTTCTTGAAGGGCTTCTTTGCTCCCTTACCTTTCTTAAAGGAGGGCTTGTTGACCATCAACACATGATTATCCTTCTTGATGTCCACTTCCGCAGCCTTGACTGCGAAGAGCTCGGTGATCGATCGGAACCAATCTGATTATGAGTCACTACAAAACTTTTGTAGCCGGGAGGAGTGATTACAGAACCTGTCAATCTTGAGCTCCTCCGAATCGTGCATTCCAGCTTGCTCAAGGCTGAGTGTAGCCCGACATCTTTATGGCGTGCTCACTAACGGAACTCCCTTCCTCCATCTTGCGTTAAAGAACTTCGAGATCTCATATCTCTCAAACGCCTGAGTCTCAAACATGGTTTTCAGCCTCGAGAATCTCAAAGGGCCCGGATAGGTTTCAAAACGATTTTGAAGCTCTTCCATAGCAAACAACATGGTGCTCTTAATCACACCATAATCATCTTTGCGCGATCGATAGACAACTTTCTCATCACCGCATGCGCAGGGGGTCACCTAACGCTTTACCAAGGACATAGTCCTTTGTCCGGATGAGAATGATTCTTAGATTGCGGAACCAATTGGTGAAGTTAGACCCATTGTTTCTAAGCTTTTCCTTCTCAGCAAAAACGTTGAAGTTGAAGTTGGACTTGGCCATTGGATCTACAATATTTGCAAGTACAATTTAGACTATGTTCATGATAAATAGTTCAACTTAATCAAATTACTAGATGGACTCCCACTAAATTCAACATCCCTCAAGTTGTTTAGTGAACACGATCCAAATTCACCACACCTAATCCGATCATCATGAGAAGAGATGTGGTTTCAATGGTGGACAACAAAGTGTCGATCATATCATTCATATGACTCATGCTTAACCTTTCGGTTCTTGTGTTCCGAGGCCATGTCTGTACATGCTAGGCTCGTCAAGTTAGACCCAAGTATTTCCGCGTGTGCAAAACTGGCTTGCACCCGTTGTATGTGAGCGTAGAGTCTATAGCACCCGATCATCACGTGATGCTTGGACACGACGAACTTTCGCAACGGTGCATACTTGGGGAGAACACAATTTTTATCTTGATCTTTAAGTGAGGAATCATCTTATAATGCTACCGTCGCGATCTAAGCATAATAAGATACATAAAGGATAAACATCACATGCATATAACTTTATGTGACATGGTATAGCCAATCCTCGCGCAATGATCTCCATCTTGTGCGTTCCGGCATGATCCCCATCACTCCACCATGATTGCCTCCACCACGAATAGCAACTACAACTATTGCTAACTACTTAGCGATAAAGTAAAGCTATTACATGGCGTATAAGAAGTTGACTCGCAGGTCATACACAATTATAAAGACAACCATATGGCTCCTGCCGGTTGTGTACTCATCGACATGCAAGTCGTGAAACATTACAAAACATGATCATCGCATACAATATACACATCACATCTTGGGCCATACCATATCACGTAAAACACTCGCAAGAACAAGTTAGACGCCTCTACTTTGTTGTTGCATGTTTTACGTGGCTTATGGGAGTAGATGCTAAGAACGATTCTTACCTACGGAAAGCCACAACGGTGATATTATGGTTGCCAAACTCCGGTGTTAATCCCATGACAACTATAGTGAGAGAAACTAACATCCACCAGCCGGATGTGTGGTACAAGCCACACGTCAAGTGCGGAGCCGGTCTCGAACGACGCCGCGTAAGGTTGGCCTGGACCGCTTCAATCTCACTATCCAGCGTCATAAGAAGAACTCAAACAAGAGGCTTGCAACAGAAAACATCAACGCCGCAACAACCATGTTGCGTTCTACTCGTGAAACACATCTACGCATAGATCTAGCTCGATACCATCGATGGGTTTCGGCATAGTAAATCAAAATTTTCTACGGAGCGTAAGAGGGAAAGCCAAGATCTAATCTAGGAGATGCAAACAACGAGAGATTGGATTAGATCTTCATACCCTTGAAGATTCGCATGAACGTTCGTCGGAATGTGGGTGATGTAGTCGTACTCGCTTCTCCTCCTCGCGATCTGATCCGATCTAGCACCACAAGTGGCGGTGCCTCCGTGAGATGCACACGTGCAACACGTCGATGTCTCCTCCTTCCTCGGACCAACGAGTATGGTGGAGAGATAGATTGGATCTACAACACGACGGCGTGGTGTATATGGTGGATAATTTCTGCAGGCTTCGCCACAAACAATGGGAGGGAGAGAGGAAGGCAAGGTCGCTAGGGCTTGGAGGAAGGTGTGTAGTAGGGGAGGCACCACCCTCTATATATAGAGGGGCGGCCAGCCTGCCCTCCTCCAAGCCTATCTCTAGTTTAAACAATTTAAACTCTCCTTATCTAGAAATCCTATCTCTAGTTTAAACTATTTAAACTCTCCCTTATCTAGAAATCCTATCTCTAGTTTAAACGAGTTTAAACTTATCTAGATCGGCTGGGCCCTATGGGCCTTGTGCCCCTGGCCCAATGCGCCAGGACACTCCCTCATAGGCCCATGCCCCTCCCGGAAGGTGGGGCCACGTTGGTCCCTTCCGAAGGTTCTAGAAGCTTCCGACAATACCGATTAACCCGAACAATTCAACTCCAAAACTGCACCGCCTTATATGAATCTTATTCTCCGGACCATTCCGAACCTCTCGTGATATCCCGGATCCCATCCGAGACTCAACAAAAATCATAAACCAATTATCCAATCTATCCTAGCGTCGAGATACGTTATGTGTGACCGCGGGTTCGGAATATGCGACATGATCTTCTATCAATAATCAAGCAGGTCTGGGCACCCATATTGACTCCCACACATTCATCGATGATCATATCGGATGAACCACGATGCCAGGTTCAATCAATCCCATATATATATTCCTTCGTCTCGCGATATTTTACTTGCCGAGATTCGATCGTTGCACCGTCATACCTAGTTCAATCTCGCTCACGGCAAGTATACTTTACTGCTCCGTAATCTGATATCACTTTGTGATTAACTCCTTAACCACATGCTTGCAAGCGGTGTTGATATCGACACGAAAGGGCCCGAAGTATATCTCTCCGACCTGGGAGGGACAAATTCCATCTCGATACATACAACCCAACATATACTTTCCGATCACCTGAGAGACACCTTTATGATCACCCTCTCATAGGATGACGTTTGATGACCTCAAAGCTTTCTTCCGGTAGGGAGTTGCATTATCTCATGGTCTAAGGAATACAATATTTGACATAAGAAAAGCTTCGCAAAGATGAACACGATGAAACGATCTAATTGCTTCGCTTAGTTTGGGTCTGTCCATCATATCATTCTCCCAATGATATGATCTCATTATCAATTGATAACTCATGTCTATGGTTAGGAAACCTTAACCATCATTGATCAATGAGCTAGTCTATAGAGGCGTACTAGGGACACGGTGTTGTTTACAAACCACACAAGTATTAATGTTTCCGCTTAATATAATTCTAGCATGGAATATAAACTTTATCATGAACAAGAATTATAATAATAACATCTTTATTATTGCCTCTAGGGCATAATTCCAACAGGACGGCGGTATGGTGGCGCGCAAGGAGGTCGCGGCCGCCGTGAAGGATCTCATGGAGGGGGAGAATGGGCGCGCCGTGCGGCGCCGCGCTGAGAAACTGCAGCAAGCGGCGGCGAGCGTGTTGTCGCCAGACGTCCGACCACACCTGCTCGTGTCCTAAACGGCGGGAGAAACGGCCGTTTGGCCACATCAGCACCGAATATGGGCCAGGCTTCCTAGAAACGTGTTTAACCTGGAATTTGCGTGATTAGATTGTCGGCGTCCCAGTGTTGGTACTGACGTGCAAGAATTACCGAAAACGGTACTGACCCGTCCCGACAGCCTAAATTATGGTAGTTTTATCCAATTAACAACCACCTAGCTATCTCTCCTCCACCTCCGTTGGAAAACGTGGCGGGGCAAAGCCCATGCTACCGCCGATGGAGGTGGGGTCTCCATCCCAAAGCACCTCGCTATGAGGACCGCTGGCCTGGACGGCGGCGAAGTTGGTGGTTTGCTACACTGATATAAATTTTTCGCTACAATTAGTATCCTGTTTTACTATATTAGCACAAAATTTTTGGTACAAGGTCTCTAACGAGGTCTCTTGGTGAAGGAAAAAACCATCCAATTTTTATGTTATTTTGAGTTGGACATGGAAAAAAAGTTGATACGTGCAGCTACTGCATGGAATACATATATGCAGCTATTGATGGAATCCATACGTTCATAGTTTACAAAGTTCTTAGAGCATCTGTAACAGCTGGCCTAAAATAGCTAGGGCACTACTCCCTCTGTTTAAGATTTTAGGTCCGGAGAGATTTTTCAGATATTTTAAGATTATTAGGCCGAAGACTTAACTCTCCTAATTTCCAGCGCCGTAATAACAGCACCTGCGGCCCCTTTTCTCTCTGTACAATAACTCCAGTGATATGTGCCATTGTGCCAACCAATGCATGTCCTGAGAATAAGGAGCTGATTGGTCACTTCTTTCCTTCCGCCTCGTGAGTGCAAAAAGTAATTAAGGTGAGGGAGTTACAGAGGCCGCATTAATGAGGGATGTTGAAACAGCGGTATTTTCTTGGTCCCAGGAAAACGGCCTAATAATCTTGTACAGAGGGAGTACATTTTTGTTATAGCCATCTGATCCCTACGCTTGTGTTGCACCCCTGACATCCCACCGTTGGCAAGTCGCATCAAGATTCGGTGTCAGATACATGTGATGCTAACTCATGGCTATAATCTTATGATTATATGCTTAGTGGTTCAGAGACGTGCAAAACCAGGTACCCTGGTACTATGTCTATGTTAAGGTAGGGTAATTAATGTTCTACTAGAGGGCTGAGACAACAAGTACTGGGTTAGGGCAACCAGACCGGTCGGTGTTCGTACGTTCACATGGGCAGCACCCTAGGCCAAGCCCTAGCGGCCGGCAGGCGCCCTCTTCACCTAGCTATCTCTCCTCCACCTCCGTTGGAAAACGTGGCGGGGCAAAGCCCATGCTACCGCCGATGGAGGTGGGGTCTCCATCCCAAAGCACCTCGCTATGAGGACCGCTGGCCTGGGCGGCGGCGAAGTTGGTGTTTTGCTACACTAATATAAATTTTTCGCTAATCCTGTTTTACTACATTAGCATAATTTTTTTGGTACAAGGTCTCTAACGAGCTCTCTTGGTGAAAATCTTCGGTGAAGTCGGTTTTGCTATATTATGACGCTTTTTGCTACAAGTTCGCTGGCAAGGTCTCTGATGAACTCTCCAGCGAGGTCTAGTCTATCTTTTTTTTTTCTAGATTGAATCGTTTTCTGGTACATGCAACAAAATCGAGACTATTTGTAGCAAAAGTGGATTATTTATAGCAAAAACGGAATAAAAAGACAGGAAGGAGATCTGACGTCCAGGGAACGGGTAGCACTACCCAATCCCTTTTTTACAGGTTACACGCATCCGTTTTTCAGAGGTAAGTAAGAAAAACTTGCGTCGTCCGAGATCGATGAGCCCGACCAGAACACACACTCACAGCCAGCTAGCGCCCCCTTTACTTGCCTTCCGCCCCAAGTTTCTCCTCTGAGACACGGCTGTCTTCCTTCCCAAGCACACAACACACACTCTTTCTAATAAATCCACCGAGACACACCACCGCCTTCTTCTCCTAGTCAGTACCTCTCTCTTCTATACTTGGAGACTAGCTCTCGTGTGCTAATTACCATTACTGGCCAAGGCCTTACAATGGAGGTATGCATGTATCATCAAGAACTGTCATTGCCTTTGGCTGATGGTTACATGCTGATATGTGATGTGCCCCGTTCGATCTATTTCGCAGGATGCGAGAGGGATGATGATTATACAGTATCGGCAGAGGATACCGGCTTTCGGGGAATGGAACTACGACCACAGCGTCGACGACTGGTCCGTGCTCACCCAGCGCTTCGAGTCCGTGAGGATGATGCAGCAGATCCCCTTTCCCGTTCACAAACAACCCTGCCGCAAGGTACGAACATATATAGATTTATTAATCTCTTCCCGTTTTGCGCAAATTTATTATATGCAGATGTAAGTTTTCCATTTCTGCAGACATGTCTTCAAATTAGCATTATCTTCAAATTCATATGGTGATCTAGGATGCTACATACTACCTCCGTTTAAAATATAAGATGTTTTAGCTTTGTGAAAATGTATCTAGACTACTTTTAGTATGTAGGTTCACTCAGATTTGGAATGAATCTAGACACTAAAAGAAGTCTAGATATATTTTCTTCACAAACCTAAGACATCTTATATTTTAAAACGATGAATCTAGACACTAAAAAAAGTCTAGATACATTTTTTCACAAACCTAAATCATCTTATATTTTAAAACGAAGGCAGCATATACGATGCTCTACCTTAGCTACATGATTATTATTTTTATGGGAGGGTTACATAATTAGTTAATTAATTAATAGTGTTGGGAAGGGAATAACATTACCACTTCTCCGGCTAGAATCCACTCAATCCTTGCTCTGGAAGCTAAAATCTGTCCTGGGCTTGCAGCATACTCCAAACTCTTTAGTCAATGGTCAGCAGTCCTATGGCTACTGCACACTAGTCCAATGGGCCCACGCATGCATAGACGCAGAGCTCTAGCTCTTGTGCGGGGCCCGCCTTGCATTCCTTGCCAAGCACACCGCATAGAGCTGCTCTTCATATGGTTTCGAAGTCTCGATCTTGATGAAAACGTACGTGTGCAGAGGGCGAGAGCAAGCCGCCGGAGGCGCGTCCCAGCGTTCGGAGAGTGGAACAACGACCACGGCAACGACAACGGCGAGGGCGGCTGGTCGGCGGCAGTGAACCAGTTCTTCGAGCCTGCCGTGGCGGCACACAGATCAATCAAACAGGTACTACTACTTTGCTACTGCGAGGTACAACAATTCTCCTTCCGTTTGAAATCTATGTGGCTTCATGCATGAGCATGACTGCTCTTGCGGCAGGTCGTCGGGGATGACAATGGCGTCGTCGCCATGGGGATGCAGCAGAACAAGGGCTGGGTGGTGGACTCTGGGCCCCACGTGGCGATGGAACCCTTCTCCTTCACGGTGGTCGAAGCTGTTGACGACGACCTGTACGAGGTCCCAGCGGACATGCTTTGCAGCAAGTCAATGCGACGGGTATGTAATTTTGAGCACCGACAAGTTTACAACTCATGAAATGAAGTGGTCATGAATATGATCTCGATGATGCGCACTTTAGTAATGTACTACATCTGGATTATAACTATTAAGGCCGGCTAGTTCTCGACACAAGAAGCTCCATTGATCCTATACATAAACAATTCTTGCTCCGGTTTGCAACAAATTATGTTAGAAAAAACTTTACTAGTCATTTAGTTTTGCAGTCAATGCACCGTAGTACTACTATGGAATACTTTTCCTGTTAGTCAACCGGCCACTGGAAACTCTCCCTGCATGTTACGAGTCTTTGAAATACTGTTAACTTCAGTTTTTACCAAACACGCCTAATTATCTTGTTTAATTCATTGCAGAGGAGGAGGAGGACATGGCTGAGGAGCCTACTGACGAGGTGCTTCGGCCTCAACTGCTTCGGCTGAAAGATAGATGATCCTGACGATCGAATTATATACACATCCAATAATGTTTGCGATGTGCAGAAGCAGCCGAGGTGCTCACATGTTGTATGCTTGTGCGGTCAAGGACTCATCATCGCTTTTAGTCTCTGTTAATATGTTGTCGCACCAACATTTGGAGCTTTGGTATCTGTTTAATTTGACGGACGGAGGATAGAATGGCGTGGTTTTCCTCCCTTGAGAGTATGTATTGTATGTAAGATGAAAGTGCCGGGTGATGACTATATACATATGATATGTTTCTTGTTTTTCTTAATGTATGAGCAAAACTCCCAAGATGATCAATTTGAATTTTGAAAAATTTAATACTCTAGTGTCCACCATATGTGATTGAATAAAGAAGCATAGTGGATTTTTTAGCCCGAAAATAAGGCATGGTCGAATATGATGCAAGTAATTAAGGCTCAATCTATATGTAGCTTCTTTTTGTAGGCTTTTTGTTTGCTTGATGCGAAAAAATATATCAGAAAGCTGGGTTTTATGCATCAAAAGATGCCGAACTGAAAAAAAAGTGTACTGAATATATAGATGCCAAACTCCATTAACTTGGTAGAAGAATATGATGTACACGGAATTTGGTAGAAGAATATGATGTAAGTAATTAAGGCTCAATCTACATGTACCCTAATGCTCTTATCGGTGTATCCTGTTCACCACAAGCTCCAACAGAGCAGATTGGCAACCTGTAGTCTTTAGCTGTTTGAACCCATCCGCCGCCGCGAATGCTTCCAGATTACCAGGAAAAGAGAGGAAGCTCATGCATGCCGGCGTCAGCACCTTGCACTGATGCCGCTCTGCTAACTCTAGAGTGGCCGCCACGGTGCTCGTGTTGATTTGGCTGCATAGCTCCTCCTCGCAGACGAGTTTCAGCTTCTCCAGCCCATACCTATCCGCCGCGGCGAGCACCCTCTCGGCTGATAGAGGAGCCTCGAGCAGGAGGGGAGGCGTGTCCGTGTACATGAATTGGAGCATAGCCTTGAACACCTCGGCGTCCATGTCGTCGACGCGTAGCTGAGCGATGCCGGTGGCCGTCGAGGCGAGCGATAATAGATCTGCCTTGAGGACGGGCGATTGGGCCTCAAGCACGCACCGGTGCGCGGGGAACGTCTCTCCACCGACCTTGATCTCCACGTCCACCACCTGTTGCCTGTTCCATATGGCGTGGGCGAGCTGCCCACGCAACAAGTCGAATGGCGGCTGGACGACGACCGGAGTAGATTTAGGTTCCGGCGCTCCGGCATCCTCGACATGGTGGTCTTGGGTGTGCAGCGCGGCAGCGACCGTAACATCGCACAAGACGGTGAGGCAGTCGTCCCTGCTGAGATGCTTCTCCTTGTGGAGGGCGTCGTGTTTGATGAAATCAAACCAGCCCCAGCCGCGGCCGTCCCCGGTGAAGCGGAACTCTGTTGTGGCCTGACTGTATGTTGGCTTGGAGGACTCGTCGAGTATACTCAACTCCATCTTTGCCGTGGCATCCCCGGTGAGTGCGTGGCTGGCATGTTCCAGGAAGAAGGAGATGTAGCCTTGGTGACCCTGATCATAGCCGTTGGGATAGCACATGATACGCCAGTCGTGGCCGCCGACGCTGAACTTGCCAGATCTGGTGATCTCCGTGTTGGCCGCCATGTTGGTGACCTGCGTGTAGCCGTCGATCCGGAGCACGTGGGAGCCGGCGGTCGCCTGCCGCGCGGCGATGGTCGAAGCTGAGAGCTGCTTCCTCCCGGCGCCGCGCAGAGCGGACAGGACGCTGGACATCGACATGGCGGGAGGAGCTCACGGAGGTCGACGATCCAAGGAGACTTCCGAGGCTGAGGCTTGCAGATGCGTTAAGTTGGCGTTAATTATATGGATGCTGGCATCTGCAGATATAGAGATTGTGTTAAAACGGGAAACAGATTGTAATATGCATGTAAGCTTTTTGTACCTGTAAAGCGCCTAATAGAGTTGGGTTACAAGTAAATTGTCAGACATTTTGTTATGGTCAGATCGGTAAAAAAATTCACAACAGACATGTCTATTTAAACCAACAAGACTCAGATATAGAGGTTTGTGTTAATACGGGAACCGATCGACATGTAACAAATCTGATTGTAATAGGAGTATTTCAAATGATGTACTCCCATCTGTCCCAAATTAGTTGACTTATATATTTGTCTAAGAAAATAAATACTTATATGCTAGTACAGGGCTGCCCTACCTTTATTTTTGCAAAAAAATAGATACATCTGTTTTTTTCTAGACATATCGAATGGTCATACATCAAAACAGATTCCGTATAGGTGTACCTTATTTTGATTTTTCGGCTTAATATCCTAAAAAAGACGCTGAAAAGTCTAAACGAAACACTGAGAAGCATGCGATAATCATGCGCGTGTCTTGTTCTTTCCGGTGAGATACTGTGCATGCTCCTGCACATGCTTTTGGGGGAGTACAAAGAATTACTCTGATTTTCTTGGACTATATTATTTTTCATTCTGATCCACCCAGCTACGTACAACTGTTTATATTTTCCAAGGGAATGGAACATGGGCGATCCGATTACCACCTGGCTGCAAAAAGAATTCCGTTCACACGTCACTCGGAAGGAACCAAGATTTTTTTACAAATATGCACCTCTGTAAATCGGCATTAACAAAAATACACCCCTCTAAAACCTATTGCCAAAAATGGCTTGGCGAAAAGAGAAAAAAGTGACACGTGTTGCGTCCGGCCATGCGAGCTCGCGGAGCACACATACCGCCACAAGGAATGACGGAAAGAGGTTCCCGCCAATGGTTCTAACTGGAGATAAGTACATGTTTGGGCCCCTGGCTATGCATTAATGCCTAATTAAATTATTGAATATCGCCTCACCCGTATATGCATGTCATCAGGCAATCTTTTTCTATACCCATTTGTTCACCTAAACATGTCTAATTAAATATTTTCTATCAGACTGTCATTATTAATTTGCATTTATTACTGGGAAGAAATAAGAAAAAAAAGCTAATCGTGAAAAACATTCCACCGGCTGAAAAACATTCCGCCACCTCCCTTGGCGGGAAAAACATGCTGCCACCCAATATGGCGGGAGGAGCCACGTGTAATTTTTTTTACTTTCCGCCAAGGCATTTTTAGCAATTGATTGTTGAGGGGGCTAATTTTGGCAATGACACCATGCAGAGGGGTGTATTTGTAAAAAAAATCCAGGAAACAAAGATCTGTTCACACAGCCGTCGTTGACATGCATATCAGGTAGACGCATGTCAGGGTCAGCATGTCGACGCCAAACTATTTTGAAAAAACAAAACAAGGTTCAAAGATGAACAGATGTCCAGTCGTTCTTTTTATGTTGTTGACTTGTCGAGTCAAGTTATTTCCGTGCCAAGTTTGGTAATTTAGCATCACATTTACAAATTACGAGGCGCTGCATTGTGTATGTCAGTATGTATATGTCTTCAATACTGCTACTCTCTCTGTCCTGGTTTAAAGTACATAATTTGTAATTCTGTGAGCCCTAGGTGTTCTCTAATTGGTCCATTTAATAGTGTAGAGAAGAACATGCATGAGAAGTAGAAGAGCCTGCAAAATGTTGTTCACGTATGTGCATGCAAGTATTTTGTTCTTTTTATATGGAAGTAATTATAGAGATTAAATGCTTTTGTGTCTAAATATTTTTGGATTGCATGGTTTGTAAATTGTGTCCTTTAAACCAGGACGAATAGAGTATATGTAAAACATTCGTGCATGCAAATTAGATAGTTGGGCTAATAGCAAATTTAGACAGATACCGATATATTAGACTAACGTTTCTAATATATTTATGCTTTGACTTGTCTCTCTAGTGTACTCCCTCCATACCGGATTGTTGGGCTAATAGCAAATCTCACAGAGAAACCGATATATTAGACTAACATGTGCATTAATTGTCTCAAATTAATTACTTTCTAGAAATTAGTCCCACTATTTATAGATTGGAAACTAACCAATGCATGCACTACTCCCTCCGTCCCGGTTTAAAGGACACAATTTGCAATTCTCTTGGCCCTAGGTGTCATCTAATTGGTCCATTTAATAGTATGGAGTAGAACATGCATAAGGAGAAAAAGAGTTAGTAAAGTGTTCACATTTGTTCACACATGTTGTGTATGCAGACATTTTATTGCTTTCACACAGGAGTAATTACAGAGATTAAATGCTTTTGTGCCTAAGTATTTTGGGATTGCATGGTTTGCAAATTGTGTCCTTTAAACCGGGACGGAGGGAGTAATTTTTCACGAGAAAGGAGGAGAGGGGTCATACTCTGGTATTAATTTCAACATCAATGTAAACAATAGTCTATATCTCCTTTTCCATAGCCAATCGTTACCCACATAGGTTCTAGAGTTTTGGTAATTTAGAGTAGTAACTAACTTCCCTATATATTGCTACATGTGAATTGTTATTTTTTCCTTACTAGTACTTCTTGCACAATGACCATAGTACTCCGTATAAAGAAAACCATAACGCCTGCAAATGTCAACTATGATGTGTATCATAAACTCTTAATATTATACCACTGACGATCGATGACGAATGCTGGACATGCAATAGTGCACCTCATAGCTATATAACTTGCTTCAAATGAAGATAATTGGAATTTTATGCTTGGATTTGTCACTAATTAGGCAGTTTCGACAATAGATTCATGTATGTAAATTTTTATTTTCAATTGTATATGATCGTATAATTAATACACTGATACATTAGACTTGTACATTTTAAGGACTCCGAAAAGTCAAAAGGTACTCTGGTATTTGGAAAAATTCCTTATGATTTTCAATATATTTTTAAAAAATGTCTTCGAAATTTCTATGAAATTCTAGATTTTAAAATCTGCTCTCGTATTTTTATTGGCAAAGCGTATTAGATTTTGTATTAAATGTGTATGTACAAAACATGGATAACCTAGTTGCATGCATCAAATGTATGATAGTTGGATTTATGGCTAGATTTCTCTTTCAAACTAACTTCCACAATATATATGTAAATCACTATTATTTTTATCTTTTTACTTGTATTTCTTATGCAACCATCATAGTATAATGGTAACTTTATGACCTTTTGTATTTAGTAGAGTAAAACCTAGAAAGCCAGTTACCTCATTTTATGGATTTTTACGCAAATAGGTAACTTCCACAATAATGCGTATATGTAACATTATTTGAAATTGTATACCATTATGAACAGACATTTCTCTGTCAAATTTATACATACATTCGGGGAGTACGAAAATTCAAAGAGAATTCTTAATACCCATCTGGTGTTTGGATTTTATTTTTCAAATATGGATATGACTATTTCAAGCAAAGTTCTTATGAATTTATATGAATTCCATGCTTTCCAAAGCTTCTCTTTTATTTTATGAATAAGTGAAGTATATTGTTTACAAGGAATATATATGTGAGTACAAATATCGACAAAAAACTACTCCCCCCGTAAAAAATAACTGTTGCTGCTTGTTTTTCGAAATCGCTGACTAAACATATGCACACTACATTCTTGAATTTGAGAACAGAATCAACTTTCCGATGGACCAGATTCGTGATGTTCACAAATAGAAAATAATTCTATCTGAATTTTTTTTGCTGCATAGAAAAAGATCACTAGTATAATTTATAGACACAAATACAACAAAAATTGTGTTCCTTAACCCTCAACGTTTTGCAGTTACGAGAACAAACATGTGTTCTTTTTTAAAATAGAAAACCATCGCTTGACCTCATGAGACAATTGTAACACCCTCAGAATCGACCCTATGCAAGTTTCAGCGATTCCCGCCAAAACCCGCATAGAAACGATTCAAAGGTGCCCACCAGGCACTTTCGTGCGGGTGAAAAACGAAGTAATAACATTACACAACAGTCCTCGATGGGACCTACAGAACAGATATATATACAACAGCGACTCAATGAGTCAAGAATGCAGATATAATATACAAAGATCCAAATCACCTTGAAAATGATAGAGCGTCCGACTACGGACAAGATGCAAATGGGGCTAAGAGCCCTGAAGAATAACCAATGGCGTCCATAACCCTGCCAAGGCCAAGCCGGAAGGGTAACCCTGCTAACGACGTCGATCTCAAAACCTGCTTAACAAAAGGGGTGCCGACAAAGGGCAAAGGAAAAAGAGAGAGCGGTCGATCGAGGCCCGATTACGGCGAGGCTAGAATTCGGCGGTCCTCGCCTACACAGGTATGGTGGACTGCAGCGGCAGCGCAGCATGAACTAAACAACCTATAGAGACTCAATATAACTGTCGGCTATCAAAGAGGGATAAAAAAGACCTATTCGGAACCAACCTGATGCTACCATCAAACAAACCCATCCTGGTGTTTCCCCCTCGAGACCAAACGAGGAAGTCAACCGAGGTACTCACACAGTTGGCAGTTTTATTACTAGTCATTATAAAGTCAAATTTATAGCACTACTTTAGTTATAGTTGTCTATGATCGAGATATTGTGCTCCAAGTCGTCCATAACCGCGGACACGGCTTTCAGAAAGTTTTACCCTACAGGGGTGCACAAATACTAACACACACTCGATCAACCTCGGAAAAACCAAATCAAAACCCAACGAGGCCTTCACGACAAAGCAATCACAGGATTCAAAAATATTTCAGGGGGCCACCCCATTGAGTACACCATAGCGAAGTTAGTGACTCCAAGACGGACTCAAGGTTTGCGTCAATGGTCGTAAACGATCGGGAACCCGAAAATGTGATGGGCTTGTCGATACCGAAAACACTCCGCTTACCTAAGCAGTACAGTGCTCCTCGCACAATCGTAATTAAAGCGAGAAAGCATGGCATAAGTACAGGATAGTAAATAAAACCTCAAACTAGTTTGTGGCCCCAAGAAATAAGAATGAATCAAGCTCGCTCGGGGTCCCATAATCCTCCCGGATGTGGATAGCGCGAATATTCAAGGAACAGTATCAAGTACTCGTGGTCCTACGGACACAAGTGGACGATTAAAACCAAATAACATCTATTGCCCACATTGCCTCTGCATTTACCTACTTCAATTTTAGTTATTAAACAATAATTAAAGTTATGATCATCTCCAACATTAAACACACGGCAATACTCCAACAACTGTGGTACTTGACGACGCATAACAAGACTTGAGCAAGCGACTACGACGCAGGTCCAACTATCTACCAAACAACTGTAATAGGAGGTGTCCAAGGCAATATAAGGCTGCAAGAGATATCACAGTGCGAAAACTAGAGCATCGCCACGAGATAGCAATAGATCAGGAGGGAATAAATACTATAAAGTAAGATAGGTAGAAAGGGGGAGATGCTCGTCTGAAAACATTGCCGAAGGTTCAACCGACGATCGGGTCGACACTCGCATCAACTCAACGGCCTTATCCGCGAAGAACCAAAACACTAGAAGAAACACCGGATGGACTATTTAAGATTACGGCAGAAGACCGGGCATGATGCATGTATGATGCATGGCATGGCAAAGATGCGATGCAATTAGATCATATTAAGCGGAACCGGGGTCCCGACAATTAATTAAATAGTTCATATTGTTTAGCTACCCCACAATTTAAATGTTGTCTTAACAAGGCAAAATTATATCACCGGTTCGCTACACAAATTTAAATGAGGCCAATATAAGACTAGATTTGCCCGCATATGGACCCCATATTTAATTTAGGTGAATCGGCATAAGGCCCCCAAACCACAGACAAGTATGCATGCATGAACAATTTAATGTGCAACAATCTGATATTACATTTATAAAAATAGGGCTCGAGAAAGGGGTCACACATTAGGGTTCGGCGAACTTGGGCTCCGAGGGGTTCGGGGTTGGTCTCAGGGTTCGACGGGGACGAGGTTCGAATACAAGATGGAGAACTTGGGTGCCAAGCAGCCGATCTTGTCGGCGATGGCGAACTTGAGTGGATCGGGTACCGGGGTCTTCGGATCCGTGAAGTAGATCTTGTCGCACGGTGTCCGGGCTAGACGAACTTGGCGCATTCGCATCGGCGATCTTGGCGTCCGGGTTCTCGGGCATCAGATCCGGGAAGAAGTACTTGTCGCCTCTGGGGCCTTCTGGTTCAGGTAGAAGGGCTCGTCGTCCGGGGATTCTCTGGGTCCGTGGTCTTCGGGTAGCTGGTCTTGGCGTTCCGTGGAGAAGACCTCGTCGCTCCAGGAGAAGATCTTGGGGTTCCGCGTCGACGGCCTTCGGGTACGGGGGTCTCGGCGAACTTGGCGTGTCGAGGTTGGGTTTTCGGGTCCGGCGCCGTGGTCTTGCATAGTTTCCGGGTCTCGACTCGTGTCGGTCTTGTCGTTAGCCGAACTTGGCATCGTGGCGGTTTCTTCTTGTGGCGTCGGTTTGGAGGGCCACGCGACGATGAACGCATCCTGGCTCGGTTCTGGTACTTGGCGGCAGGAAACACGGGCTTGGGAGGACGCCCAGGGGGACGGCGGCATGGCGACGCGGAAACTCGAGGAGGCCGTGGCGGCAGGGAGAGCTCGAGGGAGATGGGGTGGCCGCAGAGGAAGGCCGGCGGCGGCCTGCTAGCGGAGATGCAGCGAGGTCCGGAGGCGGCGCCATGGAGGCTAGGGTCGGAAAGCGGAGTAGGGCGCAGGATGCGGCGGAGGACATGACGCCGTGAGCTTGCGCGGTGGAGGCGCGGAAAGAGAGCGGGGCCCTGGGACTCGGTGACGAGAAGGTGGGCACCGCTGGCTCATGAGAGGGAGGCCGGCGACGCTCACGAGGTGCTTGAGAGAGGGCGGCGGGGCGAGGCAGAGAGGAGGGAGGCGGCAAGAGGAGGTCGGGCGGAGGCGGAGGATGCAGCGGCGGCGGTTGTTGAGCAGAGGGACGGGGCGGCGACTGCGGAGGAGGACCGCGCGGCGGGGAGAGGTCGGGGAGGCAGGCGTGGGGGGAGAAGGAAGGGGAGGGGATGGAGGCGAGGGAGCGGCCCGCGGGCATCGTCGGGAGGGCGCCGGAGAGCGGGGCTGCGCGGCGGCGCCGGGGAGGAAGGAGGCCGGGCTCGGGGAGGAGCCACGCGGGGCCAGGAGGGGGAGGCGCCAGGGAGACGAGAGGGAGGAAGAAGGCGACAGAACGAGGCGCGGGGTGGGAGAGAGGTTGCGTACGCGTGGGGCCGGGGTGGGGTCGAACGGGATCGGGGAGCGTGCATGCGTGTGCGTTGTGCGGCTGTGGTGTGTGTGTGCCGCTGGGTGGGGCCGGGCTGGCAGAGGGATGGGGCTTGTCGGGTGCGTGCGTGTTGTGTGTGGTGTGGGGCGGTAGGTGAGGGAGTGGAGGGTGAGAGAGGGAGTGGCGGCAGGTGGGGGTTTGGGTGGTGGCGGCTGGGTGTGAGAGAGAGGAGCGGGCCAGGGTGAGGTGGCGCGCTGGGATAGGATAGGGGAAAGGGATTGGTGAGGTGGCGGCAGACTATTGGGTGGGGTGAGGTGGAGGGGGGCTGGGTAGATTAGGTCCGGGTAGAAAAGATTTAGGTGGCCAGATTTTGTACTGGGGGTGGCCGACTGGGTCGGATCGGCCCGGTTTGGCTGCCCCCTAAAATTAATATAAAATTTTATGTATTGTTTAAAAGATTTTTGCAATTTATTTTTAGACAAATAAAATATCCAGAAGGGTCCGGGGATTATTTTGAGATAGAGAGGGATCTTTGTAGAAAGCAAAAGTAGGTTTTAACAAAATAGTTTTAGCCAATGAGATGCATGATGATGTCATGATGATGCACAAATTAAAAATACCAAGCGATTTTCTAGTAGTGGTTTTGCGGGATGCCACAACAATCACGACAGGCTAACATGTATGTACTCTCATTGGCGCCAAAAATTCTATCAAACACAGAAGTAGACCAACATTGGATAGCAAATGTTGATCGAAGAATCAACAATTTCACGTGAGATTTGTGACAGGAAGCCTAAACTTAAATTACAAGGCGCTCTAGAAAGCGCGCATACATAAAACAACCCTCTCATGTCAATCAAGCCCCGGCCGGGAGAACAAAGCAAAGAAATCAAAAGTACTCCCTCTGTTAGGGATTATAAGGCCTATGGACCATTTTGATAGGATTAAGAAAATCAATAACTCACCCTCTTGATTACTATATGCACCAATAGTTACACATGCATGAGAGAAGATGGAGAAAAAGAAGAACATGCATTGGAGGAGAGAGACTAATAGATGGGAGAGGACATATAATTTCTAATATTTTTAAAAAGCTCTTGGGCCTTATAATCCCTAACGGAGGGAGTAGAAATAAGCGATAGGAGAAGAGTAGTCAACGGCAGCAAGGAATCAGTCCTCTAATTACCCGAAGAAGTCCATCGACGGGCCGGTCTGTTTCATTAGGTTGAGCTTAATGACCATGAATTTTTTGCTGCATAGAAAAAGATCACTAGTATTGCTGTACTATTTATAGACACAAACACAACAAAAATTGTGTTCATTAACCCTCTATATGTTTTGCAGTCCCGAGAACAAACATGTGTCTTTTTAAATGAGAGGCACCCATCGCTTGACCTCTAGTGAAGATCACCACAGCATGACATGTATGTACTCTCATCAGCGGCCAAAAATATGTCAAAAGCTCAGAAGTAGACCAACATTGGCTAGCAAATGTTGACGGAAGAATCAACAATTTCACTTGAGATTTGTGACAGGAGGCCCAACGTTAAATTACAAGGTGCCCTAGAAAGCGCACATTCATATTAACAACCATCTTATGTCAATCAAGCCCCAGCCGAGAAAACAAAGAAATGAGATCAAAAGAAGAAACATGCGTAGGAGGAGAGTCAACCAGTCAACATCACCGAGGAATCACTCCTTTAATTACCCGAGGAACTCCATGGACGGGCAGGTCTGGAGTTTAATGACCATGAATTCGTGAGACCAGATGAGTTGATCAGTACTAGTTCTTGCTGGAGACGGCGCCGGCGGTGGAGAGTGCTTGCTTGAACTGGTGGACGGTGCAGGGGACGCGGAGGATGCCCTCCTGCTTGTACCCGAATTCCTGCGCCGCCATCTCCAGCAGCGCCGCAAGCGCCGGGTGCCGCAACGCCTCTACTCGTACCACGAACCGCTCGCATTCCCCATCGCCGTCGCCAACAACCAGCAACGGCACGCACCCGCGCGGTACGCCGCCGCTGCCGTCGCTCACCCGGTCCGAGAAGCTCAGCCGCCGAATCAGCTCCCTCATCGTCGGTTGATCGACGAAGCTCTATGAATAACCCCTACTGATTCCCTAGGAGATAGTGTATAATATATGTAGCTAGAGCTTAGGTTTTGGCCGATGTGAATGGATATGTGTGTTTGTGTTGCTCGGCGCTTGCTTGGGGATCTCCTTTTATAAGCTAGCGATGGAATGATTGATTGGATCATAGAGAGTGTGAGAGAGATGTGGCGAATAGAGACATGGGAGGTTTACTGTTCTGTGGTGGGTTGCAGTCGTGGCTGGGGTCAACAGCCAGTGGGTTCAAATATGTTGGCTATCATTAGCATCTTTGAAAGTTAAGACCGTGGAATTTGTAACTCTATACACATTATAATACTCCTATATTGTACTACTCCTCAATTACGCAGCAAATCATTTTTTCTAAGTGGTTTGCTGTTTGTCGAGTTATTTTGTCTGACAAACCTTGTTCTTTGCTTTTTTAAAAGGGTAATATATTACTTAAAAGGTTTTAAGTATTACACTCAGTCTCTGCATAACCAGAATGCATATAGCCGACACAAGTTCACCGAACAGCAAAAAAGGCGAGTTACAATCTGCTCATAAGCATGACCAACACATGCCCAAGACACTGAAGGCTCTATGCAAAGATTGAGCAGCCACCCATGTCGGAAAAAATATTAATCGTCGTATCCTCCAAACGTGTACAGACATCTATAAATAAGTTGCGCTACTCCATATGATGAAGTGGTGACCACAAACGGAGGAGTATCGGGATAAATCACTCGGCAAAAATAAAGTCTTGGTAAAGTTCAGAAAATACACTCGGCAAAAGAACACTAGGCAAAGTTTAAGTTTCTCCCGTGTATTGAACAAATATAATCGGCAAAGATTTTTAAAGTTTACCGTGTATTTTGCAAATACATTTGGCACACCGTTTTTCCATGTGATTGTCCTTTGTAGCGTTTCTTTGTCAAGTCATTTATTTTGCTGAAAGGGATAAAAATACACTCGGTGACACTAGTGCACACTATCAGTGGATTGACAAACCAATCCTTAGTGGCGTGTATGCGACACGCCAATAGTATGTTAACTACCGGTGGTGCGCCACAGATAATACTAGTTGATGTCCTGAACAGTGAACACCATAGTGGTAGTTAAGATACACTATTTCAACTACACAAACCATAGGTGGAGGCGAAGGAACGAACATGGTGGCGAATAGTAGTATGAGAGGGAGAGGAAGGCGAGAGGAGAGGCAGTGCATTGGCGGATCAAGCTGAGAGGGATGGTGGCGGTGGATCGAGATGAGAGGGGTCTGAACGCGGCGGCAGATCAAGAGAAGAGGGATGGGGTGGCAGCGAATCAAGAAGAGTGTGGAGTGGCGCGGGATGCACACATTAGGGAGAATAGAAGGAGCGTGTAACGGTTTACACAAGTCTCTCATCGTTTTTCTCTTAAAAAAATTACGAGTGGCATTTTAGGTATGACACGCGTTACTAACTAGTGTCGTGTACCATGGACTTGCCATGGCAGGAGAGAAGGGGAAAGAAGCACACTTAAAGAGCAGTTGGTTACTTTAATTTCAATAAATAATTTGAGGGTTCTTTTTTATTTGGGAGTAGTAGAATTGCTATAAAATTGACGATTTCATTGTAAAATTTAAAATAAAGTTGTGAATATTCCTCTTGATGACAAAGAAGCAGCAGATTATCATGCTGGAGGATGCGTGATTAAGACACGCATCTACTTAGTCGTGTGTTAAAAAAAACCACTCCTCCAGTATATTTCGCATGGTCAACTATTGGATCCCACATACTACTTGTGGTGTGTCATGAATTTGGACACGCCACTGGTAGACGGGTGGCGTAGCGAAAATAGATACGCCACTGGTAATACTAGTATGTAGCGTGGTACTGTGGTGACGCGGCGCAGATGCTGTCGCCTATAGGCAGTCTCCTGCAAGTGTAAACTATTTGCAAGGGGTTATACACTTAAAAAAGGGTTTGCGTTGGAAATTTTTACGAAGCCCTCGGGTGAATTTTTTGCTGGGTATTTATTGGCCTCTATCGAATATAATGGAGGAAAATCCGGTAGTGAGTGACATGCACTTTTTACACCTTAATGGAGGAAAATCCATGCAGTATTTGTCACGGCACGCCATAAACATACACATAGACACTCCACAGACCCAGCAGCTAGAAGACGATATGCCACATGGACGCATGTATGTTTCTACTCTGCCCCACGGATTGCTCCTCCTTTTGTTCTGAGGTGGACTTTGTGGTTCTTTTGAACATGCATGCAAACTGGTATTCGGTGGTGGGCTAGCTTAGAGTCGTTGAAAGCGCCAGCCAACGAGCTACATGACCATGGGCGATCTTTGAACCAACGGAACTGCTCAACTTTTTCGTGCGGGGTTGTCTTTTCTGTTTAGTCTGTTTTCTAGTGTTTTTTTAGAGTGTTAAAATGACAGCTATATCCCCGCTCCGGTGGTGCATCTATCGCAAGAGAAAGACGCGTGGAGCCGGGTGTCCGGTGGATTAGCGTAGATCCGGTCGTTTTTTTCATGTTCATTGGTGTGATTTCAGGTTAGTCCTTTTGGATATATCATTGTCAGCATTTATGATGGTTGTTGCTCCGATGCGCTAATCCTTTGTGGTCTTACCTTGACGACTTCATAACTGTCTGTTACAACAAGGTTTATTACGACAAACTTTGTCCGGATCCGATCGTGGGGGGTGAGGATGGCGACGCGTTTTGGATCTTGCAAGTGACTGTAGTAGTCGTTAGGTGATCGATCAGTGGTCTATTTATATCTTTTATGACCTTTTGGTCTCTTTCTAGTGCTACAGATGATTTTTAACAAATCGCAAACAAAAAAGACACGCACACATGCCATGATTTTCAACAGAAACAGGGTGTGCAACCGCATGCACATGCATGCACTCCCCCCCCCCCCCCCTTCGCAGCGGTGTGCCTAGAATTATTAGTCGTAACCGAAGAACTGGACCAGCCGATTAACGCGATAAGTGGGCGCGGCGTTGGGGTTGAGTCACCGGCCGTAGTAGTGCTCGCCGCGTCGATCGGCGACTTGACCTCAGCGCGCGCCGCCCCAGTCACAACCAGTCGCTGATCGCTACGTACATTGACTGGACCGCGCGCACCAACCCGTCCTGACGTACTGTATACGTACGTCCGGATTTACTACTTTCTACTATCATACAAAGTTAATTATGGGCATCGAGATCGTACGGTGATGCCGTATATTCGTACGTACGAACGTCCTACTGGTCGACCTGTCGAAGTTGCGGAGGGGTTTCCATGAGAGAGAGAGAGAGAGAGAGAGAGAGAGAGAGAGAGAGAGAGAGAGAGTTGAAAGTTGAAACTGTTCTTTTGGACCAACCAAGTACGGTCGGTTGTCCCTTGATCTCGTCCTGAAATCCATTTTGGTCGGTTTTACTAGTCTTACTATTCACGTTGTTGACGATCGCACACACGAGTTCTTAATTGTGTAACTTGATTATAATTGGCTCATTGCACGTGAGATAACAAGGACTCTTCTCTTGGTAAAATTATTGGGTAGTGTATCGGATTTATCTATTTCCTTCACCGTCTCCCATCCACCTTTCTAATTTCGTGGTCAAGCCCCGTCACCGGCAACGTCGAAAGCTCTGCACATGTTCTTATGGGAGATTGTTGATCTTGCACATGTTGTACGAATAATTGATCTGCATTTCCTGTATTGGTTCTAGATTGTTTTGATCACGCTGCCGCAATTATTTATGTTTTTTTTACTAAATAGCATTTTCTTACTCTGTTGTTTTCTAGTCTTGTGAAATATGGACGGTCTAGTTAGCACTTGGCTGAAAATAAATTCCATTCACACATCAATTGGCTGGGAATAAAACTCTGTTCACACGTCATCGTTGACTTGCATATGAATACATGCATGTCGCTGTCAACAGGTCAAGCACAAAATCTTTTCCCCAAAAAACAAAAGAAGGTTCAAACATGATTGGCAATCATCTCAACAAGTTTTTTTATATTGATAAGAATTGCAATTGTTTATGACGTAGTCCGTCCGTTTTAAAATATATGATATTTTAGCTTTTTTTTTAAACACGTGTATCTAGACTTATTTTACTTTTGGTTTTACTTCTTGCGCAATCATCATAGTATAATGTACAATATATTATCTGTCTAATTTATCGGAGAGGACGTGAAAACTCACTTTACCTCATTTTATACGTAAAAACTATAAATGTTCCTGTCATAAGATTTAAATCTTCGATTGAACCTTAAATTGTCACAGACGATAGATACTCAATGCTTGACTTAATGACTTACATTCGTAAACCTCATAAGCTACCAGTTAATTCTTCATGCACCCAACCTTTAATAGTTGTGTCCACCATTTATGTGGAAAAACATGGATGAACTGATTACTTTTTTTTGAAAAACACAGTAAACGCTCACAATGTATACACTCACCCCTATGAACACACGCACGCACACTCTACCCCTATGAGCACCTCCGAGAGACTGAGCCAGCGGGTCTTGAGATTGACGAAGTCACCACAGGCGCCTCGCTATCGACGGGAACGTCGCCTTCCACTGAAAGAATATTCCGCCTTTATGAGACACCAAAGCGTTAAACCTGGGGTTTAAACTCTGGTGCGCTGGGGGTACCACTGCCCTCCTAACCATCCAACCAAGGGTTGGTTCTCATGGATGAAGTGATTAAGATAACCTAATTTATATTTTTATTTTTCACACAAATAGGTAACCGCCACTGCATATTCATGTAATTAAGTTATGATTTTCACTTGAATGCAATAATAAAATACAATGTTCCATAAAAGTTGTACACTTATGAACTATGAAAAGTAAAAAAAAAATCTTAAAGTCCACTAGTATTTGAAAATTCGTGCGTTGTTGAAAAAGCTCTAATGGGTTTCTTTGCGATTCCTGCTTTCCGGAGTTGTTCCTGTATTTTTTTGTAGGTTGAGTAGATTGGATTTTTCAGCATGTATGTCCATAACATGGATGAACTAGTTATGTGGGTGAAAAATAAAATAATTTTATGTATGCTTAGGTTTTTCTCAGTAACTAACTTCAACAATATATATGTAAAATAATATTATTTTTAACTTAGTTGTAGTCCTTAGTGAATCATGATAGTACAACGGGATTTTTTTCGGAATTTGATGGAGCGGATATCGCTGTACATAATTTTATACATAAAAATGTTAGCCAAACTTTGTTATCACACAAAAACAACTAGTAAACCCCTGCTTTGTATCACTGGTCTTAGTTGTGACAAACTTTTAATCTTAAATTAAGCTTATTAATTTGTGACAGATGCATTGTGAATGTTGGACTTGCGTTTGTACTCCTCATAAGTTGACGCTCACTTAAATGTCCATGTAGCTTACATTTTATAATTTCAGACACCACTATGTGCAAAACATGGAGGAACTGATTGCATCCACGAAAATAAGTTAACCGAGTTGACGCTATGGTTTAACAGGTAAGTAGATGACCAACATTGACAATTAATTCATTTTAATTTGTTACTACAGTGGATAGACATTTGTTACTCAAAGTTATACATTGGAAGAACATGAAAAGTCAAAAAAAAATACTTCAATGTTTATGTTTACATTGGAGGATCAACATTCTGATAGACAACATAGTTTATGTTTACATATAAAACATTTAATTCTGACAAAAGAATTGTTTTCCTGCATAAAAACAATTTTCATTGCAATTGGTAAACATGACACACACAAATAATCGGATACGTTAACCTCAATGTTTCCCCCCATGTAGATAAAAGAATACTTGTAACTTGAATAAACTAGGACCATAAAATGGATCAAGCCCCTAAAATGTTTCCTCTCATGTTTCATCCCGGCCTCTGATCATGAGAAGATATCTCGGCCACATTAAACAAATGCATCGAGCCAATAAAATACCAATATTGTGCAGGAGATGTGCACTGAAGAATCACTGCGAAATCAGAAAATCATCCACCGGAGCATGGAAACCATTTCGGTGGTGGTAATGGCCTATTTCATTTGATAATTGATATATGTGACAGGAGGTTTGACGACTCTAACCCTTATATTACAAAGCGCAATCCTCTTGGCGTCATGAGAAGATACCTCAGCCGCGTTAAACAAATGCATTGAGCCAATAAAAGACCAATATTGAGCAGAAAATGTGCACTGAAGAAACCATTTGGGTGGCAGTAATGGCATATTATAAAGCGCAATCCTCTCATGTCAGTCATTACCCAACCAACGAAGAAAATAGCCGTCGGAGTTATCAAAAAACAAAGCCGTAGGATCACGTGAGTCAACTGGTCAACAACACGGCGGTATCGGTCTGCCTAATTGATTGGCTAGAGAATCAATTGATCAGTAATTCTTAGTGGAGACGGCGCCGGCGGTGGAGAGCGCCTGCTTGAACTGGCGGACGGCGCAGGGGACGCGGAGAATACCCTCCTGCTTGTACCCGAACTCCTGCGCGGCCATGTCCAGCAGCGCCGCCAGCGACGGGTGCCGCAGCGCCTCCACCCGCACCACGAACCTCTCGGCGGCCTCGTCGCCGTCGCCGTCGCCCAACACCAGCACCGGCACGCACCCGCGCGGCACGCTGCCGCTGCCGTCGCTCACCCGGTCCGAGAAGCTCAGCCGCCGAATCAGCTCCCTCATCGTCGGTTGTTACTGATTTGATCACAGTAGGATCGGAGTAGTATATAAGCAGCTAGAGATGTGCATACGTGCATGTGTGTTTGTGTTGCTTTGCTTCGCCTCCTTGGGACGGCCGGCGCTCTCCTTTTATAAGCCAGCGACGGAATGCTTGATTGGATCATGAGGTAGAGATTGAAACGGCCAGTACTGTTATGTGGTGACGCTGCAGTCGTGGTTGGGGTCAACATCCAGTACGTGGGTTCAAATATGTAGGCTATCATCAGCATCTTTGAAAGCTAAGACCGTGGAATTCGGAAAGCTACCGGTACTACTACTCATTTTTTACCCAGCTAATGATATTCGGCTGTGCTACTATAGTTTAAAAAGTTGAAACGGCAGTTAGAATTGATTAATTAATTATTACTACTACCTCCTTCACGGTTTGCAGGGCGTCTAATCAAATTTGGGTTTTTTACAAACCTGCAATATTCCTAGGCGCATAAGAATTAATTGTTAATTAATGTGACACATTTTCTCCCAACTTTCTATGCATGCAACAGTCTTCCACCAATACATGCGCCTTAAGCGCTCACTAATAGGCCTAATTTTAGCCAATACGTACACGCCTAGGTCCGTGAGATTTTTGTAGAGCGCACTACAAACCGTGAAGGATGAAGTAAATGGCATTCTTTTCATACTAGCGGACCCGCTTCTAAAAAATACCTAATTCTGCAAACAAATCTAATCCGCTTTGAAATATCTAAAAAAGTTATGAGGTGTACTTCGATGTCGCCTCTCCTTCAAACAAAAACACTAGCCCGCTAGAATTGACCGATACCCCTTCACCTATTCCTAACCGAAAATGTATCGGTCAATCTTAGATCGTTCTTGTGTCTTTGGTTTCATACGTTTGGAAGCAAGAGGGGATACAGAAGTAAAATTCAAAAGTTATTGCATTAGCAAACGGAGACGTTACATATTTTAGAAAGAAAGGCAAGAGATTTGCCTTAATTCACGCGCATGCAAACTTTGTAAACGTACTCGTGGACATAAATTATACGTGCACGAGTGGTCCAGCCATATGCTTTGACTGTTTACTAACCACCCTTGAAGATCAAGAAGAGTCTCTCTCGACCAGACGTTGACAAGATAAGAGGAGGTATATACATTTTTAGTACCACATCTTGCACCGCTCGAGCATTTTAGTCCCACATCTTGCAAAGTGAGCAAAATTAGTCCTATAACTTGCATCTAAGGAGCATTTTAGTCCAATTTAGTTGGATTTCAGCAAATTTAATCGAATTCATTCACTTGTAGGGCGGAACTCATTCTAGAGATTTTTGCAAAATGACCCTTGTATAGGCGGACCCACTTGTTAGTGATTGGCAATACTACACACGCTAGGATTTGTTAAATAAGAGAACACCCGTTTATTATACGTTAATTTCAGGCTCACGTATCCTAACTCATCATACGCGTGAGTAATATAAACACTAGTGCACACGTACCCCTCTAACACCGGTTTGGAGGACCCTCTAACAGCGGTTCCACAACCGCTGTTGAGGGTTCGATGAAGAGGTTTAACACCGGTTCCTATGAACCGGTGTTAAAGGGTGGCGACGTCAGGGCCGCAGTTCCCACTTTAACACCGGTTCAGATCTGGAACCGGTGTTAAAACCTGCAGCGAAGATTTGAAACGTTTTCTGCGCGGCGAGAACTCGCCGCGGCGGAACGGCCTAATCTCCGCCGCAACTCTCTGCCCGTTAGGGCGTATTTACGCGGAGGGCGAGGAAATCGATCGGGAGCCGTATACTTATAAATCATCGGTACATACGAGTACATGAATAATTAAGCAACTATTATTATACACAAACATCGCCATCGGCACATACATCGCCATCGGCACATACATCGCATACATCTACATCGCCGAGGTGGATATCTAAAGAGTTCTCCGCCAGCGTGGCGACCTCATCAAGTATGAATCCCGCCAATTCCTCTTGAATGGCTCGTATGCGTTCAAATGGTAGGAGTTGGTCCCGCATCCGTTCGATCTGAATATATATGAAGAATGGACCGTCAATATATATATAAGAATAAAACTCAACACAATTGATGGTAATAAAATAATGTTGTGGACTTTGTTTACTTACTCTAAGTTGTTCTAGTGCGGCTTGGCCTCCATGCACATATCGTGTTAGAATGAATTCGCAAACATAGTACCCACATAAGTTATTGCCGTGTCCTTGATGCGCGCTTTACGAGAATAGAGAGTTCAATCAAAATAATAATCAATAAAGCATGATATAATGGAATTGGAAGCTAGCTAGTATTACTTACATTTTGGTCTACAAATTTTAGTTCTTCTGACCATTCACCCACGGCCCTGCCGTGAACATTTTCAAACCCTGTCCGACAAAGAAAATGGATAAAAGAGTAATTAATTACTTATTGTCACGAAAGTTGCCGATCTAGTGCGATAATATGATTGAAATTACCTGAGCATCTCTCTAAAGTTTGCCCATAGCTCTTTTTCTTTTAACGTTGAGTCCATGACAAGGACTTTTCTGAGTCGGGTTGAATGACTAGCGAATAAAGTGGAACCTGCATACGCATAACTCATCATCGATTACACTTAACATCGAGTGGCGAAAGCAGAATGTGTACAAGAGAGAGTAACAGTACTCACGAGAAGTTGTAAGGCAATAGTATTTCCCTTTTGGTTTGTTGTCTCAGTAAAGACTTTAGCAAGTAATCTTCATTTGCCCGGGTTTTCTCTTACCACTTCTTCATGAACTCTATTTGGGTCAACGAACCCAATGTCAAAAGGGCCTCCTTTCCTGCATTCCATAACCTTTTTCCTGCATAATAGTATATACATATATGGTGAGCATATATATATACATGCAATTAATGAAGTGAATGAGTTGAGATAAAATTACAGAAATAGTACTTACACACAATAAAGGCTGATGGCAGCTTTGTCGAGTTCCTTCGATTGAATAGAAAATGCAAGTCTTGAATGTTGAAGTCGATCGTCGTCTCCGCAAGAAAATCTCATCTCTTATATGCGCCGTGATCCATTCTTCTTTTCTCGTCTTGCAGAAATGAAGGTACCACTTGTGCAATTTTCATCTTTGTTGGTAGATTTTGAGCTCCTCTTTCTTGACTAGATTCTTCCCATACTTCCATGGCTGTATGGGGTTGACGCATTTTGGGCAAGTTGTCTCCCATGACGTTCAAGTATGCAATGTAAGTCATCCCCATCTCATTGGCCTTTCTTTGTAGCTCTGCCTCGTAATCATCTACGGAGGAGGCGTCCGTTTGTCAAACATTTGGAGCGCGCATGATTGGTTTTCCTGCTCTCCGAGCATGGGAACTGTTTTGTGGGGTGCCTCACGATTGCTACTTTCAGTCTCCTACGCGCCTTGCATCCGCCTTCAAAATCTGGCGCTCGTAGTCCGGCACAAGTGGGGTTTCAGGTTTCAAAAGATTTTGTAAAACTTCTCCACCACCGGATCTATTTTCTCCTTTGGCTCGGCCGTCTAGGTGCAAAGAATTTCTTGACCTGTTCTCCGAGATCCTATTGGTCTCCTCGTCGCTGCGATTCCACGGTAAAACCGGCAATGGCTTGGCGGAAGGCTGCGGACGTAGTTTTTGAACTCTTTGGCGACGGTTTCCTGGATTTCTTTGTGGCGAAGCATCGATGCTCCTCGTGGCAGTGCTCTTCCGCTTACGTTGAGGAGATGGCTGAACCGGAGATGGCCGACGGGCGGAGATGGCTGCCGCGCAGAGATGGTGACGGCCGGAGATGGCTGCACAGAGATGGCCGACGGGCGGAGATGGCTGCCTTGAGAGATGGCCGACGGGAGATGGCTGCCACAGAGATGGCTCAAGCGGCTCGGGCTCACGACGGAGACGGGGTGCCAGTGACCTCCAATTTGGAAGCACAATGTGTTCCTTCTTCCAAAGAATGGTTGTTTTCACTGCAAATTTGAGTTGTAGCATGGTCAAGCTGTGCTTCCTCATATTCCTTCACAACCTCATCCACCCCGACAATAGCATAGCCATCTGGAATCGGTCGGCAGTGGTAAGTTCCACCAGCTACAGGAGGTAAGGCATAGCCGACAGCCACCTTAATGGATAAGCCCATTAATCTCACATGCAGCTCAGCGTGTTCGCTCTCCGTGATCTCATCAACGGGGTATCGAGGACCCGTCATTTCAAGCGTTGGCTGCACGTTCTCCGTGGAAGCCACACTGCTTTTCCGCGCAGAGTCTGGGCCGCGGGCAGCTTCCAATGCAGGCTCTTCATGCCGCTGAGATGGGCCGGTAGCTTGATGGTTTCATTGTGCATTCACTTGCGTCTGCAGCGCCGCAAGTGCATGTTCTATCTGTGTCATCCGATCTGACGCTCTTTTTCTTTTACGCGCCATCTGTAAGAGTCGCCCATTCGGCAAACCCATCCTTCCACGCCATACCCCGTGCCTCGTGCATGTCCAGAGTGTTCTTTTTACCGATGGCGCGTGTGAGCTGGTCATTCTCTCTGTCGGGATGGAAGGTCCCATGGATGTTTCCTCGTATGCCGTGATGAGTTCGGACGGGTTTGGCAAGGATGGTTGGGAAGATACACAATCCTGCTTCGGGTCCAACCTTGCCCCGATTCCAGAGAACCAAGTCTTTGCACGAGGTCCCACCCATCTGTCTGGGTGTGGTCCTCTCTCATGCAGGCCCTCTCAGCTTCCTCCCACTTAGGCCTCGAGATATGTAGCCACCGACCCCGTCCTCTGGTGATATTCCTTCTTGGGGCATTAAGCGTATTGGTTTCGACCTCTTTTTAGCTATAGCACTTTCTTTATATGTCTTAAATTCGGGCTGAGGTCTTATCTTCATAATATGCGTCTTGAAATTTGAGTCTCGCCACTTTGACAAATTTGTTCAATTTTGTCTTCCATTCATGGAAAGCATCAGCCATCTTCTTTAGAGTCCACTCTTTGACCTTGTTCTCTATAACCGGTTGTTTTCATCCTCCTCTCGGAAGGGTGAAATTTACCAACAACGAATTCCAAAGCGTTTCTTTGGATCTGTCATCGACAAAGGTACCGCCGCCTTCTTTGGCTTATTCCAATTTTCAATTGTGATTGGGATTTGGTCCCTAACAAGAACTCCACTGACGTATAAATTTGTCTGCGGCCTTCTTGGGCTCCATCGGCCTGCCATCAACACGGACCGCCGATCGTGAACTTTGCACGATCTTTCAACCGGCTCGCGCCCGCTTGCTCTTTTTCGTAGAAGAAGATGGTCTTGGCTGGTCGATCCAGAGGGCTAAAAGAAGAAAGAAGCGTTAATTAATACATGTAGAAGAAGATTGTTGGTGGAGTTCACCGAGGCTTAATCAATGCATATACCTCACGGACTTTGTAACCATTAAATTGCGTTCACCGAGTCTTCATCTTCTCCATGACTAGTACTTGAGCTGTCGTCATGTCCCTCCAAGTTCAGATATTGTGAGGTGTCCTCATCAATAATGTTCTCCATTATTTCTTCTTCTTCAAGGTTTCTACTAAGTGGATCCATAGTTTCTAAAACAATAATATTATCACAGAAATATCAGTAATACATCTATTGAAATGCTCAAGCAAGGACGAAATGTAACCCTAATACATGCTTGGTCATTTCAAACCCTAATTCGGAGAAACCCCGGTCTACCTAACATGGGCGACACACCCTCGACGCGTGTGTAGGCTCAGCGAGGACATAGGAGGTCAGGGTCGACGGCATAATGGTGGCGGTGGTCGTCGGCGTGGCACAAAATATACACATGCATATACAATACACATACAATACAAATCCTTTGAATCAAACATGCATAATTTCCTATAGGATTTCCTATAGGATTTAATCCTACAAATTTCCTATAGGATTTAATCCTACAAATTTCCTATACAAATCCTTTGAATCAAACATGCCCTTACTTATATCCATGGGATGGCGGCGGCGACGACGAGGGTGGTGTGGGCGAGGCGGCAGAGGCACACGGATGCGGCGGTCTCGTCTTGCGGTGCTAGCGGCGTTAGGCGTGGCCTATGAGCTCAAGCGGCGGCGAGACGCCTCTGCAGGGAAGAGAGCGAGGTGGTCGATTAGGGTTTAGGCGTGGCCTATTATAATATCTTTGCTATAAGCTATTTTATTTTTACTCCACATGCTTCTAATTCACATGTGCAAGGATTAAGGCCTAGATCTTAGGAGTCGCGAGGCCGGGAGGCGTTCCAGAGGAGGGGCGCCATGGCGAGGCGTGAGCTCCTGCCAAAAGGCACGACCAAGGAAGACGGGCCCTGATCTGAGCTATGCAGCTATTCGGGCCGCCCCAGCCCAAGAATTTTTTTTCCTAATATCCTTCATATTTGACAAATTTTGGGTAAAAATAACGATATTTGGCCCATTTGCCCCCAATAGTGGCCCAAAGTGTCTCCTTGGCCCATTTGCCCCCCAATTGGTTGGCCCAAGCTCGCCAGGAGTGGGAGGAGGCGCCGAACAAGGGGACGGCCAGGCGGCGACAGTCATCGCGGACATGGCGGCGCTGCAGGCCGGGAAGGAGAGGGCAGGTTGAGGCGGGTCCCTGTCGAGTGCTAGATGTTCCGTGATGGAGTTCTTGTTGAGCTTCTTGGACAACTTCGACTGGTACGGTCTTGGCGTCTCGCCGTGGTCTTGTGGGGTCCTATAGAATCACCCGGCGTTAGGAAAGTCGATCTTGGTGGGTTGTCCTCTAGTTGGGTTCGGAGGCAAGGTCGCATGAGGCGAGGACGAGGCAGTCGCGAGCGCGCCAGATAGGGCTCACGGAGGTGGCGTGGACTCAGAGCGACGGAGAGGGTCGCGACCGACGACCGCCGCACGGGCGCTGGCACGAGGCGAAGGGGACGACGCCGCGGGAGGTCGCGGTCGGGACGCCGGGACGCGGACCCAGCAGCGGCGGGCTCGGCGAGGCGGCCGGCTGAGCTTACGACCGGCTGGCGCGAGGCGAGGCATCGGGCAGGGCCCGACGTGGCGGGCAGCGTGCACGCGGCGGAGAGGAGAGCTGGGAGGCTGGCCCGGCGCAGACGGGTTTGGCGAGGCAAAGACGCGGTGCGCGGCGCGGGGTTCTCTGGGGAAGGAGGTCGTGTGGCGCGGGCGGAGGCGGCTTGCGAGGGCGAGGCGACGGAGAGAGGCGGAGCCCGCAGCGAGCTCGGCGGGGTCGTGAAGGCGACGGCGGAGCGGGTCGGGGCCGCATGGCGGTGGTGGATGCGGCGAATGGCGGTCGCCAGCTCCGGCGGGTCGGAGAGGCGGCGACGCGGCGGAGCGCGGGTCGAGAGGCGAACCTCGGCGGCGCGGCGGCGCGTCGGGCGGGCGGCTGGGGCGAAGCGCCGTCGATCTGGTATCGCGATGGGAGGAATAAGGGAGGGAGTGAAATAAATTCTTTAACACCGGTTCGTGGTGGAACCGTGTTAAAGGGGGCGCTTCACAAGATGAGTTGTTACCCCAGCTTTAACCGTGTTAAAGTGAGAATGCTTTTAACAACCTGCCCAGCACGAACCGGTGTTAAAGGGGTGTTTTCCACAAGATTTTTACCCCCTTTAACACGGTTCGTGGCTGGAACCGTGTTAAAGGGGGCATTTAATTCAGGGCTTTTTAATTCGGGGCTTTTTAATTGAGGGCTTTTTAATTCAAAATATGAATAATATATCATAATTTTCAGAAAAATAATATCTATCCATTCATGTAAATCATTTTATATTTACTTTACATGAAATTTTTAAAATAAATAAACACTTATTTCATGCATTAAAGGGGCTTTTTAATTCAAAAATATGATATGAATTTAGAAAATTCATATCTTTTTCATTTCAACTCGAAAATATGAATAATATATCATAATTTTCAGAAAAATAATATCTATCCATTCATGTAAATGATTTTATATTTACTTGACATGAAATTTTTAAAATAAATAAACACTTATTTCATGCATTAAAGGGCTTTTTAATTCAAAAACTATGATATGAATTTAGAAAATTCATATCTTTTTCATTTAAACTCAGAAAAATATGAATAATATATCATAATTTTCATAAAATAATATCTATCCATTCATGTAAATGATTTTATATTTACTTTACATGAAATTTTCTAAAATAAATAAACACTTATTTCATGCATTAAAGGTGCTTTTTAAGATATATAAAAGAACTAAAATTAAGATACATGGCCATTAAGTAACAATCGGCTGAACTGAAAATTAAGATACATAAAGAATGAAAATCAAGATACATGGCAGATTAAGTAACAATCGGCCGAACTTGTTCGAATGTTGGAGTGATTTAGTCATGCTCTGCCTACACTGTAATACTCGCCATCAGTAGTCGTCACTACGCCGTCATCGCTGTCGTCGGGGTCACCGTAATTGAACCTCCGGAAATGCGCGTGGGCTGGACTTGAGGGTAGCGCGTGGGGCTGGACTTGAGGTAGCGCAGACGGGGTTAGAGTCGGCGGCTGTCATAGGCCATGACGCTGGAGAGTCCGACCACGCCACCATAGCCGGCGGCCTCGTTGAAGTTAGGAGGAGGTGGGCCGTCCTCCTCGTGCTGGCGGCGCCTCTCACGACGATCCACGAAGAAGGCTTCCCAAGTCAGGAAATAGTCGGGATGCCATCTGGGTTTCCTTCGCTGCTCCGGCATGAGCTCGAACTAGTAGTGGTTCGTGATGGCCATCCGACGCGCCACATCTAGAGGGGCAGGAGGAACCGGCACGCCTCTGGCGCTCAGCATCCAGCCGACGGGACACAGTAGCCCGGCGGGCAGGGGTAGTTCGAGGCGCAAAGCGCCTCCGCCTCCCTGGGAGTTACTGCTACGGTGGAAGTCATGGGAAAGAGTGATGAGGTTGCATATATGAGTCTAGAGATGTGCAATGACAATGGAGGCCAACCCTACATATATATATAGTGAACTAGCGGGAAGAACTGGAGGGAAGAACAAGGGAAGAAAAATGGCGGGAAGAAAAATGGCGGGAAGAATCAGGGAAGAAAAATGGCGGGAAGAAAAATGGCGGATGAACCTTTAGTCCGGTTGGAGACACCAACCGGGACTAAAGATGAACTTTAGTCCCGGTTGGAGACACCAACCGACAAAACACGAGTCAGCACTAATAATAGAGGTGAGTGCATGTCGACATTATGTCGTATGCGGCGTGTACCTTGTCGGATGGTGTCACCAACCGACTAAAGATGAACCTTAGTCGGTTGGAGACACCAACCGACTAATAATAGGGTGAGTGTCGACATTATTTTGTAAGTGTCAACACTATGTCGAGCTGCTTGTACTATAAATAGGCATCCTTGTGAGTCCAGTCCTCCGGCCGGTTTGAGGCGGGGACACCACTACGGCCAGTTCGGGGAGATGCCGACGAGCCCGATCCTCGGCATCTCCGAAAGCTGGTCATAGAGGCACTCCTAATATGTGAAATTAGTTAGCTCCGGTGTATTGATCTAGTTAGACAAGTTACAAAGCTGCAAGATGGTTTTCGAGAGCGGGGACACCACTACGGCCAGTTCGGGGAGATGCCGGAGCCAGATCCTCGGCATCTCAGAAATCAGTCATAGAGGCACTCTAATATGTGAAATTAGTTAGCTCCTGGTGTATTGATCTAGTTAGACAAGTTACAAAGCTGCAAGATGGTTTTCGAGAGCAGGGACACCACTACGGCCAGTTTGGAGATGCCGACGGAGCCAGTCCTCCGGCATCTCCGAAACTGGTCATAGAGGCACTCCTAATATGTGACCGCACGTTTGGAGATCGATCTTAATGGTAAGTACGATTCGACAACTTCTTCTCATACTCCGGTCCATCCACAAAACATGACTAACACTCAAGACATGTATTAAAAACATGAACTAGAGTTACATAATATGAGCATGAACTTCTTGGCATATGCCCTTCCTTATGATCGCTTGATCGTAACCATGGAGCATCTTCTTTACTTAACGGAATGCTTGGGTCGGTTTGCCTTTGTGAAGGGCGGAATTTCATCAAACTTATTATAATCTTCCCGACATGTCTCTTGTCCTCGATTCCCACGATGTTTCTTTTCCTGAAAAGAACTATGTGACGCTTTGGCTCATCATATGATGTATTCGTTTGCATATTTTTCTTTTTTTTTGGTCCGGAGGACATGTCCTTCACATAGAAAACCTGAGCCACATCATTGGCTAGGACGAATGGTTCGCCTAAGTTCTTCATAAGATTGTTGAGATCCACCGTTGTCATTCCATTACTTCTTGTCTACCTCAACCCCTCCTCCTGTTAGCTTGACCCATTTGCATCGAAACAAGGGACCTTAAAATTAGGTCCATAGTCAAGTTCCCATATCTCCTCTATGAACCCATAATACGTGGTCTTTTGCCCATTGTCTTCTGCTTTGCATCGCGGACACCACTGCTTTGGTTGGTGCTCTTTTATCTTGGCCTATCGTGTAAAATGTATTCCCATTTATCTCGTACCCTTGGAAAGTACATACGATCGAAGACGGTGTCACAGCCAACAAGTACAAATGATCCCCAATAGTGGTGTTATTCGTGAGAAGTCTTTGCAACCCGCCAAAACTCGCCATGTGTTCACTTATAATCCATTCATCGACCGCCGGGTGTTTGAGGCGTATTAAATTCTTGTGTTCATTGATATACGGGCAACCAAGATAGATCTTTGTAAAACCGTGTAGTGTGCTTGATTGAGAGAATGCGTCCCTACATATCATTGCTTTACATCCTAGGGTGCCTTTTCCACGCAGTCTCCCTCATGTCGTGATTCGGAACACCAATCGCCTTAAGGTCAGAATAAAATCAACACGTAACTCAATGACCTCCTCATTACATAGCCCTTGGAGATGCTTCCTTCGCCTAGCACGGTTATGAACATATTTCTTTAAGACTCCCATGTACCTCTCAAAGGGAACATATTGTGTAGAAATACAGGACCGAGAATGGCAATCTCTTCTACTAGGTGAACCAGAGATGCGTCATAATATTGAAGAAGGATGGTGGGAACACCAACTCAAAGTCGACAAGACATTGGGCCACATCTGCTTGTAACCCTGGTAGGCTTTCGGATCGATTACCTTCGAGATATTGCATTGAGGAATGCACATAGCTTCACAATGGGTACTCGAACATTTTCGTAGAAGCCCCTCAATGCAATCGGAAGCAATTGTGTCATAATCACGTGGCGATCATGAGACTTCAGGTTTTGGAATTTTTTCTGCCATATTTATTATTCCCTTTATATTCGACGAAGCAGACGGGACCTTGATATCGCTCGGACATTCAAAAAGATTTCCTTCTCCTTTGGTAAGAGCGAATGGCAGGAGTTAAGTGGCATCGTTTACCCTTCTCGTTCTCGGGATGCATAGGCTCTTGAGGGCCTTCGACGCGTTCTTGGTCTTGTCGTGCTTCCGTGTATCTTTTGTCTTCCCATACACTCCTAGAAAGCCTAGCAGGTTCACGCAAACATTCTTCGTCACGTGCATCACGTCGATTGAAGCGGACCTCTAAGACTTTCCAATAGGGTAGGTCCCAAAATATAGATTGCTTCTTCCACATGGGCGTGTCCGCATCGTCATTCGAACAGATAGACTGCCGGGACCTTTTCCAAAGATTACTTCTAGGTCCTTGACCATACCAAATACCTCCTCACCGGTGCGGAGGACAGGCTTCCTCCGGGTTACGCCAGACGTTTGAAATGCTTGCCTTTCTTTCTTCTTGGATGCAGTTCTAAGAAATCGGCGATACCCTAGGTACACAACCTTCTTACATTTATCCAAATATACACTTTCAGTCTCATCTAAACTATGTGTGCATGCATTGTATCCCTTGTTTGTCTGTCCTGAAATGTTATTAAGAGCAGGCCAATCATTGATGGTTAGGAAAAGCAACGCTCGTAGGTCAAATGGCTACCCTTTATGCTCATCCCACATACGTATACCTGGTTTGGCCCACAGCTGTAAAAGTTCTTCAACTAATGGCCTTAGGTACACATCAATGTCGTTACCGGGTTGCCTCGGGCCTTGGATGAGCACTGGCATCATAATGAACTTCCTCTTCATGCATAACCAAGGAGGAAGGTTATAGATACATAGGGTCACAGCCAGGTCTTGTGTGCAGCTCTGCTCACCAAAAGGATTCATGCCGTCTGCATTTTAGACCAAACCTTAAGTTCCTTGCGTCACGTGCAAAGTCCGGGTACTCTCGCTCGACTTTTCTCCACTGTGACCCATCGGTGGGTGTCTCAACATCGCGTCTTTCTTACGGTCTTCAATGTGCCATCGCAACAACTTGGCATGCTCTTTATTTCAAGAGACGTTTTAACCGTGGTATTATAGGAGCATACCACATAACCTTGGCGGAACCTTCTTCCTAGGGGCCTCGCCCTCAACATCGCCAGGATCGTCTCGCGATCTTATACCGCAGCAAAGGCATACCGGCATGCATCCAAATTCTCGTACTTCTCACGCGGTAGAGGATGCATCATTAATGCAGCATGTATCTTCTCGCGCCTAATCCTAGAGGGCATACAACCTTCTTTGCTTGGTATGTCTTGTCAGCAACTCATTATTTCTTGGAAGAAGATTCTTCATTTTACCAACAACTTTGAAAATCTGTCGGTCACACCATTCTCTGCCTTCCATTGCAAAGAAATCCGATTGTGGCACCTAGCTTTTTGTGGCCATCTTCGCAAGTTGGATACAACAATGTTTTGTGATCCTTTAACATCTGCTCCACTTCTCCTTCTCCTGTTCAGTTTCACATTCTTCCTTTGCATCAAGAATGGCCCGACCAAGATCGTCATCGGGCCCATCTGCTCCCTCTTGATCTTCATTATCTACCCCGTTGCGGTATCATCATATTCAGGATACATATTATGATAGTTTTCATCATCCTCTTCTTCTTCGTTGTCTTCCATCACAACCCCTTTTTCTCCGTGCTTGGTCCAACAATTATAGCTGGGCATGAAACCGGATCGAAGCGGTGGGCGTGAATGGTTCGGTATTTGAGTAGTCTTTCTTGTTCGACGGTGAACACACGGACAACACATAAAACCATTGTGACCACGGTTTGCATTAGCCACAACGATGAAATTTTGGAGGCCGTAATGTACTCGGAAGTGCGGTCACCGTACATCCATTGCCGATTCATCTGCATTAATATGTAGTATATATCAAAAAATAATAGGGAGATGACCATTTATATATAGTACATCAATGACACATGAAACTATAGTTGCCGACCTCGACCGAGACGGAAAGAGCAACAAGAAAGCTTATTTTGAGCTCTCGGGCATTTCACCGAACACCTCTAGTGCATATGAAAAAAACACAAACTAGCACTCTTCACACCCTCTTGCTAGGCTCCAAAATGTGAAAAAATGGAAGAGTGGGGTGTGTGTGGGCTGGGGTGGTGTCTTATATAGCCCCCACCCCTTTAACACCGGTTCGTGCCACGAACCGGTGTTAAAAAGAAATGTGAGCCACTGGGTGGAGGGACCTTTAACACGGTTCGTGGCGAACCGGTGTTAAAGGGGGGGCTCCTTTAATGCCGCAGAGGCCACGCTGGTACGGCCCCCCCTTTAACACCGGTTCGTAGAAGAACCGGTGTTAAAGCCCATTTTCGGGATCAACAAAAGCCCGCGTTTCCACTAGTGAAACCTTTGGTTTGAACATTAAAAAATATGTGTTCTAAAGTTGTAAAAATTCTAAAAAATCCAAATTTTCAATCTGAAATAATTTGTGTTCTAGGCTACATAGAAAAAATAAAATTAGAGATCTCGGGTTGTTCCTTCGTATCTTGTTAGAATAGTCTTTTTTTTTGCAGACCCGGTGTAATCAATCCGGTTTAAAATTTTGCACACCGAAAGCTTATATAATTTTCCACCTATACGTATTTTTAAAAGGTGTTTTATACTTTAAATTGCATTATTCAAATATTCAAAACAAATGCCTAGCTCCATCTAGCGCAAGTTTCAAAATAAAGACCTCCATGCACGATATTACTTCGACTGCGGACATGAGTATTTGAATGTGTATGCCCGCGTTTGTATTGTGTAAAAAGAATTACGCCTTATCATGTTATATAATCATTACTATCAGCGTAGTGGTTTGAGCAAGTGGTTAGTGATGCTAAGGTCATGAGTTCAATTCCTTCCTCCCTTGCTATAATTTTAACTATTTTGTGCGCCTACCACCTGCTTGTTGGTTAGCACCAAGGACATAAGTGTCACAAAAAATACACAGGGTCATTTTTAAATTTTTAAAAAGTTATAACAACCATAGTCGGACGAATTTGGTCAAACTTACTAAAATCGGGTTAAATTGGACTAAAATGCTCCTCGTATGCAAGTTGTGGGACTAGTTTTGCTCACTCCAGCGGTGCAAGATGTGGGACTAAAAGTGTATATACCTCTATAAAATGTCACATGCATCGTGAACTTTCTCTGTTTGAAATTGAAATCATACACGGCGAGCTACCAAATAGCACCCACACAAGATGATATGGCACATGCATGCATGCATGGATGTTTTGGTTCCAGCTTTTTGTCTGAGGTGGACTTTGGGGTTTCTTTTGAAAAATGCTTGCAAAATGGTATTCTTTGGCAGGCTAGGTTGGAGCGTTCTAGGACCACCAGTGATGGATCCATGAACCAACGATTCTACTCAACTTTTGCAAGGATTCTACTCGATGAGCCAAATCCAACAGAAGTACGTGTGTATACTTTTCTTCCACAAGGTAGCCGCGAATTACATTCGGGTACATGAAGACCCATTACATACGCACTTGAGTGGGCTTTAATCACATTCGTCTTAAATTTACAATACCCCAAATAAACCACACGAAGAGAAAAGAAAAGAAGCGCGTGCTCTTACTAAAATTCTGGAAAACACATACTTAGACACAGTCGCGTGCATACAGCTACCATTTCGACGGGATATTCCAGTTATTTACCCTGTTTCAATCCCTATTTGACCATTCAACATTAGTGTATGGTCTTTGGAAAACATCTCTTCCTAGAGGGTCTCGTGTTCTTCCCTGGGTCTAAGGTACAAATCATTACATATTTTTTGTCACGAAAACAACATATTAATAGAGAAATGTAAAGTATGACATGGAAAAAACCATGTATATAAGATATATGTGCCAATATTTTCAACACAAAAAGTGCTCCTCTATTTCATAGTATGAAATATTTTGCCAAACTAAATTGATTTGCCAAGTCTTGTAATACATAGAGTATTACTTGCAAATTGTAACCTAAGAAAGAACCGGACCATTAGGAGAACAAATCAACACCGAACTGGTAACATGAAGAGGAGAATGAGAAGGCCATTCGTAGGAGGATAGGGTTTCCACCCCCTCCAGCGACGCCGCTGCTGGTCCGCCCCATGTCTGATAGCCTTACAGGCCTTGGAGGTGTCACGGATCTCAGCCTCTCGTTGGCGGGAGGATTTTCTTTCTTCTTTTAGATTTTTTTGTGTCTTCTTCGGAATGATGAGGTGGCAGTGAAATTCTCCATGTTCAAAGATGCGCCATCGTCCTCGCTCCTCCATCATTAGAGCCAGAAAAAACTGGTTATAATATAGCTTGTTATGGTAGACAGACGAAAAGTCATCGTGCTAAGGCCTAAAGGATCAATGCACCAAAGAAACATTCATTTCCAAAGATACCAAATGTAGATCGGAAGATATTTACATGAAACCACACAAACAAACATGAAAAACAACTGGTCCATAGAAGATCCAGCAGACACAGGACACTTGTGCGCCCTTGACCGGCGACAGACACGCAACCGGAGCGAAGATACGACGGGGTTCAGGATTTAGTTGCCGCCGCACCATCGCAAATAAAACTCTAAAAAACTACTTAAAATAGGTTTTTGGCCAGCTTTTATAAATAAAGCAATCATTCATACAACATTCATAAGAGACGAAAAGAAGATAGAGTTTGCTAGGGCCATAGCACAGATCAGCCCAACAAGAGAGAGCAACAAAAAAGATGGCAGCGCTAGGCGAACAACATAGAACGACGGAGCTCGACTGATTGACGAGGGGGAAGAGGGGTGCTGCGTGCACCTCCTCTAGTAAGTGTCGAAGCATAGCGTCCAACTTCTTCTTGTCATGCTGTCAACAGAGAAGGTACCCCTGCTCCATAAAAACGAGAAATTTGAAAAACAAACTGAGAAAGAATGGCAACTCTTTCAAGCTATGGTGTCCGTCATGGCTCGAGGGCCACAAAAGTCATCAAAGGTGGAGCGGACCGTTGGGCGTCGCTGGAAAGAGTGAAATCTTGGATGGGGTTTTCTGGCGGCCTCTCTCATGTAGCCTTAATTATCGGTGACATATTTGTAAACACTTATAGTATTGTTGATGATTATTGTGGAATTTTGCGAGTAAGAAATTCTGGACCCCCAATAATTAAACTATACTTACCGAAAGCAAGGTTGCTGGCTACATTGGGGTTTGAGTCACCCTGCAATGCTCGACGAGTCGACCGACGACTTTACCTGGAGAGTGCGGCCGCCGGCCCGGTCGGTCACGATCGTAGTATTTCCGTGGACCGCCCCACGTTGCAATTAACTTTGCACCCAACGTACCGGCCGGGCAGGCGTACGTACGTAGGTATATCGTACATGTGACGTGTCCTTATTAGACAGTAGAATTCTTCACGTCGATCCATCAAAAGTTGTCCTCGGTCTCGTACGATGGCGTCCTATTCGTACGTTGGTCGACCTGTCCAAGTTGCCGACGAGCTTCCGACGACGAGAAAACTTAAAACTGTTCCTTTGGTACGACTCTTTCCTTGTCTTGCTCAGATTCTCTTTTGACAGGTTTTACTGGTCACCCTACTACTACTTACGAGTCGACGCACGTGCTTAATTGTACGTGTGTACCTTGCTCATGGCACGTGAGATGAGACAATTTAAGTGTGGCTGGCCGTGCGTCGTACGTTCGAGACCGCATTCTCCTATCGACTGTTTTCGATCCTGTGACTAACTTACACTGCACGTGTGTTTTTGCAGACGGAATTTTTGCTCTCACACATGTTCTTAGAGGACATGGTTGCGCACGTTGTATATGGAGAATTACTCTGCATTTTCGTGTACTGGTCTTGTGTAATTTTTCATCACACAGATGGACTTTTTTTTGTAATTTTTTTAGTCTGCTGTTGTTTCCGATCTTGTGGAACATGGGCGGTCTACTTAGCACTTGGCTGAAAACAAACTCCGTTCGCACATCAATTTGCTGGAAATAAAACTATGTTCACACTGTCATCTTTGAGATGCATAAGAATGCACGCATATCGAGGCTGTTAGCAACTCAAGGACCAAATGTTTTCCCCTAAAACCATAAGAATGTTCAAACACGACTAGACTTCATCTGATCATGGTTTTTTTTAGATTGAAAAAAATGAGACTGGTTATGGCCTATTTGTGAAACATGGATAAACTGGTTGCATGTATGAAAAAAAAAAGGTTATCTGATGTAAGAAAAAAAAAGGTTATCTCAAGTGGCTAATTTCTACTATATATTGCTATATCTTAAATATTATTTTCACTTTTGGATGCACTTCTTGTGCAACATCATAGTATAATGAAAACTATAGTATCCACCTAATTTACCAGAGAGAGGACCTAAAGACTGAATTAACAACATTTTATATGAAAAAATATTAATGTTCCTAGCTGTCACAAGTTTTAAGTCGATTGAACCTTAATTTGTCATGGAGGATAGATGCTCAATGCTTGACTTACATTTGTAAACCTCATAAGCTACCACTTAAGTGTCCATGGACCCAACCTTCAATAGATTTGGCCATTATTTATGTGCAAAACATGGATGAGCTGATTACTTGCATGAAAATAGGATGATATAATTTATTATTGGATTTGGCAAGCAAGTAGATAATTCCCACATCATATTCATATGTAAATTATTATTTCCACTTCTACATAACAATAAAAATGCATTGCTCCATACGAACCATGAAAAGTTAAAAAAAAATTTAATACCTACTTGTATTTAGAAAATTCCTGCATAATTGGAAAAACTCCTACAAATTTCTAGGAAATTCTTGCTTTCTAGAGCTTCTCTTGTTTTTATATAGGTTGGCTACATTAAATTTATTTTTCTACATGGATGAAGTAGTTACATGGTTAAAAAACAAAATATTTTTTTTATGCCCAGGTTTGTCTCTTAGGCAACTAGCTTCCTAAGAATACTATTTTCAACTCAATTGTAGTTCTTATGGAATCATAATATATATAAAATACTATTTTCAACTCAATTGTAGTTCTTACGGAATCATAATAGTATAATGGATAACTTCTTGCTTAATTGGTGCAGGGAACCTTGAATGTCACTTTACCGTATTTTGTACATAAAAATATCAGCTGATCTTTTATTGTGATAAACTTCTGATCTTCAAGTAAACCTATTAACAAGTGACACATGAATGATGAATGTTCGACTTGTGTACTCCTAATCATGTACATGTCACTTAAGTTTCCATAAAGCTAACATTTTACAACTTTGAAGACAACTGTTTCCAAAGGAATACGGTAGGGAAAGCCCATACAACGAGTTTGTTTTTTGAAATAATAAGAACCCAAATCTATGTCTATAAAGACTTGAACCTAGGTGGCTTGGGTTGTACATCCACTTCCCTAACCAAATGAACTATGCTTACTTCTTTATGCTTTCGTTTGTTGTTGGGTAAGTATGTTATCGACTTTGACAATAATACACTTTAAAATATTTCTATGATAGATAACATTCTCCATCAAAGTTTTAAATTGGAGACTATGATAAGTCAAAAAAAAATACATTTTTTGCGAAGTAAGTCAAAAATACTTGACACTCTTCTGTAATGTAAAATACAAATCCACATGGATATGACCAACCAACGTTCTAATAAATTTATATCAGATTCCTGCTTTCCGGATCGATCTGCTCTTGAATTTGTGGATAAATGGAGTATATTTGATATTGAAAATATGTCGAGTAAAATTAAATTTAGCTTTTAGCTTATACACTACATTCTTGCATTAGAGGAGAGGAACACATACTAATGGACCAAATATTTGACGTTTATATAAAACTGTCAATTCTAGCAAAAAATATTTTCCTGTGTAGAGAAAAATAGTCACTGCAATTGATAAGCATAAACGCGCGCGCACACACATCGAATTCGTTAGCCTCAATTTTATCTCCCATTTAGACGAAGGATACATGTAACTTGAAGTGACAACGAGAGGAGTTAATCTCGACATCTGCATCATGAGAAGATATCGTGTTCTCTCGTCCGCGTCAAACCAAGTTCATATACAAGACCAATATTGTGTATGAAATGTGTACTGCAGTATCTATTATTTCGTTTGATATTTGTGGCAGGAGGTCTAACGACTCTAACCTTAGATTGCAAGGCGCAAGTACAGATGGCAACTGTCGCATGTCAATCATGCCTAGACCGGCCAAAGAAAACAACAGATAGCAGAAACCAAAAGGCAAATAGAGAAGAAAAGAGGCCTAGGATCGAGAGTCAACAGCAGCAACAAATCACTCCTTGATTTCCCGTAGTAGTCGATCAGTCGCCTAATTGATCAGCTAGAGGATTAATTAGTCAGCAGTTCTTGGCGGAGACGGCGCCGGCGGTGGAGAGCGCCTGCTTGAACTGGTGGACGGCGCAGGGGACGCGGAGAATACCCTCCTGCTTGTACCCGAACTCCTGTGCGGCCATGTCGAGCAGCGCCGCCAGCGACGGGTGCCGCAGCGCCTCCACCCGCACCACGAACCGCTCGCCTTCCTCGCCGCCGTCGCCCAACACCAGCACCGGCACGCACCCGCGTGGCACGCCGCTGCCGTCGCTCACCCGGTCCGAGAAGCTCAGCCGCCGAATCAGCTTCCTCATCCTCGTTTAGTTGACGATGAAGCTCGCTGACGCACGTACTGATTACGTAGCTAGCTAGGTTAGTTTCGATGTGCATATACGTGGATATGTGTTTGTGTTGCTTTGCTTGGGCCTGGCTTGAGGCTCTCCTTTTATAAGCCAGCGACGACATGTTTGATTGGATCATGAGGTAGAGATTGGAGGTTTACTGTCATGTGGTGACGCTGCAGTCGTCGTGGTTTGGGGTCAACATCCAGTACGTGGGTTCAAATATGTAGGCTATCATCAGCATCTTTGAAACGTAAGACCGTGGAATTTAGAAAGCTACGGGACTACTCAATTACCCAGCTAATGAGAGACTCGGCGCGGGTAGAGTGTGCTAGAATTTAAAAAGTTGAAACGGCCGTTAGAATAGAATAATTAAGAGTGTGTCAAGCTTAATTAATTCTTAGTGAGATTATGTAATGCAATATCAGTTGCAACTTGCAAGTCCGCTTAGAAATATCGTAGTGTTGCAACTCCTCTTCCAACTAAAAGTCTCAGTCGCAACCCCATTTGCGACTGAAAATCGCACCTGCAACATGCACCACTTGGAACTCACTGGATGCCGCTCACGATGCAAATCCGATGGAGTGGAAGCTGACCGAGCTTTAACTTAATTCTCGGTGCTCTGGATGCAAATCTGGTGAGTGTGAGCTGACTGAGCTCTAAATTAATTCTCGGTCTACCAAAAATTAACAAAACCTATTAATTAGTATTTATGAAAGAAAGGCAAATGTACTCATGGAGACTTGAATTATGAGTGCAAGAAGGGTCCAATCATATGCTATGTACTAACCACCCTTGAAAATCAAGAAGTCTCTCTCCGACATTGACAAGACAAGTTTGAAATCACATGCTTGGCCGACTTTCTCTGTTTGAAATAGAAATCATACCAAGCGAGCTACTAACAGCAGCTACAAGACGGTATGGCACATGCGTGCATGTCCGGTTTCTGCCCTACATAAATTTCCACCTTTTGCTTTGAGGTGGACTTTGGGGTTCTTTTGAACATGCATGCAACCTGGCACACTATGGTGGGCTAGCTTGGAGTTAGGGTGTCAAGTGGGATCCCACCAAAGTCCCACCTATTTTGGTGGGACCACTTGACAGCCTACTTGGAGTGTTTGACCACGATTCCAAAATGAAACTATACAGCTTTTTCATGGATGATCACTAAAAAAGATTAAAAATGCACTTTTTGCAATATTTGTGATCTTGTGTAAAAATGTATCTCTATAAAATCTTGTCACAGTTTACCCCATAATTTTGACCTTGTAACAAAATTTAGTAAATGTTTAAATTATGCCGGCCGATGCATCAGCCGGCTTCGGCATCCACGAGTGCAATTCATCCCCACACGGTCTGTCCAACACCAATACACCAAACACAATCGTCTTCGCTCGGCTTTGCTCCTAGGCGACACTATGCCCCACTGTTCCATTGCGCCTGCCGTTTGTGAGAGCTCGTCCATGCACCCCCATTCCCCAAGTGATTCCGCCACACCTCCACGCGCATGCACCATGTTCTTCTACTGCTCCACTGTTGTAAATTTGTTTCTACGAAGTTGTCTATGTTGGCACATATGTGTTAGATGTGTTCTTTTCAACTTTTACACACCATAACCAAATGGGGATTTGGCTACATATGTTGTTTCTTTTAGTTTCCTACATGAGTTTCTTCGAAATGTTACAATATTTTTTTTAAAAAAATTACGCAACACAGAAAATGTGGTAGGGGATGTTTTTTCTACGAAATTCTACCGATCTATTAATAATCATCAACAGCAGTACAAAGAGATCCAAAAGTTATAATAAAAATTACAAATAGTTTATTGGACCACCTAGCGAGATGACTACAAACACTGACACGAGCCGAAGGCGCTCCGCCGTCATCGCCCCTCCATCACCGGAACCATGCAAATTAAAGCTTTTCATAGTAGATCTTGTTATAGTTGATGGACGGGAAGTCATCGTGCTAACGCCCCAAAGGACTAGAAAGCAACCATCGCCGAAGATGACAGACGTAGATCGGAAGAGACTAACTTCAAAACACACCAATGAATACAAAAAATGACCGGATCCCACACGACTCCACGCACCCTCCGCCGATGCTAGACGCACCACCAAAATGATGATACGATGGGAGGATCTTATTCTAACTTCGGGATGTAGCCGCCACCTCAACATCATAAAAAGACCCTAAAAACAGTCTAAAAAGCACCGAGACCTCCCGCCAGCACGGGACCGTACGTGGTCCGCCATGCCTCCAAGGGCTAAGGCCGCCAGAGGCGGGACGGACCGGTGGCGTCACCAGCGGAGGGAAGAAACCCTAGATGGGTTTTAGCTCCCGCTAGAGCGCCTCTCTCGTACCGGTTTGGGATATGTGTTCTATGTGGCAGGGGGTGTTACATACACGCACAAAAGTGTTGCACGCGAGGGCTTTCTTTGCGATGATCGGACCTCCTCCTAGATCCTTTAACTAGGGAAATGATACTATGCCCCCGGGGGAAACGCGCATCTCATCCCCCGGGTGTGTGGCTGTCGTGGCCACGCGACCGTGTACCATGGACCCCACCCATGATGCCTCGTCCCAGTTTTTCATCGTTATCCTCGCGTCTTTGTTGTTCTTTCGAGAAAAAATCGATCTCAATTCCTCACGCCGGTGTCGCTGTCTCGTCTACGGCGCTACTGCGCTCGTCTGCCCCATGCTGAGCTCTCTGCCCTACCTAGCTCCCCATCTTGCTGACGCTGCCCAGCTGCTCGTCTCATCGATGCTGCCATCTGGGCCGCACAACCCCCATCTTGCCCTCATCGCGCCGCTCCGCTCCCCATCGCGCCGCTGCCACGCTCCACCCGTCTCGCCGCCGACCACACGCTGCTCCTCTCTCCCGCGCTACCGACGATGCTACCGAAAGTTGATGGCGTTGCTACAAGCCTGCTATGGAAGAAGGGCATCAGTGCGCCGGTTCTACGTGCGGTGGTCGCCGAGCAGCCTGCTACAAGCACCAGGCGGTGCCGCTACAACTGCTTGACGTCGCTGCTACAATCGCCAGGAGGGAGGTGGTCCTGCTACAAGCATCGTACGGTGTTGCTACAATCGACCTACATCGCTCCTACATGACATTCTTTTCTTACAAGTTTTTGCTCCGGCGAAGTCGGCTTTTGCTATATTAGCATTATTATTTTGCTACATCTGTTTTTTGATTTTGCTACAATAGTGTAAACTTCTTGCTACGAGGTATCCGGCGAGATCTCCCGGCGATTCTCCGGCGAAGTTGATTTTTCTACATTAGTTCTTTTTTTTTGCTACATGGTCTCCGGCGAAATCTAGTATGCCTATTATTTTTCTGAACCGAACCGTTTTCTGCTACATGTAGCAAAAGCGGGACTAATTGTAGCAAAAAGGACTATCTGTAGCAAAATCGGGATTTTGACCCAAAAAGAGGACACATAGTTGGCTTGGGACCCGGGGGATAAAAAGCACAAATCCCCGGGAGACGCCTAGTACTTAAGGGGATTGGTCGGTGGGGAAGCTGGCTGACGGTAGAACTCAGCCCAACATTTTCGTAAACTATGGAAGTGGACTGGATGATGTGGCAGCTGACTAGATGGACACATCACGGTTCTATTTGCTGAGCGAATAGTGTGGTGCAACTAGAGACCGCCGTTCCACAAAATTGACATAATCTAATAAATTTGACTGCGTCTGATTAGGTCTGATTATGATAACTGAAATTATTTGAAATGCCACTAATAATTACGTGTCCAAGAAGTCCACATCACATGCCATGTATTCACAAAACAAGCTGATCTAGCGTTTGGTTTGGAGAAAACAATAAGATAGGGTATGTAGAAGTCACGGCAGCGGAGCTAATCGTGGTCGACCATCGAAGTTGCCCACGTGCTTCCGGCGAAAGGAACAGTTCCTTTACTTTAATTTGGACGAGGCACGTACGCTTGTGTCCTAAGATTTTTTTTCGAGGTAGGTTTTACTTGTCTTATACGGACCGATGGACTACACACGTGCTTAATTGTAATGCTGATCATTGCACATGTGATGTGAGACAACAGACAAGATTATTCTCTACTCGTTGAGGTGTTCAAAGTTGTCCTATCGATCCAGCCAATCTATTTCCGTATCCACCATAAAATTATCTCTGCCCAGTCCGGTTTTAGTCGTACGGCCGGCACGCCCAGTACAAGATAGCTGTAGACTGGTAATCAAATTGAAAATGCGATATATGTTTATTCTGAGGAGAAAATGATTTATCCTGGTCGGATCCACTTGATGAAAGTTCCAATATTCTCACAACCTGTTGCTGTTGCAACATATGGTCGATCGATATTGTCAGTAGATACACCGTATCACTACAGGAGAAGCTGAATACGCCGACGGCCAGGTCCCGTCGGCGTAGGCCCTAAATGCCGTCGGCGTAGGCTGGCCCGACGGCTGCCGTCGGCGTATGGCCAGCGTACAGCACCATAGGCGTAGCCTCTTCTCCCGTCGGCGTAGAAAAGCCGTTGGCGTAGCTATAAAATTCTTGGCCCGACGGCTGCCGTCGGCGTAGCTATCTACGCCGACGCTGCCGTCGGCGTAGACCATATGGGACCCACCTAGATGACTAACGGCCGTTTGGCTACGCCGACGGCTTTACCGTCGGCCTAGATTTTTTCAATTTTTTTTCTAATTTTTTTCAATTTTTTTTAACATTTTTGTATTGTTTAACTTGTTAATCTCACATGGACATTTTTAATTCTAAGTATACTTAGTCTCAAGTCAAATTGCACAATTAGTCAAACTTCACAACCGGTCACCCATCCTAATACTACTTCAGCCCCAGCACGATTAACTTTTTCGTTCCTTTCACATGAGCTTCCGACAAACCAACTAGAACTTGTTGTAAATATTATCATATCAAACCTATTAACCATTACACTATAATATTAGACATATTTGTTTTTTTTATATTCCATATAATTTTTTGAGTAAACAACAATAAATAAGTAATAATAATCTTGAATTCAAATAAAAATAAAATAAATTTTATTTATTTTGTTTTTTATTTAAATTTGAATAATTCATATCTACAAATCCATAAATCACAATTCGACAAATAATATATCCAATCGATTAGAAAAATGAGAGGAATACAAATATGACATCCCTATCATCTATTTAATTATATATCATAAATTTTAAATATTAGACAAACTAAAACTATGTCAAGATTCATGAAACACCCCGTTTTTGACACTCGAAAAATAAAAAATGGCTTTTTGGTGCGACAAAAAGGAAAACTTCCTCCTGCAACATTGTTCGCCATCGCATGATATACACGAGTGCATAATATGGGCACATTAGCGCAAACTATATCGCGATTCTAGCAATAACATTGGTCATTTGACCTGAAATCCAGAAAACCTCGATTGAGATAGGCCATTTTGTGAAGGGTTTTTTGAGACACGATCAATGTATCAAGTTTTATATTTTTCCATGCAACTATGTCACATAATATGACACCACGCGAAGGTTTTGCATTGTTTCGATTGTTTTTGAATTTTTTATGCCCGTTTCAAACTATCGTCAAACTTTCTAAATCGAGGGGCATGAAAATTCTTAGCTCGGGGCTGAGCCTCACTAAACTTGCATTAGATATCTGATGAAATAGCATATTTTGAACCTAAAAATGATTTTTGCAAAATATCATGAGCATCATATCATGTACATATAGTTCAAATCTAACTCATTTCCTACTGATTCGGCGGGAATTTGTCTTTTTCACGAGAGGTGAACGGAAAGGTTTGAGATACCCCGGTTGGGAAATTTTCCATTCAATATAGTCTTTTATTTTTAAAAAATGTGGTATTATCATTTTTAAACTTTCATTTGGTGGTTGCTTCACAAAAACACCCCGTTTTTTGCACTCGGAAAATGAAAAATGGCTTTTTCGGCATTTAAAAGGAAAACTTCCTCCTGCAACATTGTTCACCATCCCATGATACACATGTGTGCACAATATGGACACATTATCGCAAACTATACCGCGATTATAGCAATAGCATTGGTCATTTGACCTAATATCCAGAAAACCTCGATTGAGATAGACCATTTTGTGAAGGTTTTTTTAAGACTCAATGAATATGCCAAGTCTAGTATTTTTCCATGGAACTATGTCATATAATATGACACCACGCGAAGGTTTTGCATTGTTTCGGTTATTTTTGAATTTTTTATGCCCGTTACAAACTATCGTCAAACTTTCTAAATCGAGGGGCATGATGATTCTTAGCTCGGGGACGAGTCTCACTAAACTTGCATTAGATCTCTGATGAAATGGCATATTGTGAACCTAAAAATGGTTTTTACAAAAAATCATGAGCAATATATCATGTAGTTCAAATCTAACTCATTTCCTACCGATTCAGCAGGAATTTGTCTTTTTCACGAGAGGTGAACGGAAAGTTTGAGATTCCTAGGTTGGGAAATTGTCCATTCAATATGGTCTAGTATTTTTAAAAAATGTGGTATTATCATTTTGAAACTTTTATTTGGTGGTTGCTTCACAAAAACACCCTTTTTTTGCACTCGGAAAATGAAAAATGGCTTTTCGGTGCGACGAAAAGGAAAACTTCCTCCTGCAACATTGTTCACCATCCCATGATACATATGTGTGCATAATATGGATACATTATCGCAAACTATACCGCGAGTATAGCAAAAACATTGGTCATTTAACCTGAAATCCAGAAAACCTCGATTTAGATAGGCCATTTTGTGAAGGTTTTTTTAAGACTCAATGAACATACCAAGTCTGGTATTTTTCCATGGAACTATGTCATATAATATGACACCACTTTGCATTGTTTCGATCATTTTTTAATTTTTTATGCCCGTTTCAAACTATCGTCAAACTTCCTAAATCGAGGGGCATGATGATTCTTAGCTCGGGGACGAGTCTCACTAAACTTGCATTAGATCTCTGATGAAATGGCATATTGTGAACCTAAAAACGATTTTTACAAAAAATCATGAGCAATATATCATGTACCTGTAGTTCAAATCTAACTCATTTCCTACCGATTCAGCAGGAATTTATCTTTTTCACGAGAGGTGAACGGAAAGGTTTGAGATTCCTAGGTTGGGAAATTGTCCATTCAATATGGTCTAGTATTTTTGAAAAATGTGGTATTATCATTTTGAAACTTTCATTTGGTGGTTGCTTCACAAAAACACCCCTTTTTTGCACTCGGAAAATGAAAAATGGCTTTTTGGTGCGATGAAAAGGAAAATTTTCTCCTGTAACATTGTTCACCATCCCATGATACACATGTGTGCACAATATGGACACATTATCGCAAACTATACCGCGATTATAGCAATAACATTGGTCATTTGACCTGAAATCCAGAAAACCTCGATTGAGATAGGCCATTTTGTGAAGGTTTTTTTAAGACTCAATGAATATACCAAGTCTGGTATTTTTCCATGGAACTATGTCATATAATATGACACCACGCGAAGGTTTTGCATTGTTTCGATCGTTTTTTAATTTTTTATGCACATTTCAAACTATCATCAAACTTCCTAAATCGAGGGACATGATGATTCTTAGCTCGGGGACGGGTCTCACTAAACTTGCATTAGATCTTTGATGAAATAGCATATTGTGAACCTAAAAATGATTTTTACAAAAAATCATTTGCAATATATCATGTACCTGTAGTTCAAATCTAACTCATTTCCTACCGATTCAGCAGGAATTTGTCTTTTTCACGAGAGGTGAACGGAAAGATTTGAGATTCCTAGGTTGGGAAATTGTCCATTCAATATGGTCTAGTATTTTTGAATAATATGGTATTATTATTTTGAAACTTTCTTTTGGTGGTTGCTTCACAAAACGCTCCGTTTTTTGCGCTTGGAAATGAAAAATATGTTATACGAAAGTATTTGTATTTTTTATGTATTTTATTTGAATAAAAATATATAATATTTGAGTTTATATAGATATATCTTATTTTTCTGCAAATTTTGATATAGTATATGTATTTTTCTGAATTTAAATGATTTAGTTATGATTTTTCTAAGATTAATGTGGCAAAAAAAGAAAAATAGCTACGCCGACGGCAAAGCCGTCGGCATAGGTCTGAAACCTTTGCCGTCGGCGTAGACTTGACGCTGTTGTTCTGCCGTTAGCCCAATAGGATACGCCGACGGTCATGTTTACGCCGACGGCGGCCGTCGGCCTATTTATTCTACGCTGACGGCAAAACTGGGCCGACGGCCCCGACATTTTGCCGTCGGCGTATAAAAAGGCCGTCGGTCTATTTAGTTATTCCCGTAGTGTATGCTTGTATATATGGTCATTCTTTCGTGCTCCTACCAAACTAATTGGTCCCATGCATGATAAGATACGGTCGAGACCAGACAAACCGAGAGCACGCCAGTACCCAACAAGTCACGGTCAGATATTAATGCTTCCAACACTAGACCATGACTATAGCTTCGAACTCTACTAGTACTTGGACAAGTTGGCCGTACCTATTTTTACCAGGCCAACGGCTAGCTACAAAAGACCGGCGGCCGCCGCTTGTCCGGTAATACATTCCTCTTCAGCCGTTTTCGATTCAAGCCTTCATCATCGTCGTCGGTTTTCTCCAGATAAAAGCTTTATTTCCCAACGGAATGAATCCGTCCAATTTACCGTTCTAGAAGCCATGTTAGCAGTTGCAACTAATACTAATCAATCATTTCTTATCAACTCGAGACCAGGTGCATGCCAGTATTGACCGGGACCTGTGAATCCTGATGCTAGCATCTTCCCTGGTTCGTGATATCATCGTTGAATCGGGGCCGACGACTCGTGCTTGCATTGCACGCATGCATTCATCGAATTGCGTGTGGGAAGATATAACTGAAACCAGTATAATGACGGAGTATGTTCCAAGAATGAAAAAACTTCCAGGAAAGATCTTGAAGCAGACCTATTTGGCACAAGATATAACATATTTTGTTGCAATTCTTTTGAGAGATTTCCTGCCCATGCAGCAGCGACTTGAAAGCAGGTCAATGCAACGATTGTCATGCGTGTTAAAATAACTTTACCACGGATCTAGTCTAGATCTGACAGTAGCACCATACATTACCTTTTTAGATCAAGAACAGAGAGAGAGAGAGAACCGAGATGGACTCTACCTGCTCCCTGGCTCGACAAGCACGAGCCAGAGGGAATCCCCGAGCTTGTGCCGGAGCTAGAACCTCCGTCGTTGGCCATGGGTGAAGGGGAATGAGTGTGGTGAGCGTGTGGCTAGGGTGGCGGCGGTGGAGCTTCCGTCGCACAGCTAGCCTAGATCGGATTGGCTTGTAGGTGGCTGGCGGCACGACTAACCTCGTAGTTCGTGCCGGCTCCCACCACTTTATATCGGACAGGGCCCACCGTCCTAGATAAGGAGGCGCCCGATCGTAGCGCGATTAGGCGTCTTTGCCGTTGGGCCCAGTCACGTTGAGATCTATCCAACATTCTCCCCCTAGATCTCGACTTTACTTTTAACCTTGTTCTTTACTTATTTCATCACAGAATGAGACATAGCGCATGTTTCATCGTCTCACCAATTGCCGATAGAATCTTTGCCTACTATATACCTTCATGTTCAAACAAATTCTGTTACTTTTGGGCCTCTATAGTCCAGAATCATAGGCTTGCCATTAAACCCATGCCGCTATGTGCTCCTTGAACACATTGGGTGGTAAGCCTTCGTTAGCGGATCCAAGCATATCCTTTGTCCTTATATGCTCGAGACTTATAGTTTGATCCTGGACTTTGTCCTTCACAACATAATACTTTATATCTATAGACTTTGAAGCATTACTCGACTTGTTGTTGTGAGCATAGAATATCAAGGCTCGTTGTCACAAAGACATCTTTAGTGGCTCGCAAATGCACAACCACTTTCAAGTCGGGTAAGAATTTCTTTAACCATAACGCTTTGTCCCATGGCCTCATAACATGCTATAAATTCGCATACATCGTAGATGATGCAACTATCGATCGCTGGCGCTTTTCACGAAATAGCACCTCCTGCGAGTAAAGACATACCTTTCGTGGACTTTCTTCGCCTTTATCTCCCGCAAAATTTGCATCCTGAATACCCTTTTATCTCTAGTGAATCGATCTTCTATGTTAGCATGAGGCCTTTTGTGCCTTGCACATAACGCAAAGCTTTCTTTACCATCTTCCGATTGCTCTATGCCCGGATTCTCTTGATATCTACCGAGTACCCGTAATAAATGCTAAGTCGGCGAGTGCACACTTGTGCATACCGTAAGCTTCCAACAGCCAAGCATATGGTCGACTTCATTTGATCGATCTCATATTGATTCTTTGGACATTGGGATTTCCCAAAACTGTCGTCCTTGACTATGGGAGCAGGTGTTGAATTACTCGCATGCATATTGTATTTCTTTAAAATCTTTTCACAATACGCTTTCTGCGACAGTCCTAACACTCCATACTTTCTGTCTCGGTGAATTTCTATGCCCAAAACATAAGATGCTTCACCAAGGTCTTTCATGTCAAAGTTTGATGACAAGAATTTCTTTGTTTCTAGTAGTAGACTAACATCACTGCTAGCAAGCAGAATGTCATCCACATATAGAATTAGAAAAAATATATTTCCCACTTTTGAACATTGCATAAATGCAATTGTCCTCAACATTTTCTTTGAATCCAAATCTTTTAATGGTATCATTAAACTTTACATACCACTGCCTAGAGGCTTGCTTTAACCCATAAATGGATTTCTTTACGCGGCATCCCATATGTTCCTTCCCCTCCATGAAAAAACCCTTGGGTTGTTTCATGTAAACATTCTCTTCTAAATCTCCATTTAGAAATGCCGTCTTGACATCCATTTGATGTAACTCTAAATCAAAATGTGCAACTAGTGCCATGATGATTCTGAAGGAGTCCTTACATGAGACCGGAGAAAAAGTCTCATTGTAATCTACGCCTTCTCTTTGCGTAAAGCCTTTTGCCACGAGTCTAGCTTTGTACTTTTCTACATTCCCATTGGAGTCATACTTTATTTTGTAGACCCACTTGCATCCTACTGTTTTGGCTCCTTTGGGAATTTCCTCTAAGTCCCAAACATTGTTGGAACTCATCGATTTCATTTCATCTTCCATTGCCTCCACCCACTTGGCTGAGTGAGGGCTACTCATGGCTTCTTCATATGTGGTAGGATCGCCTCCATATGAACTACATTGTAAACTTTGTAGATTTCTTTGAAATGGCTGGTCTTCGTTTCTTTTAGACCGCCTAAGTTCATCGACTCTTGCTCATTTCTTGCCTCGGGTTCGTGCACATTTACCTTTGGGTGGCTGTTTCGCTCCCTTCGTGCTCAAGTGGGTTCAGTGGCTCGATGGACAGTTCAACTTTCGCCCATTGTTGTCACGTGTGGAGTCACAACAAAGCCGCACCACAACCTCGGGGTTGTAGATGGTGCACAACAGTAGCGAAAAATGGCTCTGAATCATCGGATTAGGTGCATGCACCCTTTCTCCTCAAGATCAATTTTCCTAGCTACCGTGCTCCCCTCATCAATTCGTCCTCCAAGAAGACGCATGTCTCGTTTCTACAAACTTTGTGTATCTGTCGACAAGAGAAACGATAGCCTTTGGACTTATCTCGATAGCCAATAAAATGGCAAGATCGCTTTGGGGTCTAACTTTGCAATGTTCGGATTGAAAACTTTTGCCTCATCCTGCTCCCCTGACCCTCAAGTGGTGCGAGAGAGGGACTCTGCGTCCACAATTCATACGGTGTTTTGGGCACTTACTTGGTACTCTGAGAATGTGAATGGCGGTTTTAAGCGCCCATCCACAATCCCAATGGGAGGTGAAATCGCTCATCATCTGCGCACCATATCCATAAGGGCAGTTAGCCTTTCACTCCATTTTTTGAGGTTCGCGGCATTGAATACTGGGCGACTATTCCATTTTCTTGCAGGAACCGTGCAAAGGGTCCTGGTACTTGACCGTATGGAGTATGCCGACCGTAGTACTCCCCCCCACGATCGGACCGAACTATTTTGATTCTTTTATCATGCTGATTTTCTACTTCAGCTTTGAAAATTTTAAATTTATCCAACGCTTCAGATCTTTCTTTGATTGGATAAATATAACCATACCGGGAGTGATCATCCGTGAATGTTATGAATGAATCATATGAAGGGTTCGCAGCATAGAAAACAAAAATTTTCCTACGATGTGAACTATATACCAAGATCTATTTATACTAGATACAAACAACGGGCGGATGTATATCCGTAGAGAACATACCCTTGAAGACCGACAAAGTTTAACGAGTCCAAACTCGTGGTTGATGTAGACGATCTCTTGCCGATCTCAAGATCGAGAGGAAGTCCTAGCGCCAAAATCGCCAGCCGATCCGTGCTCGACACACGCTCGAGGCACCGAGCAACCTCCGCCTCCTCGCTCCAGCGATGCACGGAAGCACAACTCTTTCTTGCCGAAAGCCACGGGAACATGTATCTCGCTAGTCCGAGACCATGGGGATAAATTCTAGAGGGAGAGAGATCCTTCACGAGGTGTGTGTGAGAGAGAGGGAGGGCTCCTTTTATAGGGAGAGGGGGCACCCAAGGGGCCATGCGCCCAGCCATGGGGCTGCCCCACCTCTTCCACATTCATGTGGGTGGACACTCCACTCACAAAATGGCCCTTCAAAATCCTCCACTCAAAATCACTCACATGCATTAAATTTCCACCAAATTTAATGCAAGCTCTCATTTAAATAAAACTCTTTTATTTATTTATTCAGAATTTTGTTAATTACTTTAATTAACAAACATTCATAAAACCCTTGCTAGTATTCTATTTCACATGCGTAACCCGGTTTGAATTTCAACCAAAAGCTTGTTTGGTGTCTAGTGAAATAAATTCTCGCTTTCCTTTTCTTTTCGGCATGAAACTTTTGCTCCAATTGGATGTCGGTGTCTCTTAAGTGTGTCACCCTACGGTTCGCGAATAATGCGGACATGATCGAGACCCCTCTCGGATCAATAATCGAAGCGGATCCGAGACCCATCGACTCCCACACATTCAACGATGACTTTCTTGTGATCGTCGGAACCTTTTACGCTAGTATCTTAATCCCTTTGTTTCGATATATTACATGTCCGAGATTCGATCATCGGTATTCCATACCTAGTTTGATCTCGTTCGACATGCACTCTTTCTCGTTCGTGATATAACATTCTAGTGATCAAATCACTTGCTTGCAAGCTAATCAATGTGATATCACCGAGAGGGCCCAGAGTATATCTATCCGTCATCGGGATGAACAAATTCCACTCTCGATCCATGGGCCTCAACATAACACTTTAGTAGTTCGAACCCATCTTTATAATCACCCACATTACGGTGTGACGTTTGATGTTATCAAGAAACTCTTCCAGGTGTTAGTGATTGACATGATCTCATGGTCTAAGGATTAGGATCACTTGTAAGTTGTTATAGCAATATAAACTCAATGACTTTGATCGTAATGCTATACTTGGATGAATGTTCATCACACCATTACACTAATGTTGTGACCTCGTTATTAACAACATCCAATGTCCATGATCGTGAAACCTATGATCATCTTGTTAATCAACGAGCTAGTTTATAAGAGAGGCATAACTAGGAACTTTCTATTTGTTTATTAAACACACATGTATTAACGCTTTAGATAATACAATTATAGCATGCAAAATAAACATTTATCATAAACAAGGAATATGATAATAACCACTTTATTATTGCCTCTCGGGCATATTCCTTTCAGTCTCCCACTTGCACTAGAGACAATAATCTAGTTTGAAAACTCTGCGTATTGAACACCTATGGCTTTCCGGTGTTCCATATACACAATTGCAAGCGGTTAACATAATCTACGGATCTGACGCTTTCAGGTCCGTGTGTATTTGCATGTCTTTGCGTCTTCACGCATCACTCATTCTCCAATGAGATGGCATTGTATAAATTTGGTCTTTCGGTGAGACCTTTAGTTCCTTGGGGTTAAAACACGTCGATACTATTGTCATACAATATATCTTTAGTGTTAGACGCTATGAACCACCTTAGTTTGATAACAAACTACTTGACACAAATTCTCCTTTCGCTACTATAGCAGTCATATACTTAGCCTTTTGTTGTAGTATTCGTCACAATGTCTTAACTTTGGAACTCTTCCAAATCCATCATGGAATCTCCTTTCCATTACATTGTGCCACCCATAGTTTAAATTGAGATAAACTTAATTTGTATCTTGTGACAAAACTAGTATCAATGTAACGCTTTACAATGAACTATTTGTAATTGTTTGTCACCACTACACAAATATATTCTTAGTTCTTCCAAAAGATCATAAGAATATCCTCACTATCGTCCAATGATCATTTTATGATTCATTCTGGTATATGCTCGTAACACTTAGAGCATAGGACATATCTGGATGTGTACATATCATGGTATGATTGATCAAAACATTCTCGTGATTGCACTCATCAAGTGTCAAAGCACTTGAATCTTGTTTCACTTATCAAGTGTCGATACACTTGAATCTTGATTCAATTCCTTTCCATGTGACAAGAACTGTTTCTTGTCATTTCTATATTGAACTCCTTCAATATCTCGTATATAACGTTTGGCATAACCATATTAGCGTCACCGTCTATCCACTATAGACATTCATGCTGAATATTCGGGTTTTGCCTAAGTCTTTCATCGAAATGAAATTCTTAACCATTGTCAATAAAATATACATCATTTCTAATCAACAAGATGTCCTCCACATAATGTATTAGAAATATGTCTTAGCGCCCCACTTAATTTCTTGCAAATGCAAGCATCTTCATCGTCTCGATGAAAACTCCTTTTCATCATGGTGAAGATTCTAACTCCGATGCTTACTTCAACCATTGAAGTTTGCATGCCCTTTTAGCATCCTTTGAATTTAACAAAACCCTTTGGACCGTGTCATGTACACGCCCTAGGTAACCATTCTATTAGAAGAACTTTGTTTTGTTTATTCATCTACCATATACCAAAATATATGTAGTGGTTGCTACTTAATCCGTCTGACTAAATATCGCTATGAAAGATCAAATCTTGTCATAGTCAACTCCTTGAACATGGTCATAAAATACTTTTACGACATGTCGACTATTTCATAGATGTGAAACATCCATGTCATTTCTTTATAGATCCAAATACGACGATAGGTTTTACACCTTTCAGAGGGTCTTCCAAGTTCAAAACTTGATTTCTCGTGTATGGAACTATCACGGATTTTATGGCTTCAAGCCATTTGACTGAGTCGGGCCCATCATCACTTCTTTGTATGTATTCGGTTCATCATTGTCAAACAATAATGATTTACTCTCAAATCTTAGCATTTGATTGTTTAACCGACCTTCTTGGTTCAATAGGAACTTTAGACCTCGTGACCACAACCTTTGAGGCACATAAGCTATGAGCATTATGGCAGCCTCGTAACCATTTCCTACACAAGAATTTCAAGACATTTAGCTAAGGTTCGTTAACCTTATCAAAGTTCTATTGTCCTCCCACTTAACATTTATGAAAAATTCCTTCTTCAAGAAACTTTACATTTCAAGCGACAAACCCTTTTGTCCTCGGTGTTATGGAGGAATAACCAATTGTTATTCAAATAACCTACAAAGACATGCTCATCCGACTTTGGTTGTAAACATCTTACTTATGTTCAGTATACCAAAATTTAAGAAATGACAACTTGGGTTTTACCCCAAAACATAACTCCCATGGTGTCATTTCAACGGATCTAGATGGAGCTCTTTTCAAAGGTAAAAGCGGTAGTCTCTAAAGCTTTAATCTTTTAAAACATAATGGCAGTTTATAAATAACACCTTTGATCCAACCATGTCAAACAAGGTTTCATTACAAATCTCAAACACTCCATACTCCTATGGTGTTTTGGGAGATGTAAATCTAGGTGTTTTGCTAAACTTGCAACTCAAATAAATCCCTCTATGATAAAATCATAATTCATTTATTTTCTTGTTACACTTGTAACTCAAATAAATCCCTTATGATAAAATCATAAACCATTTATTTTCTTGTTTAAAATGATTTTGCACTTCATCTTGAAAGTCTTTGAAACATTTTCAAATATTTCATACTTCTCTCGCATTAAGTGAACATTCACTCAAAAAACCGGAGAAAACATATGAAGTTGAAACCCATCGCCATTCGATCACATAATGGACTACATACATCGATATGTATAAATTCCAATATTTTAGTCGTTGCTCTTCTTTGGCCTTTGAAGCAGTTTTAATTATCCCGAGGAAAGTCTCACAAGCGTCACTTGATCAAATCAAAGACTCCAAAAATCCATGAAAATGGAGATTCTTCATGTTTTCTTTCCAATATAATTTAAACATGATGTCACTTCATAAGTGATCTTTCAATCATTTGTCTTGCAACATTTTAGCATTAGGATTTATGGATGTGATTTCTTCAACTAGATTTGTAAATCATCCATCTTATATGGAATACGGTAATTATTTGAACAACCTTTGTTCTTATAATACGATTCAAATAACAATTATTAAAACAAATCTTGAAGTCTTTCTTCAACTAGATTTGTAAATCATCCATCTTATATGGAATACGGTAATTATTTGAACAACCTTTGTTCTTATAATACGATTCAAATAACAATTATTAAAACAAATCTTGAAGTCAAGCTTTGATGTCAACGAGAAATACAAACAACGGTTTGTTTGTTTTCGATGAACATCATCACATTTTCTCTTGCTAGTTACTTAGGCCATTGTGGTTCATGAATTGCGTCATTCCGTATGAAATTTCATACCAACCAATTCGGTATCCAATACCCAAGAACCACATTGTTTAACAAGCAAAGAATACAACCATAACATGTATATCATATATATACCTAAATTGGATATTTCCAATCTTTTCTTTTCTGCCAAATATATTTTATAGATTCTCTTTCAGCATTTCCTTTTCCTTTTAAAAGAATTTATCAACATCAAAAGTGGCGCCATATACATGACACCTAGTCCAAAGCGTGTATATTCAAATAATAATACCTTTGGACTTGCACTTTGAAGTAGATCACCATCATCAAATGATCGGTATTCTTTCAAAATCCATTCTTTAGTAATCTTTTAGTGTAGTAAACATTTTACATACATATTCTATTCACCCTTATCATGACGACATTCATGATCAAGCTACTTTAGCTTATAAAGGCGAATCGTGAGTATAACATTACTTTCCAAAACCCTTTTGGGTGATTAGGATGTCTAGCATCTCCAACCTTCGTAAATTCTCATCCAATATGAGAACATATATATACTCTATCATATTGCAACCAAAACATTGTTTCAGATATCGTTATATCTGCCACACATGATGGTTTCTGAAACAATTCTTTCAGCTCCTAGATAAACTTGATGTTTAAATCAAGAATCATGGAGGCAAACATGATACTTAAGATACTAACACTGGAATTGTTACTCTCGATTTAATACCAATTATTAAATTTCACGAGTAAATAGAATTTTGAAAGTTTGCAATAGGACTTTAAACTTTAGATTGACACTCAACACAATACGATACCAGTTCAGAAAGTATATATCCGAATTCTATAGTTCTATTATCTCAATTACAACTATGCATATGGTGGTGAACGAATGCCAATGACTACAACAAATTATGCAAATTCACTTTGAATTAATTTATGATAAATTGAGTTCTACTAATCCAAATTAGAAATGAACTCCCACTCAAAACGACATCCCTCGTGTCTTTTGGTGATTACATGAACCAAATCCACTACACCAAGTCCGATCATCACGTGAGTCGTGTAGCTTCAAAGCGAAGCATCAAATGGGCATCATATCTACTATATGACTCATGCTTAACCTTTCGGTCCGTGTTCCGAGGCCATGTCCATACATGCTAGGCTCGCCAAGTTAGAACCTTAGTATTTGCGTGTGTAACTGTTTTACACCAAGTATGGTCGAGGATCCAAGTACACCCGATCATCACGTGATGTCTTGGGCGGCGAAAACATAATCGGTGCATACTAAAGGAAGAACACATTCTTATCTTGATATTTAAATGAGGGAACATCTTATTATGCTTAACAAAGCGCTAAACAAGCAATATAAGATGTAATCAAACATCATATGTTTATTAGTGAAATTATATGGTTCCCGCAGATGATCTCTATCATGTGCAACGTGGTATGATCACTATCATACCTATATGTGTAAATCCACAGTCTATGGATTTTACACGCTATGTGTGTTGTAAGAGTATCATCTCATACTTCTACTTACAACACTACCATATCATAACACTAGCCCAAAGAACAATCTAAACTAGACGCCTCTAATTTATCCATTGCAAGTTTTACGTGGCTGAGGGCTTTCGAGATAGAACCGTTCTTACCTACGAACATGAACCACAACGAGGATAATCAAATTGTTGACAACTCGCTTGCAAAATAGATATTGACTATAGTAGGAGGCAGACACCCGCTAGCCACTTATGCAAACTAGTTGCATGTCAAGCGTGGAACAGGTCTCATGTGCGAGGACATGTAAAGTTTGTCCGGCCGCTTCATCCCACTATGCCACCAATATCCAAAATCACAAGAAAGGAGCAACAACATGATCATCATCGCCCACATACTCATATGTGTACTACCTGCAAAGTATCTACGCATAGATCCGGCTCGATACCCTTTCAAGGGTTCGCGACATAGAAAACAAAAATTTTCCTCGATGTGAACTATATACCAAGATCTATTTATACTAGATACAAACAACGGCGGATGTATATCCGTAGAGAACATACCCTTGAAGACCGACAAAGTTTAACGAGTCCAAACTCGTGGTTGATGTAGACGATCTCTTGCGATCTCAAGATCGAGAGGAAGTCCTAAGCGCCAAAATCGGCGCATCCGTGCTCGCACACGTTCGAGGCACCGAGCAACCTCCGCCTCCTCGCTCAACGATGCAGTGAAGCACAACTCTTTCTTCGAAAAGCCACGGGAACATGTATCTCGCTAGTCCGAGACCATGGGGATAAATTCTAGAGGAGAGAGATCCTTCACGAGGAGGTGTGTGTGAGAGAGAGGAGGGCTCCTTTTATAGGGAGAGGGGGCACCCAAGGGGCCATGCGCCCATGGGGCTGCCCCACCTCTTCCACATTCATGTGGGTGGACACTCCACTCAAAATGGCCCTTCAAAATCCTCCACTCAAAAATCACTCACATGCATTAAATTTCCACCAAATTTAATGCAAGCTCTCATTAAATAAAACTCTTTTATTTATTTATTCAGAATTTTGTTAATTACTTTAATTAACAAACATTCACATAAAACCCTTGCTAGTATTCTATTTCACATGCAGAACCCAGTTTACAATTTCAACCAAAAAGTTTGTGTCTAGTGAAATAAATTCCTGCGCTTTCCTTTTCTTTTCGGCATGAAACTTTTGCTCCAATTGGATGTCGGTGTCTCTTAAGTGTGTCACCCTACGGTTCGCGAATAATGCGGACATGATCGAGACCCTCTCGGATCAATAATCGAGCGGGATCTGGAGACCCATATCGACTCCACACATTCAACGATGACTTTCTTGTGATCGTCGGAACCTTTACGCTAGTATCTTAATCCCTTTGTTTCGCGATATATTACATGTCCGAGATTCGATCATCGGTATCTCCATACCTAGTTTGATCTCGTTACGACATGCACTCTTTTCTCGTTCGTGATATAACATTCTAGTGATCAAATCACTTGCTTGCAAGCTAATCAATGTGATATCGAGAGGGCCCAGTATATCTATCCGTCATCGGGATGAACAAATTCACTCTCGATCCATGGGCCTCAACATAACACTTTAGTAGTTACGAACCCATCTTTATAATCACCTGTTACGGTGTGACGTTTGATGTTATCAAGAAACTCTTCCGGTGTTAGTGATTGACATGATCTCATGGTCTAAGGATTAGGATCACTTCGTAAGTTGTTATAGCAATATAAACTCAATGACTTTGATCGTAATGCTATACTTCGGATGAATGTTCATCACACCATTACACTAATGTTGTGACCTCGTTATTAACAACATCCAATGTCCATGATCAGGAAACCTATGATCATCTTGTTAATCAACGAGCTAGTTTATAAGAGAGGCATAACTAGGAACTTTCTATTTGTTTATTAAACACACATGTATTAACGTTTCCGTATTAATACAATTATAGCATGCAAAATAAACATTTATCATAAACAAGGAATATGATAATAACCACTTTATTATTGCCTCTCGGGCATATTCCTTTCATCATAGCCATCCACACTTTTCACCGGAAACGGTCCACAAATATCCGTGTGGATTATTTCTAATGTAGCTATGCTTCGGTTTGCACCCTTTTTAATCTGTTTGACATACTTTCCTTTAATGCAATCTATGCATTGTTCTATGTCGGAGAACTCTAACGGAGGAAGAATGTCATTTTTAACGAGGTTTTCAATTCTTCCCCTCGAAATATGGCCTAGTCTGCAGTGCCATAGTCTCGAGGAGTCAAGAGTTCACTTTCTTTTCTTTTGTTCTTTGTTCGACAAGGAAACTTTTTCATTCACATCACACACAGAAAGAACTTTCTCATGCAGGGATAACAGATATAACTTATCAAATAATGTAGCGACACCCACACATTTGTCTTTCAACGGATGGCACACTTGCCATTACCAAAATAACATTCGTAAGAATCTTTGTCCAAACAGAAACACTTATTACATTCCTATGTAATGAAGGCAAGCACATCTTTGAGCATAAGCAAGAGCCATCACCTCGAAGGGGCGTCACCAATGGCCTCCATACTTCCATTCCATTCGCCACTTCAATGTGTCTTTCTCTTCTTGGCGTGGTCCTTGTCGAATGGAACCCCAGAAGAGTTGGCAACATGAGCAGTTGCTCGAATCAATCCACCAAGTGGATCTTGTAAACTTTTCATACAAAGATTCATTAACAAAAGAAACAATATCTTTACCATTTTGGCCATGATGTACTTTAGCCAAATCGGGATCTTTCTTGTAGTGGCTTTTTACTGATGATGGCACGATCCTTCTCCCGGTGGGTGGTGATCTTGCATCTTGGTCTTGATTGGACCCTTGCCATGGGGCTTGGAGGTGAGCCACCATGGTTGCTTTGTGAAGCCTCTCTTCCTGTTGTCCTTCACGAAGTTCGAGAACCGGTGAAGGGCTTTCACCTTCCTCTTCACGGAACACATCCCAATGGTCTTTTCTATGTCCCACTTTTTCAGGGACATATTATAGTTTATCACGAAGTTTTCAAAGGGTCGTGGAAGTGAGGCCATCACAAGGTGCACCAAGAGTCTTGGCTTTAACTCGAGGTACTCATCCATTGGCTTGAGCTTTGCAGCCATGTTCGACATCCTCAAGATGTGTTCCGTGTCCTCCGTATACTTTTTCAAGATAACCGCTGCTTTAACAATGGTCGCATATCTTTGAAGAGCCATGGCGGCTCTTTATCTTGAGATACTCGCCCAGGTAAGACTCTCCAATTGAGCCCGATAGCGTTCTCAATTGTGTTCTTCTTACGAATGCCGACACTTCTTGTTGGCGTTCACCCATTCGCTATCGATAGAGTAAGCGGTTCAATGGAGCATGGTCCCTCTTCCTTTTCTCAAAGTCAAACTTTCCTCACCGCCTCACGGCCGGTCGGCGGGCTTGATCGTTGCTTGGTGTCAACCACAATCCACTTCGCGCATCTGACGCCAAGTCAACTTTCTTCCTCCATTCGAGTAATTGTCCCACGAGGAGCGGACGTCCTTGAGACATGCCATGAGGTTGAGACCTCACGAAAATCACAAAAGATGTGAGATCACCAAGTAAAACAAGCTGTGTCGTTAATTCAACGTTGGTATCAATTAAGCATGCAATCCTTTCGTGCTATTTAAAATTACATCACCGTTGGCGAAATAAATTTAAATGCACCTTTTATAATTAATAGGAAAAATTATGGTCATGATTATTAATAACGTTGGTCAATTAATAGCATGAGTCATAATCACTTTAATCACATCTTTATATCAAGATTTAATCAACTTTTATTGCATTTTGTGACATTTTAAACCATACATTTGCAATGTAAAAGAACTATTTGCTGAAACTTTCATTAAAAGACTCATACTTTGCGAGAAAATCTGCCTTTGTAACATTCTCTAGTCACAATATACTTGAAATGAAATGACTAGAAAACCATGTCGAAAAACTGCTTAAAAGCAAAACTATTAAAACATTCTAAAAATAAAAGCGAAGACTTTAAAGAAAAAACGCCCCTCTGTGGCCTCTCCTGCGTGTGTGGCCAGCTGGCTGCCTGGCATGACAGCCAACATCTTGGCCTGCCATGGCCTTCTGAGCCTAAGCTGCCGCGCCACAGCTTGCCAAGGTCAGCGGCTTCTTGCCGCCCGCGTGGCCAGCCCCGCGATGAGCCTCCCACCGCCTGATCCTGGCCTCGATCGACTTACCCTTGATCTAACAGCGCACACTCGGAGGTATAAAGGCCCTGTGCCGCCGACCCACCCTAATTCCATTTCTCCCCCCACCCCGTCCTCTCGCGTGGGCTCGGCGGCAGCTGCGTCTCTCGCGTCACTGCCCTCGTGGCGGGCGCGTCCATCCGCGACAGCCGTCGGCTCCGCGGCGGCGACGCTGCGTCTCAGTGGCGGTCTTGTGGAGGACCGGGCGGCCGGCTTCCCTCCCCGCCCTCTCTCGGTGGTGCCCCCGATGCCGAGGCGAGGCAGCCGCCTCCGGCGCGCCCCTCCCTCTAGCTCAGTGGCGTGGCCCGCCCAAGAACGAGGCGAGGTGGCCGCGTCTGCCGCGCGCCCTCCCTCCTCTGCTTGTTCCGGTGGCGCGAGCCCCGCGCGGGTACGAGGCGAGGCGAGGTGGCCACAGTGGCGCGCGCCCTCCTCTCGCCTTGCTCCTCCGGGCGAGCGGGCGAGGCAGCGTTCAGGCGCCGCCTCCCTCTTCCCTCTCTGTGAGCCATGGCCCCCATCTCCTTGCCGAAGGCGTCCACCCAGGGTGGGCGCACCGCCAAGAGGCGATGGTGGAGCCTTTGCTCCTTTTTTTGTTACTTACTTGGTCCTTAGTGGAATCAGTGGCGCCCATTTGCTCCTTGCCGATGTGCATCCACCCGGTGGGTGCACCATCGTCAAGTGGCCGAGTGTGGGCGAGACTTCCTGATGGCCGGAGTGGACCTCTTTTCACCTTTTGATTGTCTTTTCTTTGGGGATCTATGGGGTTAGGACTTGCATTCGGGATTCTTTTGGGGCTTTAGATCTAGGGTTTTCCTTTGCCCCGAAGGGTGTGTGCTTCTTCTAGATGTCTCCACAATGGATGCCCATCTAGATCGAGAGGAACGGCGCGGCCATAGGGCAGGCGCACTATGGATCTAAATCTTTCTTTTAAACCTTTCTACTTTCTACAACAAGCACTGTAAAATCTAGCAACTAAGAACTTGGCTCTGATACCAATGTTAAAATAACTTTACCACGGATCTAGTCTAGATCTGACAGTAGCACCATACATTACCTTTTTAGATCAAGAACAGAGAGAGAGAGAGAGAGAGAGAGAGAACCGAGATGGACTCTACCTGCTCCCTGGCTCGACAAGCACGAGACAGAGGGAATCCCCGAGTTTGTGCCGGAGCTAGAACCTCCGTCGTTAGCCATGGGTGAAGGGGAATGAGTGTGGTGAGCGTGTGGCTAGGGTGGCGGCGGTGGAGCTTCCCGTCGGCACAGCGCTAGCCTAGATCGGATTGGCTTGTAGGTGGGACGGCTAGGGCACGGCTAACCTCGTAGTTCATCATCTGCCCCACCACTTTATATAAGCGGCCCACCGTCCTAGATAAGGACGGGCGCCCCCGATCAGGGCGCAGTTAGGGGGCGTGCTGGGCCGTTGGGTCCAGTCACGTTAAGATCTATCCAACAATGCGTACGTATTCTGATCTATCACAGACATGCTCGTCGATGGATGACGAGGGCACTTCCGACGGATAAAGTGGAGAGTAGCAACGATTATGTGGCCTGTGCTTACTCTCCGCTTGGTTATGACAATAACTGGACCAAGATAGCTTATGTCGCCGCATGTACCATTAGTACATCACACTAGGTGGGTCTGCGATCTTCGCCTCGCCGTCTATATCACGTTAGATATCGCGAGTTTTCGGTCACGCCCTTTTTTTCTATATCCAGTTCTTTCAAATATTAACAGTGCGTACATGATTAATTGGTGGAGTCTTGTTAGCACTTGAGCCCAATCTTATTATTAGAATATAAATGGATATTTGTAGGTTAAAAATACATAAATGTTTATTGCCCCCTCTAAGCATATGATTTCTCTGACCAATAAATTAACACATGAAGGATCGGTGATACAAAATTTAGAAACAATTATGCCCATCTATAGTAAATTTTTGCAAATTGAGAAGAAGTAGAAAAAAGAGAGTTGGGAGAAGGAAATGACATCTCAACCTAGGTGTGGAATCTGCACTCACCATATTCACAACAACGCCTACTCAGGACATCTTCTTGTTTCTCACAATTTAAAGGAGAAGAGAAAGCTGAGAGTGGAGAATAGAAGTATATGAGAGGGGTGGATGGCCTGAGGAGGAAGCGTATATTCTGATCACACACATACTCGCCGATGGATGACGATGGAACTTCTGACGGAGAAAGTGGAGAGTAGAAACGATTGTGTGGCCTGTGGTTACTCTCTGCTTGGTCCATCATTGGTACTCCCTCCGTTTCAAAATACAAGATGTTGTAGGTTTGTGAAGCAAATGTATCTAGATTTGTTTTTAGCATAGGTTCACTCAACTTAGAATGAATCTACGCTAAAAAAGTCTAGATTTTTTTCACAAATCTAAAACATCTTATATTTTAAAACGGAGGGAGTACATATAGCTTGTATGATAATAGCCGCATGTACCATTAGTACGTCACATATGTACGGCGAAAAAGTGTTTCGGGGTTGCAGATGTATGTGAGAACCAAAACTGTAGTTGGATGGTTTAGGGCGGTGGTACCCAGTACAAAGGGTAGTGGTAACCCAGTGCACAAGAGTTTAAATCCTAGATTTGACACTTTAATGTCTCATAAAGACAGAATATTTTTTAGTAGGAAACGACGTTCCCATCAATAGCGAGCTGCACGTGATAACTTCGTCAATCTCAAAACCCATCGGATCAATCTCTTGGACATAGTGTTACACGGGTGCTTGTAGGGGTAGGGTCTCTGCGTTTATAGAGGTGGATGTATGCACGTGTGTATTTGTGAGCGTCTGTGTCAGTACTGTGTTTTACAAAAAAAAAAGTTGTACATCTACATGAAATTCGGGATATGTGCGTGTTTATTATGCAGAGCCACATATATACTTTTTTCCTTTTATCGGCTTTATGAGATATATTTGAGTTAATAAAAATTCATTTAAATAGAAAAAATATGCAAGTTGTGCGTCCATGCTTAAGCGCCATAAAGTTTGAGCTATATCTTTTACGTTTGCTTAACACTTGCCATTATATCGACTAGAGTAACACACCAGGTTAATACAGCCTTCCTACAAAATTCTTGATGTACACTTCACACTCAGTAATGGAAAGTGTGGTGCGGTAAAGTATGCATTTTTTAACAGCAGCCCACTTTCCCTGATTTGTTCACGACGTGCAGCTGGTCTGCTGGGTACTTTTATGTTAGTCACCATGTTCTTCTCTAAGTTTTGGACTAGATGCATACCAGAAGAACAATGCACACGTTCGACAGTGACCCAACAACTTTAACCACTTTATTGTAAAGAAATGGAAGAGGATAATGTTTTCTGGAAGGGCGGCATTCCTGCATTTCTTTCCCTTGGAAAATGTCTTGAAGGCTTTTGAAAGGTGAATCTTTTACCTTTGCTTGAAAAGGTGGCATCATGACATGAATCCGAAAGAAGAAGAAAACATGAGGATCTAATAAGTGCTAGTTCTCTAAAGACAAGATCTTCCATAGGTCACAATATGTGTTTATTAATGTACACGGTTTCAAGTGGCGGTTTTCTTTTGCAGCGATCACCTCAGTCCTCATATATAGGTCATGAGGAATGCGTACAAGGGAGCCGTCACTTTTTCATTAGAAAGGCGTTAACTTTTATGTCGAGACTGGTTATTTGGTGCACGAGGGCATCGTCCAAAGATCTCTAGTTTCCACATTTTTGCCCACAGTGTTGCACATATCCTGCTATGATTCGAATGGTTTTCCGCCATATTCCATGTAAATATATCGCTACTCGTTTTCATAAATAACTCTTTTGTTGTTTTGAGAAAAGGGCAACACACCAGCCGATTGCTTGCAAAAATGGCAGTTTTGTTTTATACTAAGTACAAAATGAACAAGCCTGTAAATGTAGTTTTCTCCTCCAAATTTTTTTAACAGACTTTTTTTTTGTTTTGTCCGAAAATGGCATGGACGCTGTCTTTGCAACCAGAAATGAGCGCACCAATTGTGTACTGTATTTTTTCCTGGGAATCTCTATTCTTTCTTCTGTTAGTAAAAAGCCTCGGTCGAAACGGGCCAGATCAAGTCCCAGAGAAGTACATATGACCAGGTACCCAACTCGATGGGTTGATTGGGCCCTGTTTCTATGCCCATGTACCGAAGCGGCCCAGCCAAACGAGAACGCATCAGGAAGTTGAAACTTGGTTCCCTATAGAAAAACTGAAACTGGAAACTGCCATCAGGATAATCATCAGGTCAGGTGAGTTCCTTTCAGATGTTCATCCTCGGTGTTTTCTCATGGATGCGCCGCGCGCCTTGTTCGTTTACAACTCTGAATCAGTTAGTACCTATACTAGTTAGCATTCCCTCCCTTTTAAAATATACTATGTTTTAGCTTTATAAAGTAAACGTATCTATACTTTTTTAATACATAGGTTCACTCAGGTTTGTAGTCAATCTACGTATAAAAGAAGTCTAAATATATTTGCTTTATAAATTTAAAACATCTTATATTTCGAAACGAACGAAGTACTAGCGTAGTGTGAATCGTAGCTGTGATGCTTTCTTTCCGGTATATTCTGTGCTTGCCATTTCTATCTCTCTCCGATCAGTAGTAGTACGTTTTGTACTCACCGCCGCCATACGCAACAATAATGCTACATCTACGGGTCAATTCTTTGAAAACTACTTGTTGAGTAACATATTGTATTATGTATAGGTCCCGTGTTTTGTCGAGGTTGTACCGTGCTTGTACGTGTCTCATATATATACATGAGCAAGGCCCAATTGGTGCTTGTGCAATCTCCAATCTCTTTCCATGGTATCGAGACCTCAAGTCCTGACCTAGCCGCCCCTCTCCTCTATCCTAGGCGCCTGCTCCTCCAAGCCGCCGCCTCACCTCCTCCCTAGTGCGCCACTCCTTCCACCGCCACTCCTCCTACCTAGGCGCCCCCTACCCCCTACCCCCTAGCGACCACCCACCACGTTCCGCCATGGCGGATTCTCCTCCGCCCTCCGATGCCTTCAACTCCTCCCGCTCTAGCGGCACCCCTTCGCCGGCCTCCGTCGCCCGTCATCGCGACATCATCGCCGGCGTCGGTGAAGCTCTCCACCACCATCTGCCAACTTCTTCCGTGGAAGGCGCCCGTCTTGCTCTTCCGAGTATGATCTCCTCGACCACGTCGGGCACCATCGACCTCCTCGCCATGCCAGACGACCCCAAGTGGCTCGCGATCGACGCCACCATCATCCTGGTTCTACCGGACCGTCTCCAACGACATCTTCCGTACCGTCGTCGGGACGGCGACACGCCTACGGTGTGGAGAAAATCACCGACCTCTTCACCGACAACAAGATCCGGTGGTCACCTTCCTCCAAAGGAGTTCTTGGCACCCACGAGCGACCACTCTCTCGGCAATCGTTCTCAAGCTGAAGAGCCTCTCGCGAGCCGCGACTTGGAGTTTCCGATCGATGACAAGATCATGCTCGACCACAGCCGGCCTCGGCGAGGATCTCGACGCCGCCTCAATATCACGCTCACCACGCCTCCTTCGAGCGAGCCATCGCCTACTGCGCCTTGAGGAGCGCGCCTCAACATCTCCGGGCTCGGGCGGCTCACCGCCTGTCGCCGGCCTCATGGCGCCAGCGCCTCGCCGCGCCTCGCCCGATGGGACCGCCTCAGGGCTTCTCGCCCGCCGCCGCCTCCGCCTCCGGCCACCGGCGATGTACCGGCGGTGGTGTAGGGTTCGTAGCATGGAAAACAAAAATTTTCTATCGCGCATACAAACAAACAAGCCAAGATCTATCTACTAGATTGTAGCAAAGTCGATGGAATAACACCTCGAAGATTCCAAAGCGTTAACGAGCGGATTCTCGTGGGTGATGTAGGTACTCTTCCGATCTCAAGATCGCGTGACGATCCTTCCGGGCGTTCGGCGCTTCCGTAATCGGTCACACGTTGATTTCGGCGAAGACCTTCCTCTCCTTGTTCCAGGCAGCGGAGGTTGTAGCACTCTCTCGCGATTCCGGGCAACGCGTGGTGCGGAAGTAGAGGGAGATCCTTGAGCCGCCTTAAGCGGAGTGAGTATGGTGGAGTATGAGAGAGCTATTAGTGGTCTAGAGATTAGACACACCAATTAGAAGGCTCTAAACCGAAGGCTAGGGCAATTAGAAGCTCTAAACCAAAGCGGCTCTAAACCGGAGATTAGAGGATAGGAACTTGTGTGTCTAGAGGAGGCTCGGCCCTCCTTTTATAGGTGGGAGGGCGGCCAAGGGAGGAGTCCTCCCAAGTCGGCCTTGGTTGGCGCCGGCTTGGAGGACTCCTCCCCAAGTCGTTCAACCACCTCTTGCATGTTTCCAGTTTCTGTTTTCCCACAGTTTCTGTTTTAGTCGTTTGACTTTCAATGGCAGTTTGACTTTTTCAGTTTTGGAACAGCAAGATCACTTAGTACATGATGCAATCATTCAATATGTAATGACACATTCATGTACCCTCCCAGTCTTGGACAATCGAACCTTCTAGAACATTCCGATGAAAACAGGATCATTCCCGAACTCAAAGCAGGACTTTCCTTATATGAATCTTATTCTCGGACCATTCCGGATCACCTCGTGATATCCGGATCCCATCCGAGACTCGAACAACATTCGGTCTCTTTCTCATAATACCATAACTACTCAAACAACGTCGAATCCTTAAGTGTGTCTCCCTACGGTTCGTGAATTATGCGGACATGATCGAGACACTTCTCGAACAATAACCAATAGAGGAATCGGAAATTCATATGGCTCCCCATATTTCTCGATTACTTTGCGATCGAATGAACCACTTACATACAATACCAATTTCCCTTTGTCTCACGATAGTTTACTTATCCGAGGTTATGATCGTCGGTATCTCTGCATACCTAGTTCAACCTCGTTCGATAAGTACTCTTTTCTCGTTCGTGATATGTGATCCCTTGTGACCAGTCACATGCTTGCAAGCTAATTGGATGACATTCCGAGAGGGCCCAGTATATCTATCCGTCATATGGATGGACAAATCCCTCTTGATCCATGTGTTTCAACCAATACTTTCCAAAACACTCAATGCCACCTTTATAGCCACCCGATTCACGGTGTGGTGTTTGATGTCATCAAAGCATCCATCCGGTAAAGGTGATATGCATGATCTCATGGTCGAAGGAATTAGGTTACTATGTATCGAAAGCATATAGCAATTGAACTATTTAAATGACTTGATCTTTATGCTACGCTTATCTATAGGAGTATGTCCATCACATCATTCTCCTAATGATATGATCCTGTTGTTAATAACATCTCTATGTTCATGATCAGGAAACCATGATCATATATTAACCAACAAGCTAGTTTAACAAGAGGCTTTACTAGGGACTCTTATTTTAGTTTACAAATCACACAAGTATTAATGTTTCCGGTTAATACAATTATAGCATGGTATGTAAACATTTATCATAAGTGTGAAGATATGATAATAACCACTTTATTATTGCCTCTTGGGCATATCTCCAACAGTCTCCCACTTGCACTAGAGTCAATAATCTAGTTTCAAACCTTTGTGTATTCAACACATATGGCTTTCCAGTGTTGTATGTACACGATTGCTAGTGGTCAACTGATCTCCGGATCTGACACTTCCAGGTCCTTGCATGTCTTTGCGTCTCTACGCATCACTCATTCTCTAATGAGATGGCTTTGTATAAATTTGGTCCTTTGGTGACACCTTTAGTTCTTTAGGGTTAAAACATGTTGATAATATTGTCACACAATATATCTTTATAGTATTATCCCGCTGTGAACTACACCTAGTTTGATAACAAACTACTTGACACAAATGCCCTCTTTAGCTGCTATAGTACCAGTCATATACTTAGCCTTTTTTTGTAGTATCAGTCACAATGTCTTAACTTTGGAACTCATCCAAATCCATTATGGAACTTACTTTCCATTATATTGTGCCACCCTTAGTTTAGATTGAGATAAACTTAATTTGTATTTTGTGACAAAACTAGTATCAATGTAGTACTTTTACAATGAACTAACCATCTATTTGTCACTTCTACAAATAATATGCTCTTAGTTCTTCCAAAAGATCATAAGAATATCCTTACTATTGTCCAATGATCTTCTTATGAATCATTCTGGTATTTGCTCATAGCACAGGACATATCTGGATTTGTACATATCACAGTATGATTGATATAAATATTCTTTGTGATTTCAAACATCAAGTATCAATCTATATTTGATTATTTGTTTCACTTTAGCAAATGTCAACGCACTTGAATATATCATCAACATTGAACTCATTCAATCCTTTCTGTGCGACAAGAACCTTTCTTGTAGTTTCTATATTGAACTCATTCAATATCTCGTCTATGTACTTCTGGCACAACCATATTAGCGTCTATTGATGCCAAATATTTGGGTTTTGCCTAAGCCTTTCATCGAGATGAAATTCTTAATATGTGTTAATAAAATATACATTATTTCCAATCAACAATATGTCTTCCACATAACGTATTAGAAATATGTCTTAGCGCTCCCACTTAATTTCTTGCAAACGCAAGCATCTTCATTGTCTCTGATGAATTTAAACTCTTTTAACAATTTCATCATTGTGAAGATTCCAACTCCGCGATGCTTACTTCAACCATTGAAGTTTGCATATGCTTTTAGCATCCTTTGAATTAACAAAACCCTATGGACCATGTTATTCACATGTCCTAGGTAACAATTCTATTAGAAGAACTTGTTTTGTTTATTCAACTACCATATAACAAATTATATGTAGTGGTTGCTACATTAATCCGTCTAGACTAAATATCACTATGAAAGATCAAATCTTGTCATAGTCAACCTTTGAACATTTTGTGAACTCTTTCCCAACATGTCGACTATTTCACATATGTAAAACATCCATGTCTATTTCTTTATAGATCCAGACACAACTGTAAGGTCTTACACCTTTCTCGAGGGTCCTTCAAGTTCAAAACTTGATTTCTCGTGTATGGAACTATCAGTTTTATGGCTTTAAGCCATTTGACGGAGTCAGGGCTTCATCATCGCTTCTTTGCATGTAGTCGGATCATTATTGTCAAATAATGATTTAACTCTCAAATCTTGGTATTCGATTGTTCATCCGACCTACTTGTTTCAATAGGAACTTGGATCTCCGTGACCACAACCTTTGAGGTACGTGAGCCATGAGCATTGTTGCTACATCCGGAACATTTTTCGGCGCTGCGCAACTTTGCACATACAGCTAAGGTTCTTTTACCCTTATCAAAAGTTCTATTGTCCTCCCTCTTAACTTTTCACGAAAAATTCCTTCTCAAAGAAACTTAACGTTCTAAGCGACAAACACTTTCGTCTCCGGTGTTTATGGAGGAATACTTAACATTTATACAAAGACAGGTTCATCCGACTTTGGTTGCACACATCTTTCTTATGCATAGCATACCAATGTTTTAAGAAAGGACTACTTGGGTTTAATCCCAAACCATAACTTTATATGGTGTCATTTCAACGGATTATGATGGAGCTCTTTTTAGTGGAAAACGGTAGTCTCTAAAGCTTTTAATCTTTAAAACATAATGGCAGTTTTATGAATTATACCTTTGATCTTACCATGTCAAACAAGGTTTTAATCACATATCTCGAACGCTCCATACTCTTATGGTGTTTCGGGAAATGAAAATCCACAGAACGATTCCTTAAATCTTAGGTATTATGCTAAAGTTGTAACTCAAATATCTTCCTTTATGATCTTATCATAAACTATTTATATTCTTGTTACAATGATTTTGCACTTCATCTTGAAAGTCTTTGAACTTTTCAAATGTTTCATACTTTATCCTTATTAAGTAAATATTCATATATTCACTCAATTTTTTTTGAGAAAGTATATGAAGTTGAAATCCATCGCTTTTGACTACACATGATGGACTTTGTACAACAATTTGTACAATTTCCAATAAGCTAGTCATTCGTTCCCTTTTGGCCTATGAACGAAGTTTTAATTATCTCCAGGAAAGTTTCTGGCGTCATTTGATCAAAATCAAATAGACTCCAAAATTTCATCCATATGGAGTTTCTTCAAGTTTTCTTTCCAATATAATTTAAAGCTGCGATGTCACTTCCTAAGTGATCTTTCAATCAATTTGTCTTTCGACATTTTAGCACTAGTTTTATGGATGTGATTTCTCCAAGCAGATTTGTGAATCATCCATCTTTTATGGATTCTGCAATTATTTGAACAACCCTTTTGTTCTCATAATACGATAAAACAAATCTTGAAGGCAAGCTTCGATGTTTAACGAGCAACACAATAACCCTTTATTTGTTCTCGATGAATATCATCACATATTCTTTTGCTAGTTACTTAGGCCATTGTAGTTCATGAATTGTGTTGTTTCGTATGACGATTCACACCAACAAATTCAGTATCAAATACTTGAGAACCACATTGTTTAACAATCAAAGAATATAGCCATAACATGTATATCATCTATATACTTAAGCGGAACAATTCTAGTCTTTTCCTTTCTGCCATATATTTATGATATTCTCTTTCAGTATTTCCTTTTCTGTTTGTAAGAATCTATCAACATCAATAGTGGAGTCATACATATGACATATAGTCCAAACCGTGTATAGTTAAATACCAATGTCTTTGGACTTGCACTTTGAAGTAGATCACCATCATCAAATGTTTGGTGTTCTTTCAAATTCCTTTCTTTAGTAATCTCTTGGTGTAGTAAACATTTTACCTACATCAAATATTCACCCTTATCATGGAATCGTCCATGATCGAGCTACTTATAGCTTATAACGATGAATTATGAGTATAATGTTGCTATCCAAAACCTTTTGGAGGATTAGGACAACAAGTGTCTCCAACCTTTTGCAAATTCTCATCAAATATGAGAACATGACTTTTGCCATATTATACTCTATCATGTTGTAACTTACGTTTGAGATATCACAATATCTTCCACATCATGGTTTTAAAACAACTCTTTCGGATCCTAGATAACCTTGATATTAAGAGAATCCTTTGAATATCAAGAATCATGGAGACAAACATGATACTTATATACTAACACTTGGAATTGTTACTCTTGATTCAATACTAATTATTAAACATCATGGAGTAAGGAACTTCTTGAAAGTTTGCAATAGGACTTTTAAACTTTAGATTAACACTGCAAAACAATACGATACCAGTTCGTAAAGTAACTAACCAGAATTCTATAGTTCTTTCATCTCAATTATAACTAAGCGCAAGGTGGTAAACGGATGCCAATGACTACAACAACTATGCAAATTCACTTTGATTTAGTTTATGATAAATTGAGGTCTAATTAATAATTAAATTAATCTAGGTGAACTCCCACTCAAAACAACATCCCTCACATTGTTTTAGTGATCACACGAACCAAATCCACCACATCAAAACCGATCATCACGAGAGTTGATATAACTTCAATGGCGAACAATCAACATGTTCATCATATCTACTATATGACTCATGCTCTACCTTTCGGTAATCCGTGTTCACGAGGCCATGTCATGCATGCTAGGCTCGTCAAGATCAAACCTTAGTTTCCGCATGAGCAAATCTGGCTTGCTCACGTTGTATACACTTGTAGAATCTAACACACCCGATCATCACGTGGTGCTTCGAAACAACAAGCTTTAGCAACGGTGCTAACTAAGGGTGAACACTTTATGACTTGAAATTCATGTGCATGAGGGATCATCTTATAATGCTACCGTCGTCTACTAAGCAATACAAGATGCATAAAGGATTAACATCACATGCAATTCATAATATGTGATATGATATGTCCTTTCTTCTTTGTGCTTCCGATCTCCATCTTCTAGCACGAACATGATCTCCATCATCACCAACATTGCATCAAGGTCAATGACGCTGCTCCATGGTTGTCGTCCACCAGCTTCAACTATTACAACTACTTTGAATAGACACGCGGGTTCTAACAGAATTTAAAGACAACCATATGGCTCCTGCCGGTTGCCAACTTACAATAAGGAACATTGCATACATCATATATAATCACAATCATGGCCATATCACATCACAGCACACCCCTGCAAAACAAAGTTATACGCCTCTAATTTCCTTTGCATGTTTTACGAGGTTTGGGGCTTTCAATAAGTGTCATTCTAACTTACGAACAAGAACCACAACATTGATACTAGTATTGTTAATCACCCGTTGTAAATTGGATCTTAACTATGCTAGGAGAAACAGGCACCCGCAAAGCCACTTATGCAATACAAGTTGCATGTCAAGCGATGAGCAAGTCTCATGAACGATGTCATGTAAGGTTAGCCCGGGCCGCTTCATCCCAACATACCGCAAGATGCAAAGTACACAAGAAGCAATCGACAATAAAAGCATCAACGCCCACAATGACCATTGTGTTCTACTCGTGCAACAGATCTACATATAGACACTCACGATACCCTTGTAGGGTTCGTAGCATGGAAAACAAAAATTTCTATCGCATACAAACAAACAAGCCAAGATCTATCTACTAGATTGTAGCAGCGAGTCGATGGAATAACACCCTCGAAGATTCCAAAGCGTTTAACGAGGCGGATTCTCGTGGGTGATGTAGTCGTACTCTTCCCGATCTCAAGATCGTGAGCGATCCTTCCGGCTGCGTTCGGCGGCGCTTCCGTGTCGGTCACACGTTGTACTCGGCGAAGACCTTCCTCTCCCTTGTTCCAAGGCGGCGGAGGTTGTAGCACTCTCCTCGCGATTCGGCAAAGACAACGGAAGTAGAGGGAGATCCGCAGGCTTCGCCTTAAGCCGGAGGCGAGTATGGTGGAGTATGAGAGAGAGAGCTATTAGTGGTCTAGAGATTAGACACACCAATTAGAAGGCTCTAAACCAAGGCTAGGGCAATTAGAAGCTCTAAACCAAAGCGGCTCTAAGCGGAGATTAGAGGATAGGAACTTGTGTGTCTAGAGGAGGCTCGGCCCTCCTTTTATAGGTGGGAGGGCGGCCAAGGGAGGAGTCCCTCCCAAGTCGGCCTTGGTTTGCTTGCCCGGCTTGGAGGACTCCTCCCAAGTCGGTTCAACCACCTCTTGCTTGTTTCCCCAGTTTCTGTTTTAGCCGTTTGACTTTTAAACGCCATTTGACTTTCTGTTTTAGGATTCAATTTAATCCTTTATTTGGAAAAAAAAAAACACTTAGTACTTGCTGCAATCATTCAATATGTAATGACACATTCATGTCCCCCCCCCCCCCCCCCCGGAGTGCCGTACAATCCGGAACCTTCTAGAACATTCCCGATGAAAACACCGGAATCATTCCCGAACTCCGAAACGGGACTTTCCTTATATGAATCTTATTCTCCGGACCATTCCGGATCACCTCGTGATATCCGGATCCCATCCGAGACTCGAACAACATTCGGTCTCTTTCTCATAATACCATAACTACTCAAACAACGTCGAATCCTTAAGTGTGTCTCCCTACGGTTCGTGAATTATGCGGACATGATCGAGACACTTCTCGAACAATAACCAATAGAGGAATGGAAACTCATATGGCTCCCACATATTTCTACGATTACTTTGCGATCGAATGAACCACTTACATACGATACCAATTTCCCTTTGTCTCACGATAGTTTACTTATCCGAGGTTATGATTGTCGGTATCTCTGCATACCTAGTTCAACCTCGTTACCGATAAGTACTCTTTTCTCGTTCCCGTGATATGTGATCCCTTGTGACCCAGTCACATGCTTGCAAGCTAATTGGATGACATTCCACCGAGAGGGCCCAGAGTATATCTATCCGTCATATGGATGGACAAATCCCACTCTTGATCCATGTGTTTCAACCAATACTTTCCAAAACACTCAATGCCACCTTTATAGCCACCCAGTTACGGTGTGGTGTTTGATGTCATCAAAGCATCCATCTGGTAAAGGTGATATGCATGATCTCATGGTCGAAGAAATTAGGTTACTATGTATCAGAAAGCATATATCAATTGAACTATTTAAATGACTTGATCTTTATGCTACGCTTATCTATAGGAGTATGTCCATCACATCATTCTCCTAATGATATGATCATGTTGTTAATAACATCTCTATGTTCATAATCAGGAAACCATGATCATATATTAACCAACAAGCTAGTTTAACAAGAGGCTTTATTAGGGACTCTTATTTTAGTTTACAAATCACACAAGTATTAATGTTTCCGGTTAATACAATTATAGCATGGTATGTAAACATTTATCATAAGTGTGAAGATATGATAATAACCACTTTATTATTGCCTCTTGGGCATATCTCCAACAGGTGGTCGTCGCGGGCGCCGTCGTCGTGGCGGCGGTGGCAACGGCGGCGGCCATGGTGGCGCCACCGCCCCCGCGCCTCGTCCACCCCCGCACGCCGCTCCTACTCCTCCATGGCTCGCGGGTCACAACCCGTGGACCGGGGTCGTCCACGCCTACTCCATGCCCCTGCCGCGCGCCCCCTACCCGGGCATCATGGGGCCGCGTCTGGCCACTCACCAGGCCTTCTACGTGGCGCCCCAACCCGCCGCCACGCCGAGCTACGACACCGTCCACAGCTACTGTGCCGCCCTACTCGCCCGACCTCGTCGCCCCAGGCTCGGCCCGTGGGATCCGCGCTCTGACCGCCCTCAGGCGCCCCCGCTGGGCGTCACGGTGGCGGCGGCGACTGGTTCATGGACACCGTCGCCTCCACGCATATGGCTGCGCACCCCGGTACCCTCTCTTCTTCTACACCTCCTCCACCTCCTCTCGCATCATCGTTGTAGCGGTCATGCGCTTCCCATTACTCACACGGTTCCGTCTCTTTTCCCTCCACCTCCACTCTCTCTCTCAACAATGTTCTTGTTTCTCCCTTGATTAAAAATCTGGTTTTGTTAAATCTTTACATCGTGATAATCCACATGTTGTGGAATTTGACGCTTTTGGTTTTTCTGTCAAGGATGGTCGTACTCGGATGCTCCTCCACCGATGTGACAGTCCCGGCGATCTCCCTGTTGGTTCGGCCTCCACCACCGCCAGCAGCTCAATAGCCCTCTCCACCGGTGTCGATCTCTGGCACGCTCGCCTCGGCCATCCTAGCCACGCTGCTCTCCGTCAAATAATGCAAGGCTTTTATTTTACTTGTAATAAAACGGATGCCCATTCCTGTGACGCATGTCCTCCACAGTCGCGTCTTTTCCGTTTCAACTTATTCATAGTGATGTTTGGACCTCGCCCGTTCCCAGTAATTCTGGTTATAATTATTACCTTTTGATTCTAGATGATTACTCTCATTTTGTATGGACGTTTCCTCTCCGTCGCAAATCCGACGTTGCCGCCACTCTCACCGCATTTTTCGCTTTCGTTTCCACTCAGTTCGGTCGCCCCATTCACGCCTTACAAACTGACAACGGCAAAGAGTTTGACAACATCACTATTCCCTCCCTTCTCGCCGCTCATGGCGCTATCTTCCGCCTCACGTGTCCCTACACTTCCCCCCAGAATGGTCGTGCTGAACGGATGCTACGTACTCTCAACGACTGTGTTCGCACCCTTCTGTTCCACTCCCATATGCCTCCATGTTTCTGGCCGGATGCTCTTGCCATGGCGACTCTCCTCGTCAACATCCGCCCGTGTCGCGTGCGTTGGTCTTACACGCCGCACCACCTTCTCTATGGTGCGCCGCCCGCGTATGATGACCTCCGCGTCTTCGGCTGCAAGTGTTATCCCAACACTGCTGCTACCGCCGCGCACAAGCTTGCGCCTCGCTCTCTCCCTTGTGTGTTTTTAGGCTACCCCGCCAACACCAAGGGCTACCGATCTTCGACCGGTCTCCCGCCAGCGTCCTCACCTCCCGCACGTGTACTTTGGCGAGTCGTCTTTTCCGTTCAGCGAGGACTTTTGGCGACACCTCCGACGCGCCCGGCGCCAGCCCTCTGTGGCGGCCCAGTATGCCATTGCGCCAGGTGGCCCCGGCCCCCTCGTCGGCCCAGCGGTACGGCCGTCCCCGGCGCCCGGCGCCTGTGGCGCCGTCACCATGGCGCCCACGCCCCGTCGCCCAGCGCCTCCCGCCAGCCCGGCGCCGTCGACCACTCGAGCATCTCGGGCTCCTCGCCGCCCGTCGCTGCGGCTCCTGCGCCCATGCTCACCCGAGCACGTCTTGGCGGCCGTCTGCGCTACCGCCGACCGGTGGGCCGCCACAGGCCGAAACGATGTCTGCCGCGCCAGCGGCGTGGCACCGTCGTCCTGGCGGGGCGTCCTCGCGGCGGCCGCGTCCCTCCGCCCCCTCGCCGGTGCCCACCTCGGCTCGCGCCCGGCTGTGCGACCATTGGCGCGCCACCATGCGAGAGGAGTACGCTGCTGCGGCAACGGACAGGGCTGGTTCCCGGCCCCTCGCGCCAACGTCATCACCGGCAAGTGGGTCTTCAAGCACAAGCTCGGCTCGATGGTACTCTCGGCGCTACAAAGGCGCGTTGGGTCGTCGCGGCTTTCGGCAGCGGGTGTCGACTTCACGGATCGTTTGCCCGGTCATCAAACCGGCACGATCCGCAGTCCTACACCGCCGCTTCGCGCATGGCGGTGCATCGATGGGCGTCTCCAACGCCTTCCTCCATAGCCACAGTCGGGCAGGTCTCATCGGCAGCCATTGGCTTCGTTGGCGCGCGCCCGATAGCGTGTGCTTGCTCTCTCGGTCCTTGTATGGGTGAAGCGGGCGCCAGCGCACAGTACGCCTGTCGCCGCGTTTACGCATCAGCTCGGCTTTCGCTCCACGCGCGCTCGATGCATCGATGTTCGTCTTCCGGACGAGCAGCGACATAGCCTACTGCTGTCGTCGGCGACATCATCTTGGCGGCATCCACCGCGGTCTTCTTGACAGCTCACGGCGGTCTTACGTCTTGAGTTCGCATTGAAGGACCTCGCCCGCTCCACTACTTCCTCGGCATCGAGGTTGTCCGTAGCGGACGGGTTCTTTCTTCATCGGCAGGCACGCGTGAGCTTCTCGGCGTGCGGGATGCTTAATTGCAATCCGCGCCCACCGACACGAAGGCCAAGCTTTCCGCTCACGATGGTTCGGCTTCCGATGCCCGTTCTACCGCTCCATCGTCGGCGCCCTCTGATGCCAGCGTTGACACGTCCGGAGCTCCGATCTGTTGCAGCAGGTGTGCTTACATGCATGCTCCTCGGGCGCCCATTGGCTGCGGTGAAGCGGATTCTCCGCTACGTAACACGATGGGCTCTGACTGTCGGCATGCCTCGCCATCGACCTCCATCCTGGTCGCCTACTCGGGCGCGACTGGGCTGCCCGTACCGCGGCGCTCCACCGGACTCTGCGTCTACCTTGGCTCGTCGCTCGTCTCTTGGTCCTCCAAGAGGCAGCCCCGTGTCTCGCTCGGTCGAGAAATGAGTACGCCGTGGCTAATGCTGTGGCCAGTGCCGTGGCCGCCAGCTTCTCCGAGCTTTCTTGTCCTGTTGACAAGGCCACGGTGGTCTTCTGCGACACGTGTCGGCTGTCTACCTCTCCGCCAACCCGTTCATCATCGGCGCGCAAGCATATTGAGTTGGACATCCACTTTGTTCGTGAGCAAGTTGCCCTCGGTCACGTTCGAGTTCTTCACGTCACGGCGTCTCGGCGGTTGCCGATATCATGGCGAAGGATTACCGTCCACGACTTTTCGAGTTTCGCTCCGGTATGTGTCGATGCCGACCTTGACTGCGGAGGGTGTTGAGTAACATATTGTACTACGTATAGGTCCCGTGTTTTGTCGAGGATTATACCCGTCTTTACGTGTTTGGTCTATATATCGTGAGCGGTAGGCAATTGGTGTTGTGCAATCTTCAATCTCTTTCCACACTACTTACGGGCAGACATGGAGACTAGGAAACATACCCACGTTCACGGAGGGCAAATAGAATTCCACCAACCAGCTGTTTACATGTCAGTCCGTAGGTTTTATCCGGTAACACACTGCCAGTAGGTGTAGCATTATTGGCCACGCACATAGCACCCCTGGCCGACGAGAAGGCAGAACAGGGCCATGTGCAGCGCAGCCACGAGCAGCTGTACCGTACGTACGTACACGCCGTGTTGAGCTGGTTTTAGTTTAGTTCGTTAGCTTGATCCACTCGTTTTCTGTTGGGATTCTGCACGAGATCGAAGATTGGCTGGCTCCCCCGCGTCTGCGCGCGCAAGCAACAAACGTGGAGGGCACGTCGATCGGTACGTACGGAATCGCGCATGATTGGGGTTAACGTCCCAATGATGATTATGCGTGCTATGCCGGCGGTGTCTCTCCCACTGACGCGCTTGCTTGAGCTTGACTCGCTCGAGCTGGCAACCTTGCTGGATCGATCCTGATTCGTTCCTAGATCTGTCAGGCGTTCCCATGAAGCTGGATGCTAGCTAGAAACTAGATTAGGAAATTAAGACAAAAAAATTCACCTGTTGAACTTACATGCGTACGTGGTGTGCTTGACTCACGACTTATTAGTTAATTATGCTGCCCCAAAAATTAGGCAAATCTCCAATGATCCCAGATTCCCACGTTCGACCTTCATTGCTTCGGTTTGGAATGATGAAGATGTATCGATCAATTCTAACCATGTGTCCTTATGTTTTCAGTTTCATGACGATTTGGGCAGAGGGCGACATCCAAGCACCATGCACAAGCCAAAACCACGCTAAAATATATAAAAAAAAGGCGATTAAAGATGAGGGTCGCTCTCCTCCGACCGACCGACCCACGCACTGAGCGTACGCAGCGGGCTCATCTCCTCCTCCTTCTGCGCGCGCGGTCGTTGGGTGCGTGGGAACAGAGAGAAATGCTAAATTCGACCTTGACCAGTGCACGTGCGCGCGCGACAAAACAAAAAGAACGAAGAGAAAGCAACGGGAAACAATTTGACTACTTAGTGGTGAAGGACGTGTGTAGCTAATTGGGACGAAAATTATATCGAGTAGGTGTTTTTCAACCCGCCGTGCCCGTCCAGTCATCCAACCCGTGTGAAGGTTTCTTATTGTCCTAGACAGAATGACATATGCGACGTACGCGATATGCTTAAATTAGGCCATTAGTCGCAGTGGTCTAGTATGCAATCACGACCAATGATTGCACCTCTAATTGCTTGTGAGGACTGGGTTTGAATTGCGGTCAGGCTTCTCGGTCGGAATCGAGAACCTGAGGCTGGTTATAGTGAGAGTAACATTACTAGTAACATGCAACTACATACAATGCCATGTAAGCATTTAGGTGACATGACGTATCATTAATTGAAGAAAGAGAGGGAGGTAGTAACATATTATGTTACAGTACTGTAACATCATACAAACCAAGACAAAATAAGTCTGTTAGCTAATAAATATGATCTAGCATGACACTACTCCTCCGTTTCGGTTTACAAGTCCTACGCGTATATCTAGATTATCAATTTGACCTATATAGTTTGAATTATATAATATAAAAGTTATATCATTGGAAAATACAAAGTCTAAAGTTTCCGGTGATATATTTTTTATAATATATACATCATACTAAGTTGCTCAATTTGGCGACATAAAACTACATGCGGGGCTTGTAAACCGAAACGGAGAGAGTACACTTATGTTACTGTCCACTATAGAGATGGTAACTTAGACTAGTAACATACGCATGTTACTAGTTTAAGTTACTCTCCACTATGACCAGCCTGATAAGTAATAACAGCACGCCCGTGTCCGTAGATGATAGCCACAACCACAGCTAGCTATCTAGTAATAGCTAGGCTTCTAGACCTATATAGTTGACAATAATCCCTCCGTTTTACTATAATATAAGATGTTTCAGATTTTCAAGCGAATATGTTTAGACGTATTTTAATGTTAATCTACACACTAAAAAGATATCTAAATACATCCGTTTCACAAAAGGTAACACATCTTATGTTTTAAAATGAAGGGAGGGGAGTAATTAACAAACTTAGGGGCATGCTTGACAAGACGAATAATTCATGTCATGTGGTGGTAGGACCTGCTTGATTAGAGATTGACTTAGTACATGTCTTAGTAATATTCATTTTATATGATGGCCTTCAATTTGCAAGTTACGATACATGATCGTTCTAGTTATTAAATAAATAAAAAGGCTAAACTTGCCAAACTCTGGGTATATATCTGGCCGCCAGAGTTGAAACAAACAGCCAAGTTGCATGCAGGGTCACCTGACCAGCAGTGAGCTTCCTACTTATGGTCTGAACGTACATGTAAGAGGCTTCTCACGAATATTGAAACCGGCCGATTTGGAAGACCATTTAGGCCTCCTTCTTATCCGCGTATTGCTGTACGGTGTAATTTCGTTATCCCATATGTAATATGATACGGAGTATCAATCTTCCATGCACAATATCTAATAAGAATATGTAGGAGGAAGCAGTGTCATCGAATATGTAGGAGGAAGCAGTGTCATTGAAGTTGAGCAAGCACAGTATAAGCTTCCTACTAATAACCAAATTTTGACTCTGAAGTTGAGTTAGCGTCAGTGCTCTCGCTAGCTAGCTAGTCATGCCTGCACGTGTCACACCGATTTTTAAGACCAACACGCCACGCATTGCCCACTCGCGTGGGGAAATAATGCGTGCATCGATCGACACCAGGCAGTGCAGTGCACTGTTGTGCAAAATCGGACGTTTTAATTTGTCCCCAATCGATCGACGTCCTCCGCGTACAGTACTTGATTGGTGGCACACCATGTGCGCCTGCATGGAAAAAAAATGCCTCAGCTATTGACCCACTGCAGGAATGGGAAGCTACGCCGACGGCCAGTCGCTAAGCTGTCGGCGTAGCCATCGTCTAGGCCAGCTCCGTCAAGCAGCCGTCGGCGTAGAATTGCCGTCGGCATATCCTATGCTACGCCGACGGCTGCCCTCGGCGTAGCTATTTTTTATTTTATCTCATTAAACTTTGAAAAATCATAACTAAATCATTCTAATTCGTAAAAATACAAATAATATATCAAAATTTGCAGAAAAATAAGACCTATCTATCTACACTTAAATATTACACATTTATAAATAAAAATTAAGTAAAACATAAGACATTATATATAGTTTAAAACGGGCATAAAAAATTCAAAAATGATCGAAACAATACGAAACCTTCGCGTGGTGTTATATTATGTGACATAGTTAGAAGGAAAAATATCAAACTTGGTATATTTATTATGTCTCAAAGAAACCTTCACAAAATGACCTATCTCATTCGAGGTTTCTTGGCTTTCGGGTCAAATGACCAATGTTATGGCTAGAATCAAGGCATAGTTTGTGCTAATGTGCCCATATTGTGCATACACATGCATCATGGGATGGCGAACAATGTTGCAGGAGAAAGTTTTCCTTTTAAATCGCACCAAAAGCCATTTCCCATTTTTGAGCACAAAAAGCAGACGATTTTGTAAAGCAACCACCAAATGGCTAATTCAAAATGGTACCACCACATTTTACAAAAATACTATACCACCTTATATAGACAATGTCCCAATAGGGAATCCGAAACCTTTCCGTCCACCTGGTGAAAAGACAAATTCTGCGAATCGTGAAAGTGGGTCGATATGAACTTGGTACATGATCCGATGCTCATGTTTTTTACAAAATCATTTTAGGTTCACAATATGCTATTTTATCAAAGATACAATGCAAGTTTAGCGAGGCTCGGTCGAGCTAAGAATCTTCATGCCCGCCGTTCGACAAAGTTTGACGATAGTTTAAAACGGGCATAAAAAATTCAAAAACGATCGAAACAATGCGAAACATTCGCGTGGTGTCATATTATGTGACATAGTTATAAGTAAAAATATTAACCTTGATATATTGATTATGTCTCAAAAAACCTTCACAAAATGACCTATCTCATTCAAGGTTTCTTGGCTTTCGGGTCAAATGACCAATGTTATGGCCAGAATCAAGGCATAGTTTGTAATAATGTGCACATATTGTGCATACACATGCATCATGGGATGGCGAACAATGTTGCAGGAGGAAGTTTTCCTTTTCGTCGCACCAAAAAGCCATTTCCCATTTTCTGAGCACAAAAAACGGACGATTTTGTAAAGCAACCACCAAATGGCTAATTCAAAATGGTACCACCACATTTTACAAAAATACTATACCACCTTATATAGACAATGTCCCAATAGGAGAATCCGAAACCTTTCTATCCACCTCTGGTGAAAAAAGACAAATTCCTGCCGAATCGGTAGAAAGTGGGTCAGATATGAACTACAGGTACATGATCCGATGCTCAAGTTTTTTTACAAAAATCATTTTTAGGTTCACAATATGATATTTTATCAAAGATCCAATGCAAGTTTAGCGAGGCTCGGCCCCGAGCTAAGAATCTTCATGCCCGCCGTTCGACAAAGTTTGACGATAGTTTAAAACGGGCATAAAAAATTCAAAAACGATCGAAACAATACGAAACCTTCGCGTGGTGTCATATTATGTAACATAGTTATAAGTACAAATATTAAACTTGATATATTGATTATGTCTCAAAAAAACCTTCACAAAATGACCTATCTCATTCGAGGTTTCTTGGCTTTCGGGTCAAATGACCAATGTTATGGCTAGAATCAAGGCATAGTTTGTGATAATGTTCCCATATTGTGCATACACATGCATCATGGGATGGCGAACAATGTTGCAGGAGGAAGTTTTCCTTTTCGTCGTACCAAAAAGCCATTTCCCATTTTCCGAGCATAAAAAACGGACGATCACCAAATGGCTAATTCAAAATGCTACCAACATATTTTACTAAAATAATATACCACCTTATATGGACAATGTCCCAACAGAGGGTTCCGAAACCTTTCCATCCACCTTTGGTGAAAAAGACAAATTCCTGCCGAATCGGTAGGAAGTGGGTCAGATATGAACTACATGTACATGATACGATGCTCATGTTTTTTTACAAATATCATTTTTAGGTTCACAATATGCTATTTTATCAAAGATACAATGCAAGTTTTCCTTTTCATCGCACCAAAAGCCATTTTCATTATCAAGCGCAAAAGGAATTTTCTAAAGCAACCACCAAATAGATAATTCAAAACGGAGGGTTTGTGATTAGTTTATATGGATATCATATTTGGATTCCTCTCATTTTTCTGATCAATTTAGACATATTATTTGTTAAATTCCGATTTATAGATTTAAAGATATTAATTATTCCATATTAAATAGAAAAATACAAAAAAGTAAAATTATTATATTTTTATTTGAATTCAATAATATTTTTACTTATTCATTAATGTTTATTTAAATAATTGGTCAAAAAATACAAACTTGTGACATGTTGATATAAGGGTTAATAGGATTGATATCATAGTATTGACAACAATGTATGAATTACTTTGCGGAAACAGATTCTGAAGGAACGAGGAAGTTAAGGGTGCTGGAGCTGGAGTAGTATTAGGATGGGTGACCTTCCGGGAAGTTCGACCAAGATTGCAATTTAATTAAATATTAAGTGTAATTAGTGTTAAAAATGTTCAAAGTGATAGATTAACGAGCAAACAATTCAGAGATTCAAAATTAAGAAAAAAATAAAATAAAAAATTTAATTTTTTTTAAAAAAAATATTTTTGCAACCTGTCGACAAGCTATCTTAGCCGGCTGCTCTTTCGACGGCATTGCCCTCGGTGTAGCATCGCCGGCGGCATTTTGATCGACGGCCTCTATGTGCTCCGAGGAGCCCTTTGCCGAGGAGGCTACGCCGAGGGCAGCCGTCGGCGTAGCATACGCCGAGGATATTTTAGGCTACGCCGACCGCTTTTTTCCCTCGGCGTAGCGTGCGCGTCCTGTAGTGACCTAATCAAGCAATAGCTCTGCCGGTGCTGGTCCGGCCAAGGCCGAACCTAACATGCATGGTCGACTTGGCTGGCTAGCTATGTTCTGAAAAGAAGGAAACGTGCCAATAAAATTGTTAGCGTTCACTTGATCAGTACAACACTTAGTCTATGTTCTAAATGTTTATCGTCTTTTATAAATTGGATATGGCATCCTTTAAGCGAGGTGAAACTAAACCGAGCAGCATCAACTATGTCAACCGAGGTAACTGAGCTGTACGTACCTTCTGCCGAACGAGTGTCTCCTCCACGTTCCACTCTTCCGTCTGTGCTGACTTCCACATCGGTTGGTACGTACAGTCAGCAGTTGCATGACACTCACTAATATATGCTAAGCCGCATATTAGTTGACTTAATATGAAAGCAAAAGGATCGGTTGTGAGAGGTACAGATCACAAAGTCGTTACTCCTTTTAACCAGATATAATTTCAAGGCGCCTTCTGTCCTAAGCCGCCACAGATTAATTATCATCTAAATCTTAATGTACCACTAGTGAAAGCGAGGCCTTTAGTCTACGAACCGGTGTTAAAGGGGGGGCCGTACCAGCGTGACCCGTGCAGCAAAAAGGAGCCCCCTTTAACACCGATTTGTGGCACGAACCAGTGCTAAAGGCCCCTGCGCCAGTGGCCCGCGCAGCCCCCCCTTTAACACCGGATCGTGGCTTGAACCGGTGTTAAAGAGAATTATAAGACACCGCAGCCCACACCCCACTCTTTCATTTTTCACAATCTCATTTTGGAGCCTAGCAAGAGGTGTGAAGTGTGCCAGGTTGTGTTTTTTCGTATGCACAAGAGGTGTTGGTGAAATGCCGAGAGCTCAAAATAAGTTTTCTCGCTGCTCTTTCCTTCTCGAGGTCGGCAACTATCCTTTCATGTGTCATTGATGTACTATATATAAATGGTCATCTTCAATTAATTTTGATATATACTATATATAAATGGTCATCTCCTTCCGAGTATATTACGGGCCTCCAAAATTTCATCGTTGTGGCTAATGCAAATCATGGTCACAATGGTTTTATATGATGTCCGTGTGTTCACTGTCAGAACAAGAAAGACTACTCAAATACCAGAACCATTCCGCCCACAGCTTGATCCGGTTTCATGCCCAGCTATAATTGTTGGACCAAGCACGGAGAAAAAGGGGTTGTAATGGAAGACAACGAAGAAGAAGAGGATGATGACAACTATCATAATATGTATCCTGAATATGATGATACTGCAACGGGGGTAGATAATGAAGATCAAGAGGTAGCAGATGGGCCCGCTGATGACGATCTTGGTCGGGCCATTAATGATGCAAAGGAAGAATGTGAAACTGAAAAGGAGGAGAAGCTGGAGCTGATGTTAAAGGATCACAAAACATTGTTGTACCCAACTTGCGAAGATGGCCACAAAAAGCTAGGTACCACACTGGATTTGCTGCAATGGAAGGCAGAGAACGGTGTGACTGACAGCGTATTTTCAAAGTTGTTGGTAAAAATGAAAAATCTTCTTCCAAGAAATAATGAGTTGCCCGACAGTACATACCAAGCAAAGAAGGTTGTCTGCCCTCTAGGATTAGGCGTCACGGAAGATACATACTGCATTAATGACGCATCCTCTACGCGGTGAAATGCGAGAATTTAGATGCATGCCGGTATGCCTTTGCACTGCTATGATATAAGATCGAGAGGCGATCCTAGCGATGTTGAGGCGAGGCCCTAGGAAGAAGGTTCTGCCAAGGTTATGTGGTATGCTCCTATAATACCACGGTTAAAACGTCTTTTAGAAATAAAGAGCATGCCAAGTTGTTGCAATGGCACATGGAAGACCGTAAGAAAGGCGATGTTGAGACACCCCGATGGGTCACAGTGGAGAAAAGTCGAGAGTACCGGACTTCATACGTGACACAAGGAACTTAAGGTTTGGTCTAAATACGGATGGCATGAATCCTTTTGGTGAGCGAGCTGCGATCACACGGCCTATGGCTCTATGTATCTATAACCTTCCTCGGTTGTGTATGAAGAGGAAGTTCATTATGATGCCTGTGCTCATTCAAGACCCGAGGCAACCCGACAACGATATTGATGTGTACCTAAGGCCATTAGTTGAATAACTTTTACGGTATGGGCCAAACCAGGTGTCGTATGTGGGATGAGCACAAAGGGGACCCATTTGAGCTCTGAGCATTGCTTTTCGTAACCATCAATGATTGGCTGCTCTTAGTAACATTTCGGGCAGACAAACAAGGGATACAATGCATGCACACCTTTGTTTAGATGAGACTAAAAGTGTATATTTGGATAAATGTAAGAAGGTTGTGTACCTAGGGTATCGTCAATTTCTTACGAACACGCATCCGATGAAAGAAAGGCAAGCATTTTAAACGTCTGGCAGAACCCCGGAGGAAGCCTGTCCTCCGTACCGGTGAGGAGGTATTTGGTATGGTCAAGGACCTAGAAGTAATCTTTGGAAAAGGTCCTGGCAGTCTATCTGTTCCGAATGATGATGCCGGACACGCGTCCATGTGGAAGAAGCAATCTATATTTTGGGACCTACCCTATTGGAAAGTCTTAGAGGTCCGCTCTTCAATTGACGTGATGCACGTGACGAAGAATGTTTGCGTGAACCTGCTAGGCTTCCTAGAAGTGTATGGGAAGACAAAATATACACCGGAAGCACGGCAGGACCAGCAACGTCTGAAAGACCCTGATATGCCTATGCATCCTGAGAACGAGAAGGGTAAAGGATACCACTTAACTCCTGCCAGCTACGCTCTTACCAAAGCAGAGAAGGAAATCTTTTTTGAATGCAAGCGATATCAAGGTCCGTCGGCTTCTCGCCGAATATAAAGGGAATAATAAATATGGCGAGCAATATTCCAAAACACGAAGTCTCATAGCGCCACGTGATTATGACACAATTGCTTACGATTGCATTGGGGGCTTCTACGAAAATGTTGAGTACCCATTGTGAAGCTATGTGCATTCCTCAATGCAATATCTTAGAAGGTAATCGATCCGAAAGCCTACCAGGGTTCTGACGAGATGTGGCCCAATGTCTTGTCGACTTTGAGTTGGTGTTCCCACCATCCTTCTTCAATATTATGGCGCATCTCTGGTTCACCTAGTAGAAGAGATTGTCATTCTCGGTCTGTATTTCTACACAATATGTTCCCTTTGAGAGGTACATGGGAGTCTTAAAGAAATATGTTCATAACCATGCTAGGCGAGAAGGAAGCATCTCCAAGGGCTATGTAAGAGGAGGTCATTGAGTTACGTGTTGATTTTATTCTGACCTTGAGGCGATTGGTGTTCGAGAATCACGACATGAGGGGACTGCGTGGAAAAGGCACCCTAGGATGTAAAGCAATGATATGTAGACGGACATTCTCTCAATCAAGCACACTACAGTTTTACAAAGATCTATCTTGGTTGCCCGTATATCAATGAACACAAGAATTTAATCGCCTCGAACACCGGAAGGTCGATGAATGGATTATAAGTGAACACATGGCGAGTTTTGGCGGTGTGCAAAGACTTCTCACGAATAACACCTTGTTGAGGATAAAGCGTACTTGTTAGCAGGACACCATCTTGTTGTATGTACTTTCCAAGATGCGAGATAAATGGGAATACATTTTACGATAGGCCAAGATAAAAGAGCACCAACCAAAATAGTGGTGTCCGCTTGATGCAGAAGACAATGGGCAAAAGACCACGTATTATGGGTTCATAGAGGAGATATGGGAACTTGACTATGGACCTAATTTTAAGGTCCCCTTGTTTGATGCAAATGGGTCAAGCTAACGGGAGGAGGGTTGAGGTAGACAAGATGTAGAATGACAGCGGTGGATCTCAACAATCTTATGAAGGTAGACAAGAACTTAGGCGAACCATTCGTCTTAGCCAATGATGTGGCTCGGTTTTCTATGTGAAGGACATGTCTACCAAACCGAAAAAAATAAGCAAGCAGATACATCACACGATGAGCCAAAGCGTCACATAGTTCTTCGGGAAAAGAAAGCGTCGTGGGAGTGGAGGACAAAACGGACATGTCGGAAGATTATAATAAGTTTGATGAAATTCCGCCTTTGGTGAAGACTGACCCAACCATCACATTAAGCGGTGTTGATACTCCATGGTTACGACCGTAGCGATCATAAGATTGACTATATGTATTAATTGAGACATTTTGGCACACATATGTATCTCAACATGAAAATCAATGTCATATTTATTTTGTTAACGATATATGTATTAAATGAGCCATTTTCTTCCTTCTATTTCTTCCCTCCATTTTCTTCCGCCATTTTTCCCGCCATTTTCTTCCCGCCATTTTTTCGCCATTTTCTTCTGCCATTTTTCTTCCCGCCAGTTCTTCACTATATATATATATGTATATATATATATATGTAGGGTTAGCCTCCATTGTCATTGCACATCTCTAGACTCATATCTGCAACCTCATCACTCTTTCCCATGGCTTCCACCGTAGCACTAAACCCGAGGAGGAGGCGCTTTGCCTCGAACTACCTTCATTGAGCTACATGGTCCCCGTCGGTGGATCTTGAGCACCGGGCGTGCAGTTCCTCCTGTCCCTCTAGGTGTGTGGCGGGCGGATGACCATCACGAACCACTACTACTTGAGCTCACGCCGGGCGGCGGAGGAATTCGGATGGCATCCCGACTATTTCCCTACTTGGGAAGCCTTCTTCGTGGATCGGCGTGAGAGGCGCTCGCACGAGGAGGGCGCCCACCTCCTCCGAACTTCAAGGCGGCCGTCGGCTATGGTGGCGCAGTCGGACTCTCGAGCGTCATGGCCTATGACTTTGCGGCCGACTCTAACCCCGTCTGCACTACCCTCAAGTCCAGCCCACGTACTCGGCCTTTAAGGTTCAATTCGGAAACCAAGCGGCGACGATGGGCGACGGCCAGTACTATGACTACGATGGCGAGTATTACGGTGTAAGCGGGACCATGGTGAATCACTCCAACATTGAAACAAGTTCGCGATTGTTACTTAATCGCCATGTATCTTAATTTTGTTCTTTTATGTATCTTAACTTTCAGTCGTGCTTTATGTAACTTACTATTAATTGTATTCTGTATTTTAATTCCAGTTCTATCTCCGTCACAAAATGACCTATCTCATTCGAGGTTTCTTGGCTTTCGGGTCAAATGACCAATGTTATGGCTAGAATCAAGGCATAGTTTGTGATAATATGGCCATATTGTGCATACATGTGCATCATGGCATGGCAAACAATATTGCAACAGGAAGTTTTCCTTTTTATCGCACCAAAAAAGCATTTTCCATTTTCCGAGCATAAAAACAGACGGTTTTGTGAAGCAACCACCAAATAGCTAATTCAAAAAACCACCACCACATTTTACAAAAATACAAGACCACCGTATTGTTGGGTCACGCAGAGATAAAACAAAACTTTTCCTCTAACGTGGTGATCCCAAGACCTAGCTGAGGTAGAAGGCCACGAGGTTTACCACTAGACGCGCGGTTGCGGATTACTGATGAAGCGCGTCAGTTGATGCAGTGCAGTCCTCACGATCCTATCGTCCTGGTGCTGATCGCACAGCACCTCTGCTGGTATCCACACATACAAGGAGGGCCGTGGCCGTGAAGCTAGGTTCGTTACGGCGGCTGGACTCCGTGGAGCTAGGGTTTCAACACATGGAATAACCTAACCGAACAACGATTAACCTTTACGGGTTCTTGTGCTCCACTATATATAGGGAGTGAGCGTGGGCTCTGCTTTCATGCGACCCATTCACTAAAGCCCATATAAAACTAGTCACCGTGAGTCCAACTCACTAACTCAGTCCTAATCTGGTTTAGGTCCAACCCAACGATTCTGATTGATTCGGATCAATCGAACTTGCTCCGCTCTTAAGTGTGTGACCCATGAGCTCATGGTTACTTGGACACGATTAGAGTCCAACTCACAATCGATCAATCGGCATCGGCTCCTAGCGAACATGCGATTCCCAAATACAAAGAGTCATGACGACTTGCCTTTCCAATGCGACTTACGTCGAGTCCCTTTGCCTCACGATATACCTTGTCGGACTATAGGCGAATATATGTCATCCCTTAAATAGTCCAACTCTCTTCTCGATCCGAGATAAGTGATTCACCGACTAACTCTTAGCCGATCGCCTCGGTTAACACTTAACCAGTCGTGCATAGCCATGCTTTCGGATCATATCTCACGAGAGGGCCCGGAGAATATCTCTCCGGTGGAGGCAAAATCCCATCTTAGTTATTCACATCACGCAGCTTGATTCTCGATCGACCCGAACCTGCCTTTATAAGCGCGATTCACGGATCAGCGTTGAGAACCTAAGTCGGTGATCCTCAACTCGGACTATGCAACAACCTCGGTCTAAGGATTACATTGATTGAGATATACAAATGACAACTAGTTCGTTGTACCTCAATATGGGTCAATCCGACTCGCTAAACTCTTTAGCCTAGTGCATGTAAGTTGGAATAGCATCTCCATGCCCATGACAAGTGGAACCGAGTCATCAAGCCAACTTTCACATTGGTCTAAGTTGTGTCGGCAACCTCAATGACCAAGGATATTTAGTACAAACAACATGAATGCATAGTTCCACAACTGAATCACATATTCAATGATACACATCAGATGTTTATACAAGGACTACTTAATAACTTTATGAATACAATGGGAAATATCATCATACATGATTGCCTCTAGGGCATATTCCCAACACTTATATGGACAATGTACCAACAGGGGGATCTGAAACCTTTTCGTCCACCTCTGGTGAAAAGGAAAAATTCCTGCCGAATCGGCATGAAGTGGGTCAGATATGAACTACAGGTACATGATACGATGCTCATGATTTTTTTCAAAAATAATTTTTAGGTTCACAATATGCTATTTTATTAAAAATCCAATGCAAGTTGAGCGAGGCTTGGCCCCGAGCTAAGAATCTTCATGCCCGTTGTTCGATAAAGTTTGACGATAGTTTAAAACGGGGATAAAAAATAAAAAAAGATCGAAGGTCGCGAAACCTTCACGTGGTGTTATATTATGTGACATAGTTAGAAGGAAAAATCTTAAACTTGGTATATTGATTATGTCTCAAAAAAAACTTCACAAAATGACCTATCTCATTCGAGGTTTCTTGGCTTTCGGGTCAAATGACCAATGTTATGGCTAGAATAAAAGCATAGTTTCTGATAATATGGCCATATTGTGCATACATGTGTATCATGGCATGGCAAACAATGTTGCAAGAGGAAGTTTTCCTTTTTATCGCACCAAAAAGGCATTTTCCATTTTCCGAGCATAAAAACGGACGGTTTTGTGAAGCAACCACCAAATGGCTAATTCAAAAAACCACCACCACATTTTACACAAATACTAGACCACCTTATATGGACAATGTAACAACAGGGGGATCTGAAACCTTTCCGTTCACCTCTGGTGAAAAAGACAAATTCCCGCTGAATCGGCAGGAAGTGGGTGAGATATGAACTACAGGTACATGATACGATGCTCATGATTTTTTACAAAAATCATTTTTAGGTTCACAATATGCTATTTTATCAAAAATCCAATGCAAGTTGAGCGAGGCTTGGCCCCGAGATAAGAGCACATTGTTAAACAAAGTTTGACGATAGTTTAAAACGGGGATAAAAAAAATAAAAAAGGATCGAAAAGTGCGAAACCTTCGCGTGGTGTTATATTATGTGACATAGTTAGAAGGAAAAATCTCAAACTTGGTATATTGATTATGTCTCAAAAAAACCTCCACAAAATGATCTATCTCATTCGAGGTTTCTTGGCTTTCGGGTCAAATGACCAATGTTATGGCTAGAATCAAGGCATAGTTTGTGATAATATGGCCATATTGTGCATACATGTGCATCATGGCATGGCAAACAATGTTGCAAGAGGAAGTTTTCCTTTTTATCGCACCAAAAGGCATTTTCCATTTTCCGAGCATAAACAACGGACGGTTTTATGAAGCAACCACCAAATGGCTAATTCAAAAAACCACCACCACATTTTACACAAATACTAGACCACGTTATATGGATAATGTACCAACAGGGGGATCTGAAACCTTTTCGTCCACCTCTGGTGAAAAAGACAAATTCCAGCCGAATCAGCAGGAAGTGGGTCAGATATGAACTATAGGTACATGATACGATGCTCATGATTTTTTACAAAAATCATTTTTAGGTTACAATATGCTATTTTATCAAAAATCCAATGCAATTTGAGCGAGGTTTTGTCGATTCAAAGTATACAAAAGATCGGCATTTAAATATCAAACTATTCAAAATGTTAATACAAAATAAAATATGATTTGCTCTAATAAAATAGGGTTAGATTCCATTATAGATGCTTAATATTTCTTATGTTCAAAGTTTTAGGGTTTGACTATTTTATTTTTGTTTGAATTGAATAATCAAAATTTATATGTAAGTGTTTTAATCATTTTGAAAATTTTCATATAAAGTAAATATAAAATGTTTTTATATGAATGGATAGATATTATTTTTGAAAATTATGATATATTATACATATTTTTCGAGTTGAAATGAAAAAGATATGAATTTTCTAAATTCTATCCTATTTTTGAATTAAAATGACCCCACCCTTTAATGCGAAATAAATGCCCCCTTTAACCTTTGGTTCCAGCCAGAACGGTGTTAAAGAAACTATTATTTTGTTTACGCCTTACACCCCCTTTAACACGGTTCGTGGTGGAACCGGTGTTAAAGAAATAATCTTGTAACAATCCCCCTTTAACAGGTTCTGGTGGAACCGGTGTTAAAGAATATCATGTTGCTCTTCCTCTTCCCCAGACAGATTGATCGGCGCAAAGGAGCCTTGGCGGAAGCAGCGCCTTGAGCTGCCCTTGAGCGTCGTCACCGCCGTAGCCCGCCGCCTCGCCGTCCCGCCTCGCCCGCTTTTGTCGGAACTCTCGGGCGGCACCTCCGCCACCGCCTTGTCGTCGCCACCACTCGCCGCCGACCCTCGCCGTCCTCGCCACTCCCATGACCCAGCCTGTATTTACAGGGAGCATGCCGCCGATTTTTGGTTATTTGGTTAGGTTAGTGTTATTTGGTTAATTAGTGGTTAGTTATAGTGTTAGCTAGTGTTCAATTAGTATATGTATGTGTATATGTATGTGTATGTATGTGTATGTGTATTTGTTAGTGATTGGTTAGTGTGTATGTGTATTTGTATATGTATGTATATGTATGTGTATATGTGTATGTATATTTTTCGTATGATATATATATGTATATATATTTGTATATGTATGTGTATATATGTATATATTTTTTGTATGTGTATATATGTATGTATGTGTATATATGCATCACTTGACCTTACTTTTCCAATGTCGTGGACCCTGACATCCTCTACCCTTGCCAAGTCGCCCATTTTAGGAGCCACGTCGCGATGGTTGACGCACCCACGCATCCAGACCGCTCTCGCCCTAAGCGCGCCAAATAAAATACCATGGGCCAAAATTTGCAAATAAAATACCATTGAATTGATAGAACAAGTGGCATATGTGTATGTATATTTGTATGTGTGTATATATATGTATATTGTATTGTATGTGTATTGTATATGCATTTGTATATTTTGTGCCATCTAAGCGACCATACCATTATGTCATCGACCGACCTCCTCTCCTCGCCGAGACCACGTCGTCTTGGTTTGAGCACACCCGCATCCGACCGCTCTGCCTAAGCGCCGCCTCTCGTTGTCAATATAGCATTATAATAACCATGCTATGTTAATCCAGTTTCATGACAAGTTAATTAGAAGAAGTAAATGTACCCTCTCATATGAATCAGGGGTTTCTCCGAATTAGGGTTTGGAATGACCAAGCATGTATTAGGGTTACATTTCAATACTTTTAACCTGTCATATCATCATCTTTGCTTAAGCATTTCAATACATGTATTACTGATATTTGTGTGATCATATTTTTTTTTAGAAACTATGGATCCACTCAGTAGAAACCTTGAAGATGAAGAAATAATGGAGAACATGATCCACGAGGACACCTCACAATATCTGAACTTGGAGGGACATGATGACAGCACAAGTAGTCATGGAAAACATGACAACTCCGGTGAACGCACTTTAGTGATTAAAAAGTTTATCGAGGTATATGCATGGATTAAGCCTCTGCTGACTTGCACCGATTGATTTGTATATATGTAAACGTATTAATTAATGCTTCTTTCTTCTTTTAGCCCTCTGGATCGACCAGCCAGCAATAATCTTCTTCTACGAAAAAGAGCAAGCGAGGCGCGAGCCATCGGTTGAAAGATCGTACAAAGTTCACGATCGAAGCAGTCCGTGTTGATGGCAGGCCGATGGAGCCCAAGAAGGCCGCAGACAAATTTGTACGTCGGGATGGAGTTCTTGTTAGGGACCAAATCCCAATCATAATTGAATATTGGAATAAGCCAAAGAATGGCGACGGTACCTTTGTCGATGAAAGATCCAAATAAACGCTTTGGAATTCGTTGTTGGTTAATTTCACCCTTCCGCCAGAGGAGGATGAAAACAAACCGGTTATAAAGGAAAATGTCTAAGAGTGGACTCTAAAGAAGATGGTGGCGCTTTCCATGGCTGAAGACAAAATTGAACAAATTTGTCAAAGCTCGCGAGACTCAGTTTGAAGGCATATTATGCGAAGATAAGACCTCTTGGACGAATTTGTGGCATATAAGGAAGGTGCTATAGCTAAAAAGAATTGAAACCAATCGCTAAATGCCCAAAGAGCGAATATCACCGGAGGGGCGGTCACGTAGCTACATATCTCGGAGGCCTAAGTGGGAGGAAGCTGAGAAGGCCCTGTAGCTAGAGGATCACACCCCGGACACATGGGTGGGACCTCGTGCAAAGACTTGGTTCTCTGAGAATCGGGCAAGCGTTGGACCCGAAGCGATTGTGTATCTTCCCAAACCTCCTTGCCAAACCGTCCTTGAACTCATCCACGGCACGAGAAGCGGCCGCTAGGACCTTCCATCCCGGCGGAGAGAATGACCAGCTCACACGCGCCATCGGTAAAGAACACCCTGGACATGCACGAGGCACGGGGGTATGGCGTGGAAGGATGGGTTTGCAGTGGGCGACTCTTCAGATGGCGGCGAAAATAAAAAGCGTCTGAGCGGATGACACAGATAGAACATGCATTTATGGCGCTGCAGGCGCAAGTGAATGCATAACAGAGCCAGCAAGCTACCGGTCCATCTCAGCGACACGAAGAGCCTACGTTTGAAGCTGCCGGCCGGACTCTCTGGCGGAAGCGGCGTGGCTTCCACGGAGGCGTGCAGCCACGCTTGAAATGGCGGGTCCTCGATACGCGTGGATGAGATCACGAAGGCGAACACGCTGAGCTGCATGTGAGATTAATGGGCTTATCCATTAAGGTGGTTGTCGGCTATGCCTTACCTCCTGTAGCTGGTGGAACTTACCACTGCCGACCGATTCCAGATGGCTATGCTATTGTTGGGGTGGATGAGGTTGTGAAGGAATATGAGGAAGCACAACGCAGTCATGCTACGGTGAAGGAAACTCAACTCAAATTTGCAGTGAAAACAACCATTCTTTGGAAGAAGGAACACATCGTGTTTCCAAATTGGAGGCCACTGGCACCCTCGCCGTCTCATGGCGTTAAATCTGACGCTTGACCATCTCTGGCGGCATCCATCTCGGCGCTTGACCATCTCTGTGGCAGCAATCTCCCGGCGTCGACCATCTCCGGGCGTCGACCATCTCCTCGGCGTAAGCGGAAGAGCGCCTGCGAAGAGCATCACTAACTTGCCACAAAGAAATCCGAGGAAACCGTCGTAAGAGTTCAAAAACTACGTCCGCGCCTTCCGAAGCCATTGCGGTTTCTGGTGGAATCGCGGCGAGGAGACCAATAGGATCTCGGAAGAAGAGGTCAAGAAATTCTTTGCACCTAGGCGGGCTGAGCCAAAGGAGAAAATAGATCGGCGGTGGTGGAGAAGTTTTACAATAATCTTTTGAAACACGAAACCCACTTGTCTTTGGACTCTGGCCAGATTTTGAAGGGGGATGCAAGGCGGAGGGAGACTGAAAGTAGCAGTCGTGCGGCACCCCAGAAAATAGTTCCCAGGATCGGAGAGCAGGAAAATCAATCATGCGCCCCGCTCCAAGTGTTCGACACACGGAACGTTCCTCCTGTAAATGATTACGAGGCAGACCTACAAAGAAAGACAAATGAGATGGGGATGACTTACATTGCATACTTGAACCTCATGGGAGACAACATTCCCACAGGCGATGTCAACCTAACACAGCCATGGAAGTATGGGAAGAATCTCGTCAAGAAAGAGAAGCTCAAGAATCTACCAACAAAGATGCGAAGATTGCACAAGTGGTACCTTGATTTCTGCAAGACGAGAAAGGAAGAATGGATCACGATGCATATAAGAGATCAGATTTTCTTGTGCGGAGACGACGAGATCGACTTTAACATTCAAGACTTGCATTTTCTATTCAATCAGAAGGAACTCGACAAAGCTGCCATCAGCCTTTATTGTGTGTAAGTACTATTTCTGTAACTTCTATCTCATCTCATTCACTTCATTAATTTCATGTATATATATATGCTCACCATATATGTATATACTATTATGCAGGAAAAAGGTTATGGAATGCATGAAAGGAGGCCCTTTTGACATTGGGTTCGTTGACCCAAATAGAGTTCATGAAGCAGTGGTAAGAACCAAACCGGAAAACAAAAGATTACTTGCTAAGGTCTTTTCTTGAGACAACAAACCAAAAGGAAATACTATTGCCTTACAACTTCGTGAATCTTGTTACCCTCTCTTGTACACATTCTGTTACTTTGACACTCGATGTTAAGTGTAACTGATGATGAGTTATGCGTGCGTAGGTTTCACTTTATTCTGCTAGTCATTCAACCCGACTCAGGAAAAGTCCTTGTCATGGACTCGTTACAAAAATAAAAAGAGCTATGGGCAGACTTTAGAGAGATGCTTCAGAGGTAATTTCAATCATATTATCGCACTAGATCGGCAACTTTCGTGACAACAAGTAATTAATTACTCCTTTATCCATTTTCTTTGCCGGACAGGGTTTGGAAAAGGTTCACGGGCAGGGCCGTGGGTAAATGGTCAGAAGAACTAAAATATGTAGACCAAAATGTAAGTAATACTAGCTAGCTAGGTCTGCGTATATCTTTGATTATGCTTCCAATTCTATTATATCATGCTTTATTGATTATTATTTTAATTGAACTCTCTATTTTCGTAAAGTGAACGCATCAGGGACACGACAATAACTTATGTGGGTACTATGTTTGCGAGTTCATTACTTGTCACGATATGTCTGACGGCCAAGCCGCACTAGAACAACTTAGAGTAAGTAAACAAAGTACACAACATTATTTTATTACCATCAATTGTGTTGAGTTTTATTCTTATATATATATATTGACCCCATTCTTCATATATATTCAGATCGAACGGATGCGGGACCAACTCCTACCATTTGAACGCATACGAGCCATTCAAGAGGAATTGGCGGGGTTCATACTTGATGAGGTCGTCACGCCTGGCGGAGAACTCTTTAGATATCCACCAAAATAAACGTTGTATATATGCCTGAACGTGTTTGTCTTGTACTTGATGCTTCAACGTTTATGGAGAATACCACACAATGACGATGTTGTGTATACTAATAGTTGCTTAATTATTCATGTACTCGTATGTACCAATGACGATGTATGTGTATACCGCTTCTGATCGATTCCCCTCCCCTCCGTCCCCATCCCATCGCCGCGAAATCGCCCGAGCGACGGCAGAATTACAGCGCGAGATTTAAGCCGTTTTCCTTCCATGAAATTTTTAACACGGTTTGTGTTACGAACCGGTGTTAGAAACTGGCTCGTCGACCCACGTGCGCCACCCTGGACCGGTGTTAAAGGGGGCCCCTCTAACACTGAACCCTCAACAGCGGTTCTACAACCGCTGTTAGAGGGCCCTCCAAACCGGTGTTAGAGGGAGGGGTGTGTGCATTAGTGTACTGCCGTGGTGCTAACATGCATGAAGACCCACCATATGGGCCATGGTGGTGCATCGCCTTGGTGTGATGGGCAACCAATCGCCACGCGGCCACACGTAGTTTGTACCGATCCCACATTTCACATATCGTGTTAAAAACATTTTATGTCTAAGTAGCTGATATCATCTTACAATTTGTATTAATTATTAGTTGCAATCTAGTTGTAACTTATATAATTTGTACTGCTTCTCAGTTGCAACCTAGTTGTAACATATTAAAATTCTATTTACAACCTAGTTGCAACTCATGTAAAAGTTCCATGTTACACGAATTCCGAGGTAAATTCAAAGGCGAGAGAGGTGATAAAGACTTAAGAAGTTCTTAGACGCCTGAAACTAGCAATCGGAAAGAAAAAACATATACCTAGACAGCTAGCAGCGGCCGCTCGACGCCGATCACTTGATCTATTCACAACCTTCCCTTCGCCGGCTGATCCGTTCATCCACCAAACCGTGACATGAGACGACGACGGCCCCACCGCCATGCCGCGCCGCTTCCGGAAAAAAACACGATCTACTCCACAAAGCAGCCATTAACACTGTCGATACGTCGTTCGTGTCAGTTGGAGATGGATGGAGGATCACGTTTGCATGTGCAGTACTGCTGCTGCTGCTGTAGTATAGTATAAAGTTGTCGAGACGCGTAGGATATATTGGTGATCCGGCAGGCACTATATATGCGCACAGTGTCCCTGTGGATGGATATGCTGGATCGGCATGCACACGTGCGCTCACTACGGGAATAACAATATAGGCCGACGGCACTTTTATACGCCGACGGTACTTTTATACGCCGACGGTAATATGTCAGGGCCGTCGGCGTAGGATAAATAGGCTGACGGCAGCCGTCGGCATAAACGGGGCCGTCGGCGTAGCATACTAGGCTAAGGACAGAGCGACGGTGTCAAGTCTACGCCGACGGCTTTTAGACCTACGCCGACGGTATAGCCATTTTTCTTTTTTGCTCCATTAATCTTAGAAAAATCATAACTAAATCATTTAAATTTAGAAAAATACATAGAATATATCAAAATTTGCAGAAAAATAAGATCTATCTATATAAACTCAAATATTACATATTTGTTTACAAAACTATATATAAAAGATACAAATACTTTCGTATAATAAATTTTTCATTTTTCGAGTGCAAAAAAGGGGTATTTTATGAAGCAACCACCGAATGAAAGTTTCAAAATAGTAATACCACATTTTTTAAAAATATTAGACCATATTGAATGCACAATTTCCCAACCTAGATATCTCAAACCTTTTCATCCACCCCTCGTAAAAAAGACAAAATCCTGCTGAATCGGCACGAAATGAGTTAGATTTAAACTATAGGTACATGATATGATGCTCATGATTTTTTGCAAAAATCATTTTTAGGTTCACAATATGCTATTTCATTAGAGATATAATGCAAGTTTAGTGAGGCTCAGTCCCGAGCTAAGAATGTTCGTGCCCCTCGATTTATAAAGTTTGACGAAAGTTTGAAACGGACATAAAAAATTCAAAAACGATCGAAACAGTGCAAAACTTTCGCGTGGTGTCATATTATGTGACATAGTTGCATGGAAAAATACCAAACTTGGTATATTGATTGTGCCTAAAAAAACCTTCACAAAATGACCTATCTCAATCGAGGCTTTCTGGATTTCAGATCAAATAACCAATGTTATTGCTAGAATCGCGGTATAGTTGGCGATAATGTGTCCATATTATGCACGCATGTGTATCATGGGATGGCGAACAATGTTGCAGGAGGAAGTTTTCCTTTTCGTCGTACCAAAAAGCCAATTTTTATTTTTCGAGTGCAAAAAATGGGGCGTTTTGTGAAGCAACCACCAAATAAAAGTTTCAAAATGATAATACCACATTTTTTAAAAATAATAGACCATATTGAATGTACAATTTCTCAACCGGGATATCTCAAACCTTTCTGTCCACCCCTCGTGAAAAAGACAAATTCCTGCCGAATTGGCCGGGAATGAGTTAGATTTGAACTACAGGTGCATGATATGATGCTCATGATTTTTTGAAAAAATCATTTTTAGGTTCACAATATGATATTTCATAAGAGATCTAATGCAAGTTTAGTGAGGCTCAGCACCGAGCTAAGAATCTTCATGCCCCTAGATTTACGATAGTTTGAAATGGGCATAGAAAATTCGAAAACAATCGAAACAATGCAAAACTTTCACGTGGTGTCATATTATGTGACATAGTTGCATGGAAAAATACCAAACTTGGTATACTGATTGTTTCTAAAAAAACCTTCACAAAATGACTTATCTCAATCGAGGTTTTCTGGATTTCAGATCAAATAACCAATGTTATTGCTAGAATCGTGGTATAGTTTACGATAATGTGCCCATATTATACGCATGTGTATCATGGGATGGCGAACAATGTTGCAGGAGGAAGTTTTCCTTTTCGTCGTACCAAAAAGCCAATTTTTATTTTTCGAGTGTAAAAAATGGGGCGTTTTGTGAAGCAACCACCAAATAAAAGTTTCAGAATGATAATACCACATTTTCAAAATACTAGACCATATTGAATGGACAATTTCTCAGCAGGGTATCTCAAACCTTTCCGTCCACCCCTCGTGAAAAAGTCAAATTCCTGCCGAATTGGTAGGAAATGAGTTAGATTTCATCTACAGGTACATGATATGATGCTCATGATTTTTTGCAAAAATAATTTTTGGATTCACAATATGCTATTTCATCAGAGATCTAATGCAAGTTTAGTGAGGCTCAGCCCCGAGCTAAGAATCTTGATGCCCCTCGATTTAGAAAGTTTGACGATAGTTTGAAACGGGCATAAAAAATTCAAAAACGATCGAAACAATGCAAAACCTTCACGTGGTGTCATATTATGTGACATAGTTGCATGGAAAAATACAAAACTTGATATATTTATCGTGTCTCAAAAAAACCTTCACAAAATGACCTATCTTAATCGAGGTTTTCTGGATTTCAGGTCAAATGACCAATGTTATTGCTAAAATCGCGATATAGTTTGCGCTAATGTTCCCATGTTGTTCACTAATGTATATCATGGGATGGCGAACAATGTTGCAGGAGGAAGTTTTCCTTTTCGTCGCACCAAAAAGGCAATTTTTATTTTCCGAGTGTAAAAAACTAGGTGTTTTGTGAAGCAACCACCAAATGAAAGTTTCAAAATGATACTAGCTCATTTTTCAAAAATACTAGACCACTTTGAATGGACAATTTCCCCAGCGGGTATATCAAACCTTTCCAGTCACCCTCGTGAAAAAACAAATTTCTCTAGAATCGATAGGAAGTGAGTTAGATTTGAACTACGGTGCATGATATGATGCTCATGATTTTTTGTAAAAAATATTTTGAGATTCACAATATTCTATTTCATTAGAGATCTAATACAAGTTTAGTGAGGCTCAGCCCCGAGCTAAGAATCTTCATGTCCCTCAATTTAGAAAGTTTGACGATAGTTTGAAACAGGCATAAAAAAATCAAAAACGATCGAAACAATACAAAACCTTCGCGTGGTGTCATGTTATGTGACATGGTTGCATGGAAAAATACAAAACTTGATATATTGATCTTGTCTCAAAAACACCTTCACAAAATAATCTATCTCAATCGAGGTTTTCTGGATTTCAGGTCAAATGACCAATGTTATTGCTAGAATCACGATATAGTTTGCGCTAATGTGCCCATATTGTGCACTCATGTATATCATGGGATGGTGAACAATATTTTGCAGGAGGAAGTTTTCCTTTTCGTCGCACCAAAAAGCTATTTTTTATTTTCCGAGTGAAAAAACTCGATGTTTTGTGAAGCAACCACCAAATAAAAATTTCAAAATGATACTACCCCATTTTTCAAAAAATACTAGACCACTTTGAATGGAAAATTTCCCAACCGGGATATCTCAAACCTTTCCGTCCACCCCTCGTGAAAAAGACAAATTTCTGCTGAATCGATGGGAAGTGAGTTAGATTTGAACTATAGGTACATGATATGATGCTCACGATTTTTTATAAAAATTATTTTTAGATTCATAATATGCTGTTTTATCAGAGATCTAATGCAAGGTTTCCTTTTTGTCGTACCAAAAAGCCATTTTTTTTTTCTAGTGCGAAAAACAGGGTGTTTCATGAATCTTGACATAGTTTCAGTTGGTCTAACATTTAAAAGTTACGATATATAATTAAATAGATGATATGAATGTCATATTTGGATTCCTCTCATTTTTCTGATCGATTTGGATATATTATTTGTCGAATTGTGATTTACGGATTTGTAGATATGAATTATTCAAATTTAAATGAAAAAATAAAATAAATAAAATTTACTTTATTTTTATTTGAATTCAAGATTATTATTACATATTCATTGTTGTTTACTCAAATAATTGTATGAAATGTAAAAAAATAAATATGTCTAACATTATAGTGTAATGGTTAATAGGATTGATATGATAATATTCATAATAAGTTCTAGTTTCTTTGTCAAAAGCTCATGTGGAAGGAATGAAAAAGTTAAACGTGCTGGGACTGGAGTAGTATTACAATGGGTGACCGGTTGGGAAGTTTGACTAATTGTGCAATTTGACTTTAGACTAAGTATAGTTAGAATTAAAAATATCCATGTAAAATTAACAAGTTAAACAATTCAAAAATGTTTAAAAATATGAAAAAAAATTGAAATTTTTTTTTAAAAAATCTAGGCCGACGGTAAAGCCGTCGACGTAGTCAAACCGCTGTTAGTCATCTAGGTAGGCCCCATATAGTCTATGCCTATATACGCCGACGGCTTTTCTACGCCGACGGCAGCCGTCGGCCAGCCTACACCAACGGTATTTAAGGCCTACGCCGACGGAATCTGGCCGTCGGGTGTATTCAGCTTCTCCTGTGGTGCCTGGTCGATCTCTCCACGTGAAAATGTTAACGACCGCGTCCGGCAACTAGTGCTAGTACGTGTGCATGTGCCGCCAAGCTACCTAGTAGTCCAGTCACGTACTATATGTCTACGTACTATACCTAACGTGCTAGCAACATGCTTATCCTCACCACACTTCCAATCACTATTCCTTAGTCTTCATGAATAGGGATACGCTAAATATTTCAAAGGTAAAGATCGTGCAACACATGTAAAAAATATCACCATATTCTTTCTCTTTAGCACTAGCTTTATCAAAGCAACATAAAATTTCACTCTTATTGAAATTCATTTTCAAACCTGAGATATGCTAAAAAAAAAGATCGTATCATCTACATACTGCAGCATGACCCTCACCAGCAAGGGTGGTTTAATGATATGGTGACTTCCCTCAAAAAAATAAATCCCTAAAAAACCCTCATCTCACTAATTAGAAATTACAGCTTAATTAATCCATACTCCCGGGCCTCCTAGTTAAAATATTTAGCAAAATTGAAAAGAATGGGTGATCCAAGATCCCCTTCTACTGTGACCCCTCTCTCGGTTTCAAAGTAATCTCCAATTTTATACCGTAATTAATTATACTCATAGTCCAGTCAATAAACATAACAGGGAAACCTTTCATAACAAACAATTGATGTGAAGAAAATATAGCTTATCGTAAGCCTTTTCAAAATCCATTTTAAACATAGCTGCAAAAGTCTTAGTTCTATATGCAACTCTCATATAGAGTCTCATGCAGCACAACCACCCCATCTAGTATAAATCTATCTTGAATAAAAGCATTCCAACCCAAAGAAATACATTTTACTGCTACTAAAATAACCCTAAACCTTTGTGAAAAGTTGAAATATAACATTGAATAAGCAATTTAGTCTATAAGCCTGTAGCTTATCAACACCGTAAATTTTTGGAAGCAAGGTATGGGTACCGTAATTAAAATTTTGATATCCAATCTACCATGACAAAACTCATTAAACAAAGTAAGTGAATCTTGAATTATCATATCTGGCAAAAAATGATAAATTTTATATGGAAACCTTCAAGACCAGGAGTAGCGAGGAGACACATACAGGTTTTAGACAGAATTACGGCCGACACCTGCTCGTGTATACGTAAGTACGTTGTGCATGGCGTCGGTATATATGGTTGACCGTTGAGGCTTCGCATTCTGGAACTTTTTTTTGATTGAAAGGGCCACATGGCCCCCATTTTTAATTAATGAAAATGAAGTCTGTAACAAGGTGAGTACTTCCTCCGTCCTGTTCCTCCGTCCTGGTTTAAAGGACACAATTTGCAATTATTTTGGCCCTAGGTTTTCTCTAATTGGTCTGTTTTATATTGTGGAGAAGAACATGCATGAGGAGAATAAGAGGCAATAAAATCGTTCCACATACCATTCAAAGCATTCATATTCGTTCACACATGTGCATGTAAGCATTTTGTTCTTTTCACACCAGAGTAATTACGAGATTAAATGCTTTTGTGCCTAAATATTTTGGGATTACATGGTTTGCAAATTGTGTCCTTTAAACCGGGACGGAGGGAATATTCTTATTACAAACATCGTTGCATCTTACTTCATGAGAAACAATGGAGAGTAAACTAGACAGTACCAATTTTAGGCAAAGATCCAACACAACGGTGATAGCTACTTAACCTACTATCAGGAGTTAAAAAAAACAGTGAATCCCTCAAAGCGTTCCACTTCAAAAGAAGGCTGTGAAAAGATAAAAGATGTCCTGCAAGCTTTTAGTTGATCCAACTATCACCTTTCACAGATTCTCCTCACCCCTGGAGCCCATTCATGGCGACGTCCGAAAAGTTCTTTTGCAACTATTCTTAGACGACCAGACACCTCCTGGAGCACCCCTTGTACCTTTTATTTTTGCAGTATTTTCCAATCGTCCAAAAAACAACAAAGAGAGAAGATTACATCAGTAGGATCTCTTGGGACTTTTCGTTGAAAACAAGCATCATTCCTTGTTTACCATAAATTCCATAGTAAGCCAGCTACACCAATCATTACCACCACCCAGACCCGGTCCACGAATTTTGAGGGTCCTAGGGCAACACAATAACAAGGGACCCTTGTTTAAAGAGAGCTTCCCTAGGGTCAAGGGGGGCAGTTGTCTTTAATATTTATGTTAAAAATTAAAGTATATTCGAAGTTTAAGAATTATTAGTGTTCATGGGTCTCTCAACAATGTTTGTCAAGATCCATCATTTGTTCACACACGAAAACACTTAAAAATATCACTATTCTATAATAGAAAATTACTCTAATGCAATAGCAAATTAAATGGTCCGTATATTTTATAGATCCATGGTATTTAAAATCTCGGTGGAGATATCCTAAAATACCCGTTTCTATTGATCGGGCGAACTATATACCATGATATTTATTTCTACTCCCTCCGATCTAAATTAATGGTCTCAAATTTGTCTAGATTCGGATGTATCTAATCATGTTTTTGTGCTAGATACATCCGAATCTAGGCAAATCTAAAGCCATTAATTTGATCGGAGTACCAATTGTTCGTTGTGTTCATATGCATGTGCAAAAATAGTAGAAAGTAGACATAGTATGTACCGAGAAATAGTGTCTCAAACATGCATGATGGGGACAATTAATAGCGTTAGGGAGAGGAGAGATGTTTACTGAATTGTATAGTTACATGATTGTGTCGTTAGTTCCAATAATGAACACTCACAACATTAGCATTATAAAGGCACACGAAGTCCGGTGTTGCTGCATATTTGGAGAGGCTAGAGAAATGTTGAAATATTTTTCAAGAAATAAGAGTCAGTAAATAAATTCTTTGTAGACTACATATTGGAGCATCTATATTTTCTAGAATTATTCTACACTGTTGGGCCTCAAAAGTAATAAACTAATATGATACACAAGCAAAATCATGGGCCAGGACTCTACATCATGGGGCCCGAGGCGAGCACCCCTCTGACCTGTCCTATAGGCCGGCCCTGCCCAGAAGCACCACGGCGGGGCGTCGCTTGATGCGGGCACCTTGGCCCTGGCCTTCATCGTTGGGGGAGCGTTGTCGCTGCTCGCTTGCTCCGTCGTCGTTAGGCAAACGACTGTCAGGCTGGTGGCCAGGGTCAGTCCATAGATTTTGGAGGCCCTAGAGAAATATGAAATTAAGGGCCCTTATTTAATGTGTCGGATATTTCCTAGGGTCAAGGGGGGCAATGGCCCCCTTGCTCAAAAAAATTATTGAAGATATATTTGATATTTATGCTAAACTTTTAAAGAGTACTCAAAGTTTATCATGTTTAGCATTCTTAGGCGTCTCAACAATGCATGCAAACCTCCGCCACTTGTTCACACATAAAAGACTTAAAATATTAGTGTTTCTTAAGATAAATTACTGTAATGCAATAGCAAATTAAATAATCTATACATTTGATAGATTCTTTATCCTTGAAATATCGGTGAAGACATTCGAAACCACTTATTTCTATTGATCGAGCGAACTATATATCATAATAGTTATTTTATCAATTTCTACTTCTGTACATATACCTGTGCATAAAATGAGTTGATGAGTAAACATATTAGGCACTGAATTAGCAAGAAGATGGAATAGTTTCTCAAACATATAAGATGGGGACAAGTAGGTTGTTGGGACTCAAAGGAGAGTTGGTTCCACAATAATATAGTTGTGCGATGGACAAATATACTCATAAACTTGTAAAGGAATGTGAGGACCGGTGTTATTCTTCACATTCGGAGAGACCAACAAAATTATGCCATCAAGTAAAAAATATTCTATAATGTTAGAGTTTCTTTTAGAGAAATAGAAGTAAGAAAAGGTCATGATAGGCTATAGCTTAAACCATCTATATTTTATGTTTTTAGACAATGATTTATATTTCCAAAAGTTATTGTATATTGCTGGACCTCAAAAGTATTAGACAAATATGGATATTTATATATATAAGTTATGGGCTAGGGCCCCTAGACCATGGGGTCCTAGGGCCAGCGCCCCTCTGCCCCGCCCTATGGGCCGACCTTGCCACCACACTATCTCTACAGGAAAAATTAGCAATCCTGTTTTGACATAGATTGAAAAAATTCTCAGGTCTATCTCCTCTACCCAGTGCACTACCATGCACACTCCAATTATGTCTGGCCACGGGACAATCAAAGAATAAATGTGTAAGGTTCTTCTTATTCCCACAGAATTCACAATAAATATCCCCATTCCAACGACGTTTGCTAAGATTATCTTTGGTTAAAACCTTATTTTAACCAACAACCACACAAAAGATTTGATTTTAAGAGGCAACTTCAGCCACCAAATCAATCAAAACGGAAAAATTACTCTTCTAGCAACTAAATAAGTATACAATGATTTAACCGAAAAGCTACCAGATTTAGTCAGATTCCAACTTACTTTGTCGGTGGTATTAACCAACACCACATGGAAGCACATATCCAAGAGTTTATTCCACATGCCCAAAGTTTCTCCATATAAAGATCTGCGAAATCTAATGCAATCAAAATTATGAGAAAATATTTCTTGGCAAAACGACATATTATATAATCTAGGAAAAACAATACATAAAGGTTTATCACCCACCCATACATCTTTCCAGAACCTAGTTTTCTTACCATCCCCTAAAACTCTTTTGCAACAACTATGAAAGATATCCATCAAACCTGACCAAAAATGAGAACATCCAATATACTTCCTATCTTGTGTAATGGTACCTTTTTTATGTATTTTCTTAGAAGGTAATTATGCCAATCCCCTTCTTCATTTTCAAGTCTTCACAGCCACTTACAAAGTAAACTAATGTTCTTTAGTTCAAGATTAGTAACACCCACCCCCTTGATCCCTGGGTTGGCACACATCTACCCATTTGACAAAATGGTACTTTTTGGTTCCTTATTTCTCCTCCAATAGCACATGGACTCGGAAAAAGTCCATACATTTTCTCACACCTACAGGAATTTTAAAAAAGGACAACATATGATTTGGCACACACACTACTCAAGCACATTTCAACTAAAATCAGTCTACCACCTAAGGATAGCAAATCACCCTGCCAACAAGGTGTCTTCTTCTCCACTTTTTCCTCAGCCGGTTTCCAGTTAGAATTATTCAATATTTTATAATGCATAGGTAATCCTAAGTACTTAAAAGGGAAACTTTCAACTTTGCAAGTGAATATATGAGCATATTCATCTTGCTTCAGAGCAGCATTGCAAAATCAATAGAGTTTACTTTTAATAAAGTTGATTTTAAGACCCGTCAAATGTTCAAATGTACACAAGATAACTTTAAGATTTCTAGCATATTCCAAATTATCCTCAAACATGAAAACCGTACCATCCGCATATTGTAAAATGAATAAACTACCATCAAAGAATTCAGAAACTAGCCCTCTAATGAAACCTTGTTCTTGCGCCCTTGAAACCAGGGTTGCAAGAACATCGACAGCTATGCATGTTAAACCGAATTGGCGAAAAAAAAGATCGCCCTGTTAAAGACCTTTCCTAATTACAAAATATTTCTCTACTTTATCAAAAACCATGACGTTAACTTTTCCGCCTTGCACAGTGACTTCCTAGTTGTGAAACCTTTCATCACCGGTACCAGCTCACTCACCGACAGTGGCCGGCCGGTACCAGGCGATGTGGTCTATCCGCAAATCGATTTACTGACTAAGCGACAGTCTAAGGCTGGTTAGACGAAGACACTACTCCCTCCATATTAATGGTTTTAACTTTAGCTAGATTATGTATCTAGTTAACTGTTTAGATAGAAATATTCGTATTTAGACAAATTTAAGGGTTAAAAGCGTAGCTAGACTAGAAACGGTCAAAACCCTTACTGTTGGCTAGCTAGCACACTTGACTTCACGAAGCTACTACTTCTGACGTGCGCTAGCGAGTGCAACAGCCAGCGGTCCAAACATTCAGCTGTTCATGCGTGATTGGAGCAGATTAGTTCGTCTTGAGCGGTCGCTCCCATCCGACCCACGCACCGAGCGGCGCTCGTCGTCTTTTCCTCCTCCTCCTCCGTTGCGTTGCGTGGGAACACGGAGAAATGCTTCAAGCTTTACCGTTGCACGTGCACTACCAACACCAAAAGAATACCACGATCGAAAGGGACGGCAAAACCTTTCGTTGACTAGTGCTGACGGACGTGGCTACTTGGGACGGAAATTGTACTAGTACTATATATGGGTGTTTTCTCTAGTCATCCAGCCCGTGAATAAGGGTTTCTTGTCTTTACCGCAGCATGATATGCTTAATTAGGTCGTTAGTCGAGCACACGTCATGATAATTATACTACTGCATTGTAGAGACTCTTAAGCTGATTCTAGTGGGAGTATCATAATACTAGTATCATGCATATGATACTAGTGTATGATACTATGTCTTTAGTGCATTGTATCATGTAGTAGTATCATAGTAGTGATATATTTATTGATTTGTAGAATCTCTATGTAAAATGTGTGTACAAGATTTACTTGCCATTATGATTTCTAGTTTTACGTGCTATGATACGGTATCTACCTACGATACACTAATCACCTCTCTCTTTATTAATTATGACGCTACATCAGATTTTTGCCAAATTGGCACGCATGATACACCTTATGATACTAGCATTAGGACCAGCCTTAAGGTGTGTTTGTTTGGAATTCTACAAACAGATTCTCTGCCTGGAAGCTGAAATCTAAACCAATGGGGTACTAGGCGAAAGCAGATTCTCGTAACGCAGGAGATTTTGGCAGTGCAAAACGAAAGTTGGTTCAGCCCCAGATTCCTCTGCGTTGCGTTCAACCAAAAACTAAGAAATTACCTACCATGCCTCAGGTTGTAAGTGGCAGCGGCATCCAGCAGTCCCACTTAAGCCGCCCGCGAAAAAATGCTTATATGGCTGTCGCGGCGAGCCGTTTTAGTTAAGCGGCTACAGCGGACAAAACCATCTAATCCAGCGGCGCCAGCGGCTTAAACGTGTTACACTCAAGCCTCGGAACTGCAGCATGGCCTATCGACAGCGGGACTAAAGTTACTCTATCTGGTATTGTACCGTGTAGTCTTCTACGTACTACGTATATATTCCGTCAGCGGATATCACCAAGGAATTGAAGATTCAATCTGAAGCTAAAAACTTGAAGTGTTCGCGTAGAGGATGCCAATCGATCCATGCATGCTAGTCCCGAGAGTAGCAGCATCTCTAGCGGTCACTGAAAAGTACGAACTGAAAAATGCGAGTTCAGGCCGCTAAACTCATATTTTTTTAATCCGCAAGTGCGTGGCGAAGATTAGTAACTGATCTTGCAAACTATATATTTGAATGTCAAAAACTTTCAGAAAACCATAGACGCGATTTTAGTAGATTAGCTCATACGACATATCCGATCGGTGCATACATACAAAATATTTAAAAAAAAGTTAAAAAGCTTAGTGGACGAGCTCGTCTAGGGGCTTCTGCGCGTGCGTGCATTGCCGACGAGCCAAAATCGAGCTCGGGGTGGAGCTGTGGCCATCACGCCGCCGCCTAGTCGTCGAAGACGATGACGTCCACATCCATGAGGTCGAGGCGCGCAGATCCACCGGCTTGCTCGTCATGCTCGGCCGCTTGTGTCGCCACGATGGCGCCCTCCCTGTCGCGCGCTCGGACGCCTCCACCGCCGCAATAGCGGCCTTCATCTCCTCGCGCTCGCGGTGCAGCTCCTCGTGCAGAACGACCTCCAAGAGGCGGATGGTGCCCTCCCTGTCGGCGCGCTCGGACGCTTCCACCGCCGCAATAGCAGCCTCCACCTCCTTGCACTTGTTGCGCAGCTCCTCGTGCAGCGCGGCCTCCAAGAGGCGGATGGCGTCGACGAGCACATCGCGCTCCTCATCGTCATCATGCGCCCAAAAGAGGCGACGGTGGTGGTAGGAGTGCCAAGACTCGCCGCGCGCCGGGATCGTCGGTGGAGCGGGAACGTCGCCGTCGGGGAAGTCAACGAATGCGGCGAGGGACGACGGGGGACGAAGCCCACGGTTCGTCCACCGTCGCGTTGCATGGCACTTGGCGTCGATGGTCCGCGCCAGCTTCTTGCGGGCTTCATCACCGCAAGGATGCGGCGAGCCCGTCAACCGTGGGCGCCTCCCATTGCCACCGCCCACGCGGCCGCCAGGGGCGGACCTAGAAAAAATTATGAGTGGGGGCAAATGAAGTGACTGCGAGCATTCCTTCATTCCATAAATTTGTAAAATATGAAGACATTTCTCCTAAATATGAATAAATTCCAAAAAAAATTGAAATTTTGAGTGGGGGCCTAGGTCCCCACTCATCTACACTTGGGTCCGCCCCTGGCGGCCGCCGCCTAGGCCGCGGCTCCTCTCACCATGGCCATCGTTGCAGATCCACGACTGTCGGTGCTCAAATTGCTCGCCGGAGCTGAAGATCATGTGCGGTGGCGGCTAGTGTTTGCGCGGCGGAGGTGTTCAGGTTGTGAACCAAACTCGCATCGGTGAGCCGTATTAGTAGGGGCGGATGCACCGAAGTTCGGGGGCCCGAGAAAATGTTTTTGGGCTGGGCCGTTTACGGGCTTCGTTAGCTCGCAGGCCTAGCCCTGAAACCAAAAATCCGCAAGAATTATTCAGTTCCCGGCGTTTTTAGTAATCGTTAGATGTGCTCTAAGAGCATCTCCAGCCATGGGTACCCTCCCATCCAGTTTTCGGCGCTAAAATGAGACTTTTGGGGAGCGCCGGCGCTATCTCTTGGTCTTGGGGCGTGTGATTTTCCAGCTGTGATCACAGGCCCAGTCAGGCGAAATGGTACAAACACACGCTAATTCAGACAAAATTCATAGGCAAAATTCATAGATATCCAGGCGAGTTTATACGAGGTTCAACAGAATTCACACTAAAACAAAGGAAAAAAATCCTAGTTCAGACAGAGGCAGTGGTAGAAGGCGGCGTAATCATCGTTGTCGCTCGGTGGCGTATCCGGCGGCGGCCCACGGCTGCTCCCCTGGCTAGCGTTGCCGCCTTCGGCGCAGAGGTGCGATGCTCGGCCCCGCCTCATCATCATCGTCGTCATTGAGGACGATGATGTCGCGGTCCATCTGAGCCGCTCGACGGAGCGCGGCGTGCTCCAATAGCCACCGCTAGCATTCGGCCTCCTCCCGCTTGGCCTCGGCCTTGGATTAGGCGGCGGCCGGTGCTTCGGCTTCCTAGCCGAAGACCCGCCGACGTCATGCTTCTTCTGTCCGCCGACGCCCCAGAGCAAGCCCCAACGCGCTGGGTTTGGTCTGAAAACGTTGGCTGAAAGTTCGGACCAATCCAACAAAAATTCGGCACCTGGAAATAAAAACTTCGCTGATGCAAAAACAAAGACCTCTGGGCGGCCGTTGGGGCCTAGAGATGCTCTATGTCTTGTCGTGCTAGAGGTGTTGCATGTTAATGTAATTGATTTATGTGTGTCCATACACGGTTTTGCTCCAATAATCAGTACGGCACGGACAGCATATGGTTGCGTGAGTATATAGTGTCCGCGTACATGAGAACAATGCTCGTAAGTCGTAACTGGTGAAACGCAGGTAAGCATGGAGCGGCGTCGCGGCGCCATTTAACCACGTAAAGCCGCCAGGCAACTTACGTGGCTACCACAAAACCCATTTAATTGAGATGTGGCCAAAGCGGCTACACCACATAAACCAGCGGACGGACCATTTACATCCTGAACCATGCCACTGCTTAGTGAAAACTGGTCGGTTCGTTTCGCTATGTTCTCGTCTCCCTTCTCTAGTATATCTCCTTTACCCTCACGACACTCACCAGCGAGAAAAGAGGACATGCTAGGTTCCGCGTATTCCGATGGCCTCCGGTGGCGCGCCGGTCGGGAATCGAGTCTTCCTAGTACACCGCTCCTATATTCCCCTACCATATCACCCTCACCGTCCACCCAACCCAAGCTCTAGCCCCAAGGCTACATCCGCCTCCATAGTTCGGTCCGTCGCACCTAGAACAACGACCGACACCGGACTGCCGGAGATGGGCGCGCGCTGTGGTGTGTGTACCTGCCACTGTACGATTGGTAAATCAGCCAAGTAGTATGTAGCACACTGCTCAAGTCCTACACGACTATACCAAATACTCTCCTCGGACGCGTGTCAATGCTATGGCCATTTCTTCTTTTCCTCTCTGATTTTTCTTTCATCTAGTCCTCACAATTGCTCTTTGCAGTTGGTTTTTGAAATTGGTTTCTACAATATAGCAACTTATTATTGTATACTTGATCTGTGCAACGGACCATATAAAACATGGTTTGTGGTGTTTGTGAAAATACTTGTGTCATGAAGCAAAAAGTCGCACATATTGAATTCTGTGACAAGTTTGTTGATGCCGAACATCACATTGTGAACCCTATATTTCCCTGTTTGCCTTTTAATTACAATAATATTTATGACATCGCTTTCTAATGTATATATAGAATGTCAAGAAATGAAAATTCCTTCTCAAAATGGGTCTTTGTGTGTATACCAATGTACAAATTATTGTTGCGCGATCGATAGCATACACGTAATCATTCATAAACCTAGGGGCAATACATATGTTTTCTATAAAATCCATAGCTGAAAGTTGTTACAATCAAACAACTTTCAACTTTCCCACAATTATAAGCTCACGGCTGATTTTCCGCAGCTGATTCCCCACAGCTGATTTTTAGAAATCTACAGCTCAAACAAACACACCCTTAGTTGCGTGGGAGGACCGTGGTTTGAATTCCTTGTCAGGGTTCTCTGCCGGAATCGGCGAACCTGATGAGACGAGCATGCTAGTCTCGACAGGGACCAATTTTCGTCCGGCATGCACGCACAACAAGATGGAACTAGAAAATTCGTGAAATTATTCTCCTCCTACGAAAGCCAGACAACCAAAGTCATAGCGCCGATCACCATCATCGACGACAAATCGCTTCTGTCACGAAAAGAAAAAGGCAGCCAAAATAACAGCATTTGTTAAGCAGTCGTCGTTGAACGGACTAGTGGAGTAACCGTACTGTGAATATGATAGCCATACTTTTGCATTTATATATGCAAAGAGTTTGGCAGGTATATATAGTTTCGTTGTTTAACTGGAACGATCACGTACGCTACGTAACTTCCAAAGGCAAGTGGGGTGGGAATCGATTGATCAATCGAGATGTGGAGTAGGTTAATTAACGAGCAAGGACAAGCAGGAGTTCCAGTTGAATTGTATACACTATTATATGTACTATCACTAACTTCAATTGTATCCACTGAAGCAATAACACATCATGTACCCTTGTTTGAAAGAAAAGAAAGAAAAGGAGGGGACATGCATATTCTCCATTATATCCGGTGGCTTAGTTATTTTGATTTTGTTTTATTTTGATTATCAGAATCATACATAAACTTAGTTTCTACCCTTATGATTGGCGGAGAATTTGTATTGGCCCGTATGAAGAAAATATTTCTATAACTTGTGTATATGTTCATGTTTTATTTTTTGAAAATTCAAAATCCTAATATCTTGAAAAATACTTCCCCTTAAACTTAGGTACTTCTTCGTTTGCACTCACCTTTCGTGCATTTTTCATTATGTCTCTTCTGGACTGCCTCACACATTTTCATTATGTACCCATACACGTCGTTTATTCCACCTTTAGAGGCCAGTTTGTGATCCATAGGTGAAAGGACGTGTAGACTTGAGGTGAATATTTAAGTCTAATTTTTAACTATTTTCTGTTATAAGAATAAAATATATGGCTAAGCTTGCACCATTTTAATATCCGTCGTGTTCTTCCAGTTCTAATATCCAAATGACTTGCACATAGTACTTGAGGTGTGTTTATAGTCTAATCGGTAATATAGGTGTCTTAATCTAAAAAAGAATGAAGTTGTATGCATCGCTTCGAAGCAGAGGCTAGGAGTATCAACCTTTGTTTCGAAAATATCTAAAAGAATAAGATGTCATCTTATTATTTTTCTATACTACACTCTCTTCATTGATTTACATCATGAATAAATTCACACTATATAGCTGACTACATCCAAATCTTGTTTTCTTGCATTAATTGTCATATATAAATTACTTTTCACATATGAAACCGAAGTCATATACCTAAAAAGGCATGCAAAGCAAAATGTTTTCGTAAATCACTTCCAAACTAATGTTTATATCAATATGATACTAACTTTGTCAAGAAAAACTGCCTAGTCTAAAGAGCTCTTTCCATCTCAACAAAGAAAATCTATTTTTATATCACGTGGAAAGAAGAGTTATGTCACATATATCTCCTTTAACTTGTCGAGATTTGTCGTCGAGATTGAGAACTTACCCTGGATAGAAATATTAAGCTAGTTAGACTCGCAACATTTTGGTACATGACATTATAAATAACACATATTTTAAACAATTCTTTCTTTCCTGAGAAGGCAAGGATAAATACCAAACCCTAGCCGTTGTCTCCAACCCTCCTCCACCGGTGGATTGTCGTCCCCGCCCTCTCTGCCGATCTTGGCCGGTGCGAGACAGTGGGGAAGCTTCGATCTACTGGGGCACCCATAATTTTCTTGTTAGGGTTTGTTTTCATATGATGTTCTGGTCTTTGGTTGCCAGTGGCGAGGCGACGGCATCACCGTCGGCATGGAATAAATCATCCCTGTCTCGCCCTTGTTTCGGTGGTGCTTCTTCACATCACCGAGAGGCGTGTGGAGGTTGGTATGCTTTACCGTGCGTAAAGACGGAGATATTTGGATTCATAAGATTCGTATTGATTCAAGGGTTTTAGTGGCGAAGACTTCAGCTATGCCGTGTCGGTATATAGGGGCATGTGCATGAATAATTCCGAGGTGTCACCAACAATATCAAGACGGTTCTGGTAAGGGAGTGACGACATCGACGTGTTGCAGCTAGTTTTGGCGACAATTGTGGTTGTTCGGTGGTTTAGGGACCTGGACGAATTTTTTTATCATGTTTGGTGTGCTTTGTACTTTTTATATACTCTTATAATAAATCCTGATTTTTTTAAAAAAAAAGTAGACGACATTATGGTCTGATTGATGTACCTGATACAAGTGGTCCACTCTAAGAAACCTTGCAACATACTGTAGCTAGCTAGATGGTTGGTGGCAACAATGTCCGGCCCGGCTATTCTGATCCTCGTCTTTTCTTCTTGTAGTTTGGATACGGACGTAGAAATAGACTCCGTGAGTTACACGGGTGATAAGCCAATTAATTTTCTTTATAGTTCAGATACGGGCCTAGAGACGGACTCCATGCATGAGTCGCACGGGTGACCTGCCACTTTAAATATATGTGTTACGTAACTGTACAATGTTGCGTTTCTCTAATTAAATCTTAGCCATAAATTATATATCTAACCGTTCAAATAATTTAGATGATGTGGATCAATGTGGAACCTCGAAAAACATCCTTATATTGCTTTTAGTATATAATAGATAGATTGATAGATAGGCATGCATAAATTGTTTAAAATGTAAAGAGTGGGTGATCCATAATTCCCTTGTATAACAAATCTTGACTCGTTGAACAAAGTAAACAAATCTTGACTTATGATATCCGAAAAAAATAGATAAATTTTATAGGGAAACCATCAAGACCGGGAGGAACGAGGAGACGTAGACAAGTGACAAACAGAATTACGGTCGACGACGTATGCTCGTACGTAAGTACGTTGGTGTATGGCGTTGGTATATATGGTTGACCGTGGAGACTTCGCATTCTGCAGCTTTGGGTAGAACCGTCGTCAGCGGTCACACTAGGAGTACCAGCTCACTCACCGACGACAGTGGCCTGTACCCGGCCGCGATCTGGTCTACTCCCTCTGTTCTAAAATATAAGATGTTTTAGGTTTGTGAAGATAATGAATCTAGACTTGTTTTAGTATGTAGGTTCACTCAACTTTAGGATGAATCTACACACTAAAAGAAGTCTAGATTCATTTTTTTCACAAACCTAAAACGTCTTATATTTTGAAACGGAGGGAGTATCATCCAAGTCGATTGACTGACTAGGCGAGCAGTCCAAGGCTGGTTATTAGACGAAGAAACTAGCTAGTTAAAAGCGTAGATAGACTAGAATGTAATAATCCTGGTATGTCGGCACGTACAAGAAAAAACTTAACCATCGTCGAAGAAGAAGAGAAAACGAATGATTTGCCGTACTAAAGCAGTTGCATATCAGATACTACTCCAAAGAGTTTTGCTGAGAAAATTACAAAAAAACCATCACGTTACAAGCTAGGGTTTCAAAAAGTCAACACTTTACATTAGGGTTTCACAAAACCACCGCTTCAGTGTGAGTTCGTGAAAGATAGCACTGATACCCACTGGTAGAAAAGGGCCCATGCGTCCCGGTTGGTAAGGGCCATTAGTCCCGGTTGCCCAACCGGGACGGGGCAATCGGGACTAAAGCTCTAACCATTAGTCCCGGTTGCCCCACCAACCGGGACAAATGGCTGCGTGGCGGCATCGAGCGCGAGGGTGGAGCATTAGTCGGTTAACACGAACCGGGACTAATAACCTTCTGCCGCTGCAGAGATTTAGCCTTTCTGCCCGCGAAGAATTCATTTTGGCACATTTGTTGCCGGCAACATTTTCGCCACTTTTTGTGCCGCGGCAAGAATTCATTTAGGTTGTTTTATTGTTTATTTAGTGTTTTGCACTTATCAACGAAGGAACCTTATATTACACAAGATCATCATAACAACATTACATTCAATACACGGATCGAGTTCATGCACTACATACAAAAGTTGCTATTCGATGCTACCGCCAATTTCTTGAAAGTTGCTATTTTACAATTTCTATTGTCTATACAGCCGAGTAGTATTCCCCTTGTGTGTTTAGGACTTACGCATCCAAGAATCCCGCCAATTCCTCTGAATTGCTCCTATGCGATCCTTTGGCGAGACCGTCCGTGAGCGTTCGATCTGATTTAAAAAAGGAGTCAGCCTATATGAATATGAAACTAAACACAATTTGATTGTAATAAAAAATTATAGAAATTGTTTACGTACGTGGAGTTGCTCTAAATTTCTGCCCTTCTCATCGCACGTCTGCCGGATAAACTCGCATACATAGTATCCACATAGATTGTTACCTGGTCCCTGCGTCAGACACTTTACGAGAACAGAGTTCAATCAAAATAATAATCAAGCATGATAATTATTGTATCAAAACTAGAATCAAATAGATGCGCGGATATAGCTAGTGGTGCTTACATCTAGTGGTTGAAATGTAAGCTTCTCTTTCCAAACACCCCTAGCCTTCTTGGTGAACCGTTTCCAAGCGCTGCCCGGCGTAGAAAACGAATAAAATAAGTTATTAAGTACTTGATATCATAAAATTCACGAACGTTGCCGATATAGTGTCGTAATGATTAGAATTACCGCTGGAGAAATATCTGCATGTCCTTCCACGTCTCAAGGGGTTTATGTTTCGAGTCCATGACTAGTACACGCCCTTTGTCAAGTTGAATGATTAACGAAATATAGTGGTACCTGCGAATGCATAACTAATCAATTATATACTTAACATCGAGTAAGCGAAATAGAAAGTGTATACAAGACAATAACACTCACTGGAAGTTGTAAGGAAATAGTATTTCCCTTTTGGTTTCTTGAAACCTTAACGCGTGTACTATATTATCCTCCGTATCACGGAGCTTATTTTAAGATTAGCTTCATGAACCCAATATGGGTCAATGAAGCCAATGTCATAGATTTGTCCTCTACTGCATTCGAGAATCTTCATTCTGCATATTACAGTATGATTATATACATGCAATAAACAAAATAATATAGCTGGAGACTAAATTAATTACAGAATTAGTACTTACAGACAATAGGCACTCATGATCGATTTGTCCAAGGCGTCTTGATTGAATAATTGAAATAGTTCATCAAATTCAATGGATATCATGTCATCCTTATCTTTCCCATGATGCTTTTTTGTAACCCTCAGTACTATCCAGTTAGCCCCGGCCCTTGTGGCATGCATGTACCAGTTATGCAATCTTCGCATTTTTGTTGGAAGATTGTTTACCTCCTCAGATTTGATGAGAGGTTTTCCGTACTGGTATTGGTATGCTACTTCACTCACGAGGAAGAACTCTAACTGGGATAAGTACTGGGCAATACTCATACCTTGAGCAGCGGCAGCTTCTCCGTATTGTGCAACTACCTCTGGATCATCTTGCTCGCCCCATATTTGCTCGACCCCACATTGGTTTGAGAAATCACCTTGAGAGGGCAAGTCTGTTTTGCTTGTTCTCCGAGCGGGCAACAGATTTCCGTTTGCATCGATCGCTCTTGAGGCTTTTGTGCCGCATGTGACTTGAGAATAGAAACTCATAGTCGATGGCGGCTTTGGCTCGGGTTGATGAAGATTCTTTAGCATTTTCAACACTTTGGCTTTTTCTTCTTTGGTCTTTGGGAACTCTGGCTCTTCGGCCGCCTCAACAGCAACGCTGTCGTTTCGCATCAACGATCGCATGATCTCCTCTTGATCTGATCATAAGCTCTCTTGGGAGGAACCGTTGGTACTTTTGGAAGAGGCTCTTGTTTACGTTCGGCGATAAACGATAGCGATGGCTGCGCTTCGCTTTTATCTGGCGCGGCGATGGCTCCCTTGGCGATGGCTGTACGAGATTGGTGGCGGCGGGCGGGTGGCGACGAAGATGGGCTGCTTGGCGGCGGCGACCTCGGCCGAGCGGGTGAGGCGGCGGCGAAGATGGCCTTGGCGTGTGATTTGAAGCACGATACAATCCTTGACCATAGAATGGTGACGTTTTTGCGTCACCAGCGATCACATCCCTTCACCAGCGGTGGTGAAGATCCAAAACCTCAAAGGTGGGCATGATTTCATCCGCCGACAGCGTAGCCCTCTGGAACCGGGCGGCGGTGGTAAGTTGGTGTGGGTCCAATTGGTAAGGCATAGCCGACCGCCACCTTCATTGATATGTTCACAACTTTGACATGTAGCTCGCGATGTGTCATCTACGTGATATCATCCTTTGGGTATCCAACAGAGCCATCGTCGGTGCATCATCGGCATCGCCATTGTCATCACCGGGACCTCGGTGGAAGCCACATCGCTTTTTGATTATTCGATAGGCGGTAGCATCGAATGCGGTGTCTTTGAGATGGGCGCCGTAGTACTTGCTCTTTAAGTGTGTTAATTTCATCTTGTTGTTGCTTTAATCGTTCTTCAATTAAACGCATTCGCTCTTTCGACTTTGCTTCATGCCGCCCTATCATTTCTCCTCGGCGGCTTCTATCGGGTTATTTCTTCCTCTCTTGAAACCCAGTCCTCCATGATTGGGAGCCTCTTGTGCCTCGTGTTCGTCCATCATGTTCCTTATTTCCAAGCGGTGTGAGCTCATCATTCTCTCTATCGGAATGAAGTCCCCATCTTTAACCTTCTTGCTTTTCTGATCCTATCTATTTGCAAGGGTCTTCTTTATGTCGTATGTTATATATACACCTCCTTAGAGTTCAACGTGCCCCATGCCCGTAAAACCAATTCCTTGCACGTTACCCAATAAATGCATCTCTGGGGTGATATTTTTATCACAGTTCTGCTCAAGTTTCTCCCACTTAGGAATGCCAACCACAGAGCCACCTTGCCCCATAGTATGGTGATACTTCTTCTTAGCATTGACTTATTAGTTTAGACATTTTCTTAGCTTTTTACGATTTCTTGTATTCCACAAACTCATCCCGAATGGTTTTATCTTCTCAAACTGAATATTCTTGAAATCGAGTCTTCTTTTTCACGACATAGTCAAGGTGCAATCTTTTCTTCCGTTGGTGAAACATTGGGCCATCTTCTTCAAAGCCCACTCCACGACCTTAGCCTCCATGGCTCTCCCATGTTGTAAGCGTCCTCAACTGGATCCTCGCATTTGGATCCAGCTCTGTCTTCGTAGTTTGAAATTGACCATGAGCCTCTTCCGATAAATCTTTGGCATGGTTAGGGACAAATAAACATGTTCCCTCTTCATCCGCATTAGCAGGCCTATTCCAATTTCTAATGGTGATCGGGATTAAGTCCCTAACGATTACTCCGCATTGTGCCACAAATTTGGTTGCGACAACTTCGGGAGATGTCGGTCTGCCGTCTTCAGCGACATCTTCGATCCTGAACCTCTCATGGTCTTGCAACTTTTTAGTTGGGCCTCGTCTGCTCTTTTCAGTAGATTCCTTCGATCCGGAGGGCTAAAAGAAGAAAGATCGTCGTTACTATTTCTATATAGATAGTGTAGGAGTTCGTAGCATGGAAAACAAAAATTTTCTATCGCATACAAACAAACAAGCCAAGATCTATCTACTAGATTGTAGCAACGAGTCGATGGAATAACTTACCCTCGAAGATTCCAAAGTGTTTAACGAGAGCGGATTCTCGTGGGTGATGTAGTCGTACTCTTTCCGATCTCAAGATCGTGTAGAGCGATCCTTCCGCGCCACGTTCCGGGCGCTCCATGATCGGTCACGTTCGATTTTCGCGAAGACCTTCCTCTCCCTTGTTCCAAAGGTGACGGAGGTTGTAGCACTCTCCTCGCGATTCCGGCAACTGGCGTGGTCAGGAAGTAGGGAAATCCCGGAGGCCGCCTTAAGCCGGTGCGGTATGGTGGAGCTTATGAGAGAGGCTATTAGTGGTCTAGTAATTAGACACACCAATTAGAAGGCTCTAAACCGCTGGCTAAAGCAATTAGAAGCTCTAAACCAAAAGCGGCTCTAAACAGGAGATTAGAGGTAGAAAGTTGTGTGTGCTGGGAGGGCCCTCCTTATATAGATGGAAGGGGGCTGGCCAGGAGGAGGAGTCCTCCAACTCGACCTAGGGCTGGCCGGCTTGGAGGAGAGAACCTCCTCCAAGTCAGTTCAACTCCTCTTGCTTGTTTCCCACATTTCTTGTTTTAGCGTTTGACTTTCAAAGCTGGACATTTGACTTTTCATTTGAGGATTCAATTTAATCCTTTATTTGGGACAGCAAGAACACTTAGTACATGATGCAATCATTCCAATATGTAATGACACATTCATGTACCCTCCCCAGTCTTGGGACAATCCGAACCTTCTAGAACTTTCGATGAAAACAGGAATCATTCCCGAACTCAAAGCAGGACTTTCCTTATATGAATCTTATTCTCCGGACCATTCGGATCACCTCGTGATATCTCGGATCCCATCCGAGACTCGAACAACATTCGGTCTCTTTCTCATAATACCATAGCTACTCAAAACAACGTCGAATCCTTAAGTGTGTCTCTACGGTTCGTGAATTATGCGGACATGATCGAGACACTTCTCGAACAATAACCAATAGAGGAATCTGGAAATTCATATGGCTCCACATATTTCTCACGATTACTGCGATCGAATGAACCACTTACATACGATACCAATTTCCCTTTGTCTCACGATAGTTTACTTATCCAGGTTATGATCGTCGGTATCTCGCATACCTAGTTCAACCTCGTTACCGATAAGTACTCTTTTCTCGTTCGTGATATGTGATCCCTTGTGAGCCAGTCACATGCTTGCAAGCTAATTGGATGACATTCACCGAGAGGGCCCAGTATATCTATCCGTCATATGGATGGACAAATCCCTCTTGATCCATGTGTTTCAACCAATACTTTCCGAACACTTAATGCCACCTTTATAGCCACCCGATTCACGGTGTGGTGTTTGATGTCATCAAAGCATCCATCCGGTAAAGGTGATATGCATGATCTCATGGTCGAAGGAATTAGGTTACTATGTAGAAAGCATATAGCAATTGAACTATTGAAATGACTTGATCTTTATGCTACGCTTATCTATAGGAGTATGTCCATCACATCATTCTCCTAATGATATGATCCTGTTGTTAATAACATCTCTATGTTCATGATCGAAACCATGATCATATATTAACCAACAAGCTAGTTTAACAAGAGGCTTTACTAGGGACTCTTATTTTATGTTTACAAATCACAAAAGTATTAATGTTTCCGGTTAATACAATTATAGCATGGTATGTAAACATTTATCATAAGTATGAAGATATGATAATAACCACTTTATTATTGCCTCTTGGGCATATCTCCAACAGTCTCCCACTTTCACTAGAGTCAATAATCTAGTTTCAAACCTTTATGTATTCAACACCTATGGCTTTACGGTGTTGTATGTACACGATTGCTAGTGGTCAATTGATCTCCGGATATGACACTTCTAGGTCCGTGTGTAATTGCATGTCTTTGCCTCTCGCATCACTCATTCTCTAATGAGATGGCTTTGTACAAATTTGGTCTTTCGGTGTGACCTTTAGCTCTTTGGGGTTAAAACATGTTGATAATATTGTCGCACAATATATCTTCATAGTATTATCCCTTGTGAACTACACCTAGTTTGATAACAAACTACTTGACACAAATGCCCTCTTTAGTCGCTATTATAGCAGTCATACTTAGCCTTTTGTTGTAGTATCTGTCACAATGTCTTAACTTTGGAACTCATCCAAATCCATTATGGAACTCACTTTCCATTATATTGTGCCACCTCTAGTTTAGATTGAGATAAACTTAATTTGTACTTTGCGACAAAACTAGTATCAATGTAGTACTTTTACAATGAACTAACCATCTATTTGTCACTTCTACAAATAATATACTCTTAGTTCTTCCAAAAGATCATAAGAATATCCTTACTATTGTCCAATGATCATCTTACGAATCATTCTGGTATATGCTCACAATATTTAGAGCATAGGACATATCTGGATTTGTACATATCACAGTATGATTGATATAAATATTCTTTGTGATTTCATACATCAAGTATCAATCTATACTTGATTATTTGTTTCACTTTACCAAATGTCAATACACTTGAATATATCATCAATATTGAACTCATTCAATCCTTTCTGTGCGACAAGAACCTTTCTTGTAGTTTCTATATTGAACTCATTCAATATCTCGTCTATGTACTTCTGGCACAACCATATTAGCATCTATTGATGCCAAATATTTAAGTTTTGCCTAAGTATTTCATCGGGATGAAATTCTTAATATGTGTTAATAAAAGATACATTATTTCCAATCAACAATATGTCTTCCACATAATGTATTAGAAACATGTCTTAGCGCTCCCACTTAATTTCTTGCAAACGCAAGCATCTTCATTGTCTCTGATGAAATTAAACTCTTTTAACAGTTTCATCATAGTGAAGATTCAACTCATGATGCTCACTTCAACCATTGAAGTTTGCATATGCTTTTAGCATCCTTTGAATTAACAAAACCCTATGGACCGTGTTACGCACATGTCCTAGGTAACAATTCTATTAGAAGAACTTGTTTTGTTTATTCAACTACCATATAACAAATTATATGTAGTGGTTGCTACATTAATCCGTCTAGACTAAATATCGCTATGAAAGATCAGATCTTGTCATAGTCAACATTTGAACTTTGTTGTGAACTCTTTCCCAACATGTCTACTATTTCATAGATGTAAAACATCCATGTCTATTTCTTTATAGATCCAAACACGACTGTAAGGTCTTACACCTTTCTCGAGGGTCCTTCAAGTTCAAAACTTGATTTCTCGTGTATGGAACTATCACGGATTTTATGGCTTCAAGCCATTTGACGGAGTCAGGGCCCATCATCGCTTCTTTGCATGTAGTCCGTTCATTATTCTCAAATAATGATTCAACCCTCAAATCTTGATATTTGATTGTTTGCTTGACCTACTTGTTTCAATAGGAACTTAGATCTCCGTGACCACAACCTTTGAAGCACGTGAGCCATGAGCATTGTTGCTGCCTCCGAAACACTTTTCGGCGCTGCGCAACTCTGCACATATAGCTAAGGTTCTTTTAACCTTATCAAAGTTCTATTGTCCTCCCACTTAACTTTTCACGAAAAATTCCTTCTCAAAGAAACTTGACGTTCTAAGCAACAAACACTTTTGTCTCCGGTGTTCATGGAGGAATACTTAACAGTTTATACAAAGACAGGTTCATCCGACTTTGGTTGCACACATCTTTCTTATGCATAGCATACCAATGTTTTAAGAAATGACAACTTGGGTTTTATCCCAAACCATAACCTTATATGGTGTCATTTCAACGGATTATGATGAAGCTCTTTTCAGTGGAAAAACGGTAATCTCTAAAGCTTTTAATCTTTAAAATATAATGGCAGTTTTATGAATTACACCTTCGATCTTACCATGTCAAACAAGGTTTAATTACATATCTCGAACACTCCATACTCTTATGGTGTTTCGGGAAAATGCAAATCCACGGAACGATTCCTTTAAATCTTAGGTATTATGCTAAACTTGTAACTCAAATATCTTCCTTTATGATCTTTATCATAAACTATTTATATTCTTGTTACAATGATTTTGCACTTCATCTTGAAAGTCTTTGAACTTTTCAAATGTTTCTTACTTTATCCTTATTAAGTAAATATTCATATATTCACTCAAATTCTCGGAGAAAGCATATGAAGTTGAAATCCATCGCTTTTTACTACACATGATGGACTTCGTACAACAATATGTACAAGTTCAATAAGCTAGTCATTCGTTCCTTTTGGCCTATGAGCGAAGTTTTAATTATCTCTAGGAAAGTTTCACAAGCGTCATTTGATCAAAATCAAATATACTCCAAAATTCCATCCATATGGAGTTTCTTCATGTTTTCTTTCCATTATAATTTAAACGGCGATGTCACTTCCTAAGTGATCTTTCAATCAATTTGTCTTTCGACATCTTTAGCATTAGCTTTATGGATGTGATTTTTCCAACGAGATTTGCGAATCCATCTTTTATGGATTACAGTAATTATTTGAACAACCCTTTTGTTCTTATAATACCTGATAAAACAAATCTTGAAGGCAAGCTTTGATGTTTAACGAGCAACACAATAACCCTTTATTTGTTCTTGATGAACATCATCACATATTCTTTTGCTAGTTACTTAGGCCATTGTAGTTCATGAATTGTGTTGTTTCGTATGACGATTCACACCAACAAATTCAGTATCAAATACTTAATAACCACATTGTTTAATAAGCAAAGAATATAGCCATAACATGTATATCATCTATATACTTAAACTGAACAATTCTAGTATTTTCTTTTCTGCCATATATTTATGAGATTCTCTTTCAGTATTTCCTTTTCTGTTTGAAAGAATCTATCAACATCAATAGTGGAGTCATACATATAACACATAGTCCAAAACATGTATAGTTAAATACCAATGTCCTTGGACTTGCACTTTGAAGTAGATCACCATCATCAAATGTTTGGTGTTCTTTCAAATTCCTTTCTTTAGTAATCTCTTGGTGTAGTAAACATTTTACCTACATCAATTATTCATCCTTATCATGGAATCGTCCATGATCAAGCTACCTTTAGCTTATAACGATGAATTATGAGTATAATGTTGCTATCCAAAAACCTTTTGGAAGATTAGGACAACAAGTGTCTCCAACCTTTTGCAAATCCTCATCAAAATATGAGAACATGAAATTTGCCATATTATACTCTATCATGTTGTAACCAAAACTTCGTTTCAGATATCACAATATCTTCCACACATCATGGTTTCTGAAACAACTCTTTCAGATCCTTAGATAACCTTGATATTAAGACAATCCTTTGAATATCAAGAATCATGGAAACAAACATGACACTAACACTTGGAATTGTTACTCTTGATTTAATAATAATTATTAAACTTCATGGAGTAACCGGAACTTACTGAAAGTTTGCAATAGGACTTTTAAACTTTAGATTAACACTTCAAAACAAAACGATACCAGTTCGTAAAGTAACTAACCAGAATTCTATAGTTCTATTATCTCAATTATAACTAAGCGCAAGGTGGTAAACGGATGCCAATGACTACAACAACTATGCAAATTCACTTTGATTTAGTTTATGATAAATTGAGTTCTAATTAATAATTAAATTAATCTTGGTGAACTCCCACTCAAAACAATATCCCTCACATTGTTTTAGTGATCACACGAACCAAATCCACCACATCAAAAACGATCATCACGAGAGTTGATATAGCTTCAATGGCGAACAATCTTCATGTTCATCATATCTACTATATGACTCATGCTCTACCTTTCGGTAATCTGTGTTCCTGAGGCCATGTCTGTACATGCTAGGCTCGTCAAGATCAAACCTTAGTTTCCGCATGAGCAAATCTGGCTTGCTCACGTTGTATACACTTGTAGAATCTAACACACCCGATCATCACGTGGTGCTTCGAAACAACAAGCTTTAGCAACGGTGCTAACTAAGGGTGAACACTTTATGACTTGAAATTCATGTGCATGAGGGATCATCTTATAATGCTACCGTCGTCTACTAAGCAATACAAGATGCAAAAAGGATTAACATCACATGCAATTCGTAATATGTGATATGATATGGCCTTTCTTATTTGTGCTTCCGATCTCCATCTTCAAACACGAACATGATCTCCATCATCACCGGCATTGCATCAAGGTCAATGACGCTTCACCATGGTTGTCGTCCACCGGCTTCAACTATTACAACTACTTTGAATAGACACGCGGGTCTTAACATAAATTAAAGACAACCATATGGCTCCTGCCGGTTGCCAACTTACAATAAGGAACATTGCATACATCAAATATAATCACAATCATGGCCATATCACATCACTGCACACCCCTGCAAAACAAAGTTAGACGCTTCTACTTTCTTTGCATATTTTACGTGGTTTGGGGATTTCAATAAGTGTCGTTCTAACTTACGAACAAGAACAACAACATTGATACTAGCATTGTTGATTACCCGTTGTAAATTGGATCTTAACTATGCTAGGAGAAACAGGCACCCGCAAAGCCACTTATGCAATACAAGTTGCATGTCAAGCGTGGAGCAAGTCTCATGAACGATGTCATGTAAGGTTAGCCCGGGCCGCTTCATCCCAACATACCGCAAGATGCAAAGTACACAAAAAGCAATCGACAATAAAAGCATCAACGCCCACAATGAACATTGTGTTCTACTCGTGCAACAGATCTACATATAGACACGGCTCTGATACCACTGTAGGAGTTCGTAGCATGGAAAACAAAAATTTTCTATCGCATACAAACAAACAAGCCAAGATCTATCTACTAGATTGTAGCAACGAGTCGATGGAATAACTTACCCTCGAAGATTCCAAAGTGTTTAACGAGAGCGGATTCTCGTGGGTGATGTAGTCGTACTCTTTCCGATCTCAAGATCGTGTAGACGATCCTTCCGCCATCGTTCCCAAGCGCCCCGCAATCGGTCACACGTTCGATTTTCGGCGAAGACCTTCCTCTCCCTTGTTCCAAAGCAGGCGGAGGTTGTAGCACTCTCCTCGCGATTCCGGCAGCACAACGGCGTGGTACCGGAAGTAGAGGGGAAATCCCGCAGGGCTTCGCCTTAAGCCGGTGCGAGTATGGTGGAGCTTATGAGAGAGGATATTAGTGGTCTAGTAATTAGACACACCAATTATAAGGCTCTAAACCGCTGGCTAAAGCAATTAGAAGCTCTAAACCAAAACGGCTCTAAACCGGAGATTAGAGGTAGAAAGTTGTGTGTGCTAGGAGGGGAGCCCTGCCCCTCCTTATATAGATGGAAGGGGGTTGGCGCGCCAGGGGAGGGAGGGAGTCCCTCCCCAACTCGGCCTAGGGCTGGCCGCCGGCTTGGAGGAGAGAAACTCCTCCTCCAAGTCGGTTCCAACTCCTCTTGCTTGTTTCCCATAGTTTCTTGTTTTAGCCGTTTGACTTTCAAACTGGACATTTGACTTTTCTGTTTCAGGATTCAATTTAATCCTTTATTTGGGACAGCAAGAACACTTAGTACATGATGCAATCATTCCAATATGTAATGACACATTCATGTACCCTCCCCCGAGTCTTGGGACAATCCGGAACCTTCTAGAACATTCCCGATGAAAACAGGAATCATTCCCGAACTCAAACGGACTTTCCTTATATGAATCTTATTCTCCGGACCATTCCGGATCACCTCGTGATATCTAGGATCCCATCCGAGACTCAACAACATTCGGTCTCTTTCATAATACCATAGCTACTCGAAAACAACGTCGAATCCTTAAGTGTGTCTCCTACGGTTCGTGAATTATGCGGACATGATCGAGACACTTCTCCAACAATAACCAATAGAGGAATCTGGAAATTCATATGGCTCCATATTTCTATGATTACTTTGCAATCAAATGAACCACTTACATACGATACCAATTTCCCTTTGTCTCACGATAGTTTACTTATCCGAGGTTATGCTAGTCGGTATCTCTGCATACTTCGTTCCACCTAGTTACTGATACGTACTATTTTCTCGTTCCGTGATATGTGATCCCTTGTGAGTCACATGCTTGCAAGCTAATTGGATGACATTCCACCGAGAGGGCCCAGTATATCTATCCGTCATATGGATGGACAAATCCCACTCTTGATCCATGTGTTTCAACCAATACTTTCCGAACACTTAATGCCACCTTTATAGCCACCCGATTCACGGTGTGGTGTTTGATGTCATCAAAGCATCCATCCGGTAAAGGTGATATGCATGATCTCATGGTCGAAGGAATTAGGTTACTATGTATCGTAAAGCATATAGCAATGAACTATTGAAATGACTTGATCTTTATGCTACGCTTATCTATAGGAGTATGTCCATCACATCATTCTCCTAATGATATGATCCTGTTGTTAATAACATCTCTATGTTCATGATCAGGAAACCATGATCATATATTAACCAACAAGCTAGTTTAACAAGAGGCTTTACTAGGGACTCTTATTTTAGTTTACAAATCACACAAGTATTAATGTTTCCGGTTAATACAATTATAGCATGGTATGTAAACATTTATCATAAGTGTGAAGATATGATAATAACCACTTTATTATTGCCTCTTGGGCATATCTCCAACAGTCTCCCACTTGCACTAGAGTCAATAATCTAGTTTCAAACCTTTGTGTATTCAACACCTATGGCTTTCTGGTGTTGTATGTACACGATTGCTAGTGGTCAACTGATCTCCAGATCTGACACTTCCAGGTCCATGTGTAATTGCATGTCTTTGCGTCTCTACGCATCACTCATTCTCTAATGAGATGGCTTTGTACAAATTTGGTCTTTCGGTGTGACCTTTAGCCATGAAACCTCGAACATGATAGGTCATTTTGTGAAGGTTTTTTCGAAACATGATCAATATACCAAGTCTGGTATTTTTCCTTTCAACTATGTAACATAATATGACACCACGCGAAGGATTTTCATTGTTCGGATTTTTTTGAATTTCTTATGCCCGTTTTGAATTATCTGAATTTCTAACTATGGTCGAACCGGTGTGCATGAAGATAGGGGACGGGCATCGTTAGAACTTGCATTGGATCTCTGAAGAAACCACATATTGCGAGTCTAAAAATGATTTTTCAAAAATCACGGCGATAGATCATGTACTGTAGTACAAATGACCCACTTCCTACCGATTCGGCAGACATTTGTCCTTTTACCGGGATGGACGAAAAGGTTTGAGATGTACCGTTAGGAGATAGTCCATGTAAGGTGGTCTAGTATTTTAGGAAAATAGGACGGTAGCATTAAACGGCATTTTGGTGGTTACTTCACAAAGCGACCCGTTTTTCTTGCTCGGAAAATGGAAAAGGGCTTTTCCGACAAAAAGGAAAACTTCCTCCTGCAACATTGTTCTCCATACCAATGTCCACAGACATGCATAATATGGGCACAACATCACAAACTATGCCGTGATTCAAGACATAACATCGGTCATTTGGACCAAAGCCATGAAACCTCGAACATGATAGGTCATTTTGTGAAGGTTTTTGAAACATGATCAATATACCAAGTCTGGTATTTTTCCTTTCAAATATGTAACATAATATGACACCACACCAAGGATTTTCATTGTTAGGATTTTTTAAATTTATTATGCCCGTTTTGAATTATTTGAATTTCTAACTATGGTCGAACCGGTGCATGAAGATAGGGACGGCATCGTTAGAACTTGCATTGGATCTCTAAAGAAACCACATATTGAGTCTAAAATGATTTTTCAAAAATCACAGGCGATAGATCATGTACTTAGTACAAACCGGACCCACTTCCTACCGATTCTACAGACATTTGTCCTTTTACCGGGATGGACGAAAAGGTTTGAGATGTACCGTTGGGAGATAGTCCATGTAAGGTGGTCTAGTATTTTAGGAAAATAGGGCCGGTAGCATTCGAAACGGCATTTGGTGGTTACTTCACAACGACCCGCTTTTTGCGCTCGGAAAATGGAAAAGGACTTTTCCGATGCGACAAAGGAAAACTTCCTCCTGCAACATTGTTCTCCATACCAATGTCCACACACATGCATAATATGGGCACAACATCACAAACTATGCCGTGATTCAGACATAACATCGGTCATTTGGACCGAAAGCCATGAAACCTCGAACATGATAGGTCATTTTGTGAAGGTTTTTGAAACATGATCAATATACCAAGTCTATTTTTCCTTTCAACTATGTAACATAATATGACACCACGCGAAGGATTTTCATTGTTCGGATTTTTTGAATTTATTATGCCCGTTTTGAATTATCTGAATTTCTAACTATGGTCGAACCGTGTGCATGAAGATAGGGACGAGCATCGTTAGAACTTGCATTGGATCTCTGAAGAAACCACATATTGCGAGTCTAAAAATGATTTTTCAAAAATCACGATAGATCATGTACATAGTACAAACCGTACCCACTTCCTACCGATTCGGCACACATTTGTCCTTTTTACCCGGGATGGACGAAAAGGTTTGAGATGTACCGGTTGGGAGATAGTCCATGTAAGGTGGTCTAGTATTTTAGGAAAATAGGACGGTAGCATTCTGAAACGGCATTTTGGTGGTTACTTCACAAAACGACCCGTTTTTTGCGCTCGGAAAATGGAAAAGGGCTTTTCCGTGCGACAAAAAGGAAAACTTCCTCCTGCAACATTGTTCTCCATACCAATGTCCACACACATGCATAATATGGGAACAACATCACAAACTATGCCGTGATTCAGCACATAACATCGGTCATTTGGACCGAAAGCCATGAAACCTCGAACATGATAGGTCATTTTATGAAGGTTTTTTCGAAACATGATCATTGTTCGGCACACATTTAGTCCCGGATGTAGTCACAAACCGGGACTAAAAATATTTTCCGCCATTTCCCACCTCTTCCCGCCAAGTTTTCCTGCCATTTCCTTTCTACTAGAGCTTTTAGTCCCGGATGTAGTCACTAACCGGGACTAAAGATATTTCCCGCCATTTCCCAAAGCTTCATGCCAAGTTTTCCCGCCCTTTCCCTCTATATTTAGGGTGATCGTGTCATGGCTATCCACACATCCACACCTTCCTCTCTTAGAACAATGGACAACGCCTACTGGGCCATTCTGACCCTCGAGGAGACCGCCTCCAACTACCCTTGTCCACCGGGTACCACCCGCCCGGCTGGATGGTGGCGGAGGGTTCTGTCCTCTGTCCCTCAATGTTACCACGCCAGCGGCCATCACAAACCACTTCTACCACGAGCTCACGCCGAGTAGCGGATGGATCCCTAGTGGGATCCCGGCAACTATGACACAGAATGCCTTCTTCGCTAATAGGCGGGAAAGGGAGCTCGCCAGTACGAGGGTGATGGCGCCACCGTGAACCACAAAAGTCGGCCCGTCTGCGTGGTGGGCGAACCGTACTATCATCAGTGATGCGCTACATCGCCGGGGAGACCATCCTCGCCTCACGGTGCCAGTCCCCGCCACAGCCCCACACTGTCGGCGGTGGCATCGCCGTCTTCAGAGACCCCTCTCCCACCCGCCGTGAATCCGAGGCTGGAATGGCCCTGTTATATGCCATGGATGGTCGAGGATCCCGGAGTGGCGGTGGCGATGATGATGGCGACAACGATGAAGACCACAAGCTGCGTGCTATAGGACTAGGCATGATTATGACTAATGGGCGGCTTTAGGCACGAGTGTTAGCTAGTCCCGGTTTGTCTCGGTTTTAATATTAATAAATGTCTTAAGTGTTACCTAAATAGAGGGAAATGCCTATATAAAGAGAGGGTTCATATTTAGTCGGTTGGAGAAACCAACCGTTGAAGGGATTCTGGCAGTGGGCGGAACAACACTAATAATAGGGTGAGTGTCGACATTATGTCGTATGGCTACCTTGTCCCGGATGGTGTCACCAACCGACTAAAGATGAACTTTAGTCCCTTGGAGACACCAACCGAGACTAAAGATGAGTCAAGACTAATAATAGGGGTGAGTGTCGACATTATGTCGTGAGTGACATTATGCCGAGCTGCTTGTACTATAAATATGCATCCTTGTGAGTCCAGATCCTCCAGCCAGTTTGAGGCATCTCCAAGATGGTTTTAGAGAGGACACCACTACGGCGATTTCGGGGAGATGCCGACGAGCCTGGGCCTCCTCGGCATCTCCGAAACAGTCATAGAGGCACTCCTAATATGTGAAATTAGTTAGCTCGAGGCGTATTGATCTAGTTAGTGAAGTTACGGGCTGCAAGATGGTTTTCGAGAGAGGGACACCATCTGCGGCCAGTTCGGGAGATGCCTTACGAGCCAGTCCTCCGGCATCTCCGAGAAACTGGTCATAGAGGCACTCCTAATATGTGAAATTAGTTAGCTCCAGGCGTATTGATCTAGTTAGTGAAGTTACAAGCTGCAAGATGGTTTTCGAGAGAGGACACCACTGCGGCCAGTTCGAGGAGATGCACGGACCCCGTCCTCCGGCATCTCCGAGAACTGGTCATAGAGGCACTCCTAATATGTGAAATTAGTTAGCTCCGAGGCGTATTGATCTAGTTAGTGAAGTTACAAGCTGCAAGATGGTTTTCGAGAGGACACTCACGACCAGTTGGGGAGATGCCGAGAGCCCAGTCCTCCCATCTCCAAGAAACTGGTCATAGAGGCACTCCGGTCCAGCCACAAACGGGACTAACACTCAAGACATTTATTAATATTAAAAACGAGACTACAAAACCGGGACTAAAGGCCACAAACCGAAAGATATCCTGGTCAAGCCACAAACCGCGAAAGACATGAACTAGAGTTACATAATATGAGCATGAACTTCTTGGCATATGTCATTCCTTATGACCGCTTGACGTAACCATGGAGCATCTTCTTTACTTAACGGAATGTTTGGGTGGGTTCCTTTGTGAAGGGCGGAATTTCATCAAACTTATTATAATCTTGACATGTCTTTTCCTCGATTCCCACGATGTTTCTTTTCCTGAAAGAACTATGTGGCGCTTTGGCTCATCATATGATGTACTCGTTTGCATATATTTTTCTTTTTTTTGCGGAGGACATGTACTTCACATAAAAACCCGAGACACATCATTGGCTAGGACGAATGGTTCATCTCTATAACCAAGATTGTTGAGATCCAGTTGTCATTCCGCATAACTGGTCTATCTTTACCCCTTCCCCATTCAGTTGACCCATTTGCGTGAAACAAAGGGACCTTAAAAGAGACTCCATAGTCTAGTTCCCATATCTCCTATGTAACCATAATATGTGTCCTTTTGTCCATTCTCGTCTATTGCATCAAAGCGGACACCACTATTTTGGTTGGTGCTCTTTATCTTGGGCGATCGTGTAGAATGTATTCCCATTTATTTACCCTTGGAAATTCAATACAGAGAAGATGGTGATCGGCCAACAAGTATAGCCGATCTCCAAGTGGTGTCATTCAAGAGATGTGTCCGCATCCAACCACCGAAAGACTTCATGTGTTCATCGTAATCCATGATTCAGCTTCCGGGTTTTGGGCGTATAATATTCTTGTGTTCCTCGATATACGGATGCCAAGGTGGAATTATGTAGAACTGGTAGTGTGCTTTAGTGAAAGAATCCCGTCCCTACATATCATTGCTTTCTTTTCCCAACGTGCCTTTTCCACTTAGTCTTCCCTCATGCATGAGTCGAAACACCAATCGGTTTAAGGTCGGAATAAAGTCAACACAAAACTCAATGACCTCCTCTGTTCCATATCCCTTGGAGATGCTTCCTTACAGTCTAGCACTTATGAACATATTTCTTTAAGACTCCCATGAACCTCTCAAAGGGGAACATATTTTAAAAATACCGAGAATGGCAATCTCTTCCACTAGATGAACCAGGAGATGCGTCATAATATTGAAGAAGGATGGTGGAACACCAATTCAAAACTAACAAGACATTGTACCACATCCTTCTCAGAACCTTGGCGAATATCCGGATTGATTAACTTCGAGATATTGCATTGAGGAATGCAGCTTCACAATGGGTACTCGAACATTTTCGGTAGAAGCCCCTCAATGCAATCGGAAGCAATCACATAATCACGTGATCATGAGACTTCGTGTTTTGGAACTTTTATCCGCCATATTTATTATCCCTTTATATTAGATGAGAAGCCCGATGGCACCTTGATACGTAAAGGACTTCAAAAGATTTCCTTCTCGCTTTGGTAAGAGCATAGGCACGACTTAAGTGACGCCTTTATCCGTCTTGTTATCTGTATGCATGTTCTTTGGGTCTTTCATAATTTGTTGGTCCTCCGTGCTTGTGTGTATCTTTTGTCTTCCCATACACGCCTAGGAATCCTAGCAGTTCACGCAGAGATTCTTCGTCACGTGCATCACGTCGATTGAAGAGCGGACACGCAGGACTTTCCAATATGGCAGCTCCCAAAATATAGATTTCTTCTTCCACATGGGTGCGTGTCTGTAGCTGCGTCGTTGAACTGATTGACCGCCGGGACCCTTTCCAAAGATTACTTCTATGTCCTTGACCATACCAAATACATCATCACCGAGGGAGTTCAGCTTCTTCGGTGATCCGCCTCACCTTTGAAATGCTTGCCTTTCTTTCTTCACGGATGATTGGTCGGAAGAAATCGTCGATTCGCCAGTACACAACCTTCTTGCATTTATGCAAATATGTACCTTCGGTCTTATCTAAACAGTGGTGCATGCCTTATATCCTTTGTTTGTCATCACGAAGGTTACTAAGAGCAGGCCAATCATTGATGGTTACTGAATAACAACCCTCGTAGATTAAATGGCTCTGTTTGTTCTCATCCCACGACGACACCTGGTTTGCCCCACAACCGTAAGAGTTCTTCAACTAATGGTCTAAGGTACACATCAATGTCGTTGCCGTTGCTTGGGCCTTGGATGAGCACCGCATCATAATGAACTTACGCTTCATGCACAACCAAGGAGGCAGGTTGTAGATACATAGATTCACGGGCCAGTCTTGTATCGCAGCTCTGCTCCCCAAAAGGATTCATGCCATCCGTACTTAGACCAAACCATAAGTTCCTTGCGTCACCCGCAAAGTCCAGGAAGTCTCTCGATTTTTCTCCACGTGACCCATCGCCAGGTGTCTCAACTCCCGTCTTTCTTACGGTCTTCTTTGTGCCATCGCAACAACTTTGGCATGCTTTTGTTTCGAACATGCGTTTCAACCTTGGTATTATAGGAGCATACCACATAACCTTAGCAGAACCCTCTTCCGAGGGGCTCTCCTCAACATCACCGGGGTCATCTCGTCGATCTTATACCGCAACGCGTTGCATACCGGCATTTATCTAAATTCTCATACTCCTTACATGTAGAGGATGCATCATTAATGCATGCATGTATCTTTTGCACATCTAATCCCAGAGGAGAGAGTCTTCTTTGCTTCAGGTACTCTCGGGAAGTTCGTTATGTTTTGGAAACTTGGCTTCATTATTTTCAAAGATCTTTTCAAATGAGGAGTCATTAGACCACACCGCCTTCCATCGCAAAAATTCGATTAATGGTACCGAGCTTTGTGATGCCATCTTCACAATTTGGGTACAACAATTTCTTGTGATCTTCTAACATGCCGTCTAACTTCAACTTCTCATTTTACATTTCACGGTCTCGCTTTGCATCGAAATGACCCTACCAAGTTCATCGTACCGCTCATCCGATGCCCGTTCTTCACCTTTTTCCTCTCCATTGTCTTCCATTGCGGTATCATCAGATTCAGAAACATATGATGATAGTTGTTATCATCATCTTCTTCTTCACCATCTTCCATCATAACCCTCTTTCCCGTGCTTGGTCCAGCAATTATAGTTGGGCATGAAACCTTTCATAATCAGGTGGCGCGAATGATTTTCGAGGAAGAGTACTCCTTGTTGTTCCGACATTGAACACATGGACAACGATAAATCCATTCTCTTTGTTTGCCGTAGCCACATCGATAAATTTATCCACGCCTTTGATATACCCGCTACCCACGGTCACACATCCATTCCCGACCGTTCATCTGCATCATATAAGTAAGTTTATCAAAAAACAGGACATCATAAATAGTGAAATAACCAATTCACACCAACACATGAATTGTATCAATGACCTAGAAAAGATAAGATTGCTAACCTCGATCGAGGGAAATAAAGAGGAGAAAGCTCAAGTGCGTCTCGGACACCTTCTATATTTTTGTTCTATGAGAAATTCAACGGGATTTTTCACTCAAACATTTCAACAAACACCTTCAATGCATGCATGAGAAAAAACTAGCAACCGGGACTAAAAAACAGAGTGGAGGCAGAGGGGGCTGGGGCATTGCATTTATAGAGGGCAGGGGTGTTTAGTCCCGATTGGAGCCAGCAACCGGGACTAAAGGTGCGTGCCACGCCACGTGGCTGTGGCCAAACCTTTAGTCCCGTGGTGGCTCCAACCGGACGTATTCCCCACCAACCGGGACGCATGCCCCGTGCCCGCCTCCAACCAGATACAGCGAAGATTAGTCCCGGTTGGTGGTGCAACCGGGACTAATGCTCCGAGGGGTCGCGAACGGATGGCCCTTTTTCCTCTAGTGACCGGTTTAAGCCTGGTCTGATGACAAAACTGACCGGTGGGCCCCACCAGTCAGGATGACGTGGCACGATGAAAACAGTCAAGGGTGACAAAGGTTATATTGATTTCAGTTTTGGGTCTTTTGTCAATTTCAGAGGGACCCACTTATCAAATCATATCCTCTCTTCTCTCCAAAAAAGACGGGTGGCAATGGAGCATGACCGTACACCGGGGACAATCGTCGCCGCAGCTCCCGACCCCGGCGAGCTCGCCTCCTTCCACTCTGGATAGCCTACTCCAACTCCTTTCCGACCGACACGTCCTGCTCCTCCATGGCGAGCGTGCCCTGCTCCTTACCTAAGCTGGCCGCCCGCCCAGAGCTCACTGGTCCCTCATGCGGCGCCATGGCCGGAGCTCGCGGGTGCCTCCCGCAGCCGAAGATCGCCCGCGCCTACCGTGGCCAGAGCTCACCGGTGCCTCCCATGGCCGGAGCTCCCCCATCCCGCCACTGGCCGGAGCTCGCCGGTGACTCCCATGGACAGAGCTCGCCCATCCCGCCATTGGCCGTACCTCGCTGGTGCCTCCCATGGCTAAAGCTAGCCTGCGCCTCCCACGGAGGGAGCTCGTCGGTGCCTCACGCGACCGGAGCTCCCAGTTGCCTCCCGCGACCGGAGCTCGACCGCTCCGCCACACGGGCCGAAGCTCGCCACGCGCCGTCCCTACCGAAGAAAGTCCGCGCTTCCCGTGGTGGTCTCGGCCTTCGGCGGGTGGGGCGCTAATGATCCGGCGGTGATGAACGGTCGTACTCCCCCCTCCGCAATATTTATTTTTTATGAAATAAATAAAGAAGAGAAAAGAAAATCTTATATAAGTGGTTCCTCCAAAATAATTATAAAAAGGCCCAGAAGTAGAACCATTCTATCGTGCATCTCCCTTGACTGTTTTCATCGTGCCACGTCATCCTGACAGGTGTGGCCCATCGGTCAGTTTTGTCATTAGATCAGGCTTAAACCGGTATCAGTGCTATCTGTCACGAACTCATTTAAAATGGTAGTTTTGTGAAACCCTAACGTAAAGTGATGGCTTTTTGAAACCCTAGCCTGTAATGTGGTGGTTTTTTGTAATTTGCTCAGTTTTGCTTAAACGGTCAAAACCCTCTAATTGGGTTGACTTCACGAAGCTACTACTAGTACTTGTGACTCTGTGCGCGACCGAGTGCAACAGCTGTCGAAATTTCACCTGTTCATGCGTGATTGGAGCAGATGATCATTTCGTCCTTCATTTGACCGCCGGAGTCCGGACAAAGAACAGCGATCGCTCCCATCCGACCCACCAACGGCGCTCATCTTCTTCTCCGTCGCGTGTGAACGCGGAGAAATGCTTCGTCGAGCTTGACCGGTGCACGTGCATTACTACCAAGACAAAAAATCACAATCGAAAGCAACGGCAAAACCGTTCATAGACTAGTGATGATGACGTGGCAATCCAAGTCATCCAGCCCGTGAATAAGGGTTCCTTGTCTTTATCGCAGCGTGATGTGCTTAATTAGGTCGTCAGTCGACCACACACGTCACAATAATTATATATATAGTGCATTTTAGTTGCGTGGGAGGACCATACATGGTTTGAATTCCTTGTCAGGGTTCTCAGCCGGAATCGGAGAACCTGATACGAGCATGCCTGTCTCCATCGACACTACCTCCAGTGGACCAGTTTTCGTCCGGCATGCACGCGCAGCAAGATGGAACAAAAAAAATTAGTGAGATTCTTCACCTCCAACGACAGCGAGCCTGCAGACAACCAAGTCATAGTGTGCCGATCACCATCGTCGACGACAAATCGCTTCTGGCAAGAAATAAGCTAGCCAAAATAACAGCATTTGTTAAGCAATCGTCGTTGTACGGACCAGTGGAGTAACTGTACGTACTATGAATATGATAGCTATACTTTGCATTTATATATGCAAAGGGTTTGGCAGGTATAGTCTCGTTGTTTAACTGGAACGATCACCTACGTAACGTAACCTTCTGGAATCGATTTATCGATCGAGATGTGGAGTAGTACGATTAATTAACGAGAAGGATAAGCAGAAAAAACGGAACGGGAGAAACGGAAAATTGCTCCTAGCGCTAGCTGCCCGTGATTCCGGACTGTACGGCATGGGTCCCACGATGTATGTGCGGAGCCGGCAGTTCTGGCAAGGAGAGAGCATATATCTGTGAGCTACGCGGCCTCGATTCGTTTACTGGATTCATTCTTAACGAAGTACACTACACAAGTGTCTAGTCCCAAGAGATGGACTAGATGTCTGATTGATAGCGGAGACCCGTACGTACGTTGCATGTGAGCGCCATGCATGGGAGCAAGCGGATCCACGGACTAGGTCATCCTCTGACACGCACACGCACACGCACACACACACACACATATATATATATATATATATATATATATATATATATATATATATATATATATATATATATATATATATATATATACTCGGACCAATTAACGAACGCGGAATCGTATATTACGGCCAAACTGGATTTGTTAGCTGGCTTGGCATGTGAGTATATTTTTATCTGATTTCCACCGACGCATCGTCCAGCGGTAGGAGTAAGCGCATCTCCACCACCACGAAGACCCAAACGGTACATCTGTGTCTTACGGCGTCTCGACGGAACGACCTATCCAGACAAAATTAGGCCGGATATTTTATTTGTAAATTAAATTTGGCTCGTCATGTTCGGACATACGCGAGCGTTGGCCTGTCCGGTTTAGTAGCAGATTGGTCTTGTTGCAGTCATGCAATGGGCATTCTTCTCCGTGTTATCTCTTGGACTGGCATGTATGATTTTGCCAGTTTAGATCTGTTGCTGTGCGCGGCTGGCAGGATAGGCCGAACCACGGCACAAAAACATCGATATCTCGACCCAAACTGACAAAATCTGACTGATTGTCTCTCGGTGAAGATGCGCTAACGGAGGACTCGATGGATCGGTAGGTCAAGTCGGACCATGTTCGTCCATGCCGTGCATTATTGCTCAGGTCACAGTGCAATTTCCTCCGATGTACTACCACAGCTGTGCACACAAGCACCTGCCTATAAAATATTTGTATGGCACGATATCTCGTCCGTACAGTACGGCACCACCGAAGCACGCACTAAACAAAGTGCAACTTGCATGGCAAGTGGCGCTCGATCACCATACCGTACATAGTATTCTGGTTAGGTCAGGTGGTGGTGCGGCTGTCCCGGAGCACGCGACGCGGGCCAGGGGCTCCGGCCGGCCGCTGAGGGGCTCGGCCCACGTGGACGCGCGTGGCTCGACAGCTATAAAGAATTGCTTCCCTTTCGCCCGTGTCTGCTGCGTGCCTTTTTGGTCATCTCTGCCGAGCACGGCTAGCCTTTCCGACGCAGAAATACGTGTTTAAAATTACCATGATGTTATATTTTCTAATGGTATAGTTATCGAGGACCTAGATACAGCCGTTAAAAAATGGTGTGGTTACCACTTTCACTAAAGCCCTCATAGAAAAAAGAAATTACAGCATAGGACATATATTTGTTTTTTACAAGTTTTGTATAAGACCATTACATTACAGTTAGAAATAGAATCTTTCAGCGATAAATTAATTTCGAGCTGTCAAACTGCTTTTATCAAAGGTAGGAGCATAGTGGATGCAGTGATGTCTCTTTGTGAAATTTTACATGAATCTAGAAGGAAGAAGCATGAGGCGTAATCCTAAAAATTGATTTTGGAAAAGATTATGGCAAGGTAGATTGGGATTACCTCTTGAAATGTGTTTCCCAAAAAGGGTTTAGTTATTTTTGGTGTAAGTTGGTGGATGTTGTTGTTAGGAATGACATTTTATGTGTTAAAATTAACAATAAAAGAGGTAAAGATATTGGTAGCCATAGAGGGATGAGACAGGGTGATCCCTTCTCTTCATTCCTCTTTAGTATGGCTGCTGGAGGCTTGCTAAAATGATTTTAGAACCTCAATCTACTGGTTTGGTATCCCATTTGATTGATAAAGGTGTTGTCATCTTACGGTATGTTGATGATACCATTCTACTAGTTATCCAAGATGATATGGAACAGTTGATTCATGTTAAACTAATTCTTTATATGTTTGAAGCCATGTCTGAATTGAAAATTAATTTTAATAAGAGTGAACTTATGACGGTTATGGAGGATAATGAGAAAGGTTTAAGATATGTTGGTATGTTTGGTCGTCAACTTAGAAATTGGCCTATTAAATATCTTGGTGTCCCTATTTGTGGCACTAGATTGCATGTGGTTGATTTGCAACCCCTCTCTCATGAACTCAAGTAGAAATTAGATGGATGGGTTGGGAATTTATCTTTGATTGGTGGAAGTTATACTTTAATTCAATCCTCTTTGAGAAGCTTGCTTATTTATCACATGTCAGTGTATCTCATGGCTGATACCAACTTGGAAAACTTTTCTAAAATCATCAGAAAGTTCTTCTAGGAAGGTTCCAATAACAATAGGAAATATTATATGGTCAAGTGGTCCATTATAAGCAAGTCAAGGAAGAAAGGGGTTTGAGCATTAAAAACCTGAAAATGCTTAATATTTGCCTCTTGTGTAAGTGATGGTGGAAGTTGAAATCTGATGATGGTCTATGACAGAAGATTGTAAAAGCAAAGTATGGTATAACTCATGTTATCTGGAGGATTAAGGTGAAACAAGGCGATTCTTCTGCATGGAAAGACTTACTGAAACTCAAACAAATTTATCTTGATGGTAAAAAAATGGAACAAGAAGGAGAAAGAGAAACTAACTTCGGGCATGATGAGTGGATTGGTAATTTCTCCCTGTGTGACAAACTTTTAGAAATATATGAAATATGCAATCAGTAGACTGGTACTGTTAGAGAGATGTCAGATTTGGGTTGGTTTTTCACTATCAGAAGGTGGCGTTTGCCTAGATTAAGTTCTCATTGGAAAGAACTAAGGAACATGCTAGCTTATGTAAGCTTAAATGATGAAAAGAATAAACTTAAATGGAAATACACTAATCTAGGGTTTTCTCAGTCAAATCCTTGTATAATAAGCTAGCTGATGTGGGACCTGATAGATCCTTTAGACATATATGGAAAGTTAAGTTACCTATTAATATCAAAATTTGGCTTTGGCTTATCTGGCAAAATGCAATTGCTACTAAAGATAACATGAAAAAAATGGATATGAAGCTATGTTTGTCGTTTGTGCCCATTGGATAAAACAATTAACCATTTATTCTTCACATGTCCTGCTAATGTTTATATGTGGAGTACAATTGCTATTGCTATTAGTACTCAGACTAGACCTTTATGCTTTACTTATTATTTTTGGTGGATTGTGAAATATCTTCCCTTTGGATATAATTTTCACATTTTTCGTGTTGCTGCCCTGTGTTGGGCTTTGTGGAAAACTAGGGATCAATCATGTTTTGAAGGAAATTTAATTTCTCCCCCTTTGGGATTAATCTATTACATGTATGATTTCCTTTGGTACTGGGCGGGTCTTTAGAATGTACAATACAATGGCTTGCTGGTTGAGGTAGATAGCCGTCTCCAACAAATGACCACTCAGGTGCATGAGATGGCGAGGCGAGCTTTGACGCTGAGAGTCAGGAATGGAGAACGGGATGAGGTGATGGACATAACTAGGGATTAACTGTTTCCTGGAGGACGGGTGCCTATGGTCTATATCGTTATCTTCTTTTGCCAATTAGTGTGTTGGTTTGTGAGTCGGTTTTGGTCTTAAAAACCCTATGGTTGTCGTGTATGTTGTCTAAAAAGGCTTTGTAGTTGACTTTTTTTGCTTTTGTTTGTTAGTTGTTTCTGTAAGACACTTGTTCTATTATCGTTGTGGTAATGGAACCCAGCTCTGTTGGGAGTCATATGGAAAAAATTAAATAGGACCTATATTTAACACAAAGCATTAGCAAAGCGAAGATGAAACGCCATCAAGTGTGTGATGATGCACGACGACCTTGTTCTTCAGCACCGAGATCAGACAACTTAGACCATGCACTATGTAGTACCAACTAAAGAAATTGTGTCAGAATTAGGAATCGGCTGGTTATTTCCTTCTATGTACCGAATCACATGTGGGAAAACTAGTTGATTTTTACCCTTCTGGATTTTCTTCCTCATAATTCTGCCAAAGGGACCACACATGCATGTAAAAAGAGGACCAACATGATGATCCGCTTTTCTTATCGCGAGCGGTGAATCGATGCTCTACTATGTTAGTAACCGGCTCATAGGATGCTTAGAATCACTTTTGGTTCACATAGTGTATGGTCTTAGTCCAAAGGAGAAACTGTGCACCGTCAAATTGGTCTTAGGTTGCATCACGTCTCCAGGCCTTATTGATTAGGTAGCTAGTAGCGCCCCTCCCTGCTACCTTCGACTCCAATCTGAGTAAGGCCATGATGAGGAGAAGAACCACCAGATAGCACCAGATTCGTCCCATAGAATCCAACCCCTTCATCTCAGCATTACCTCAAACTGCCATAGAGGCAAGCAACACAAGCACCAACCTGAAATCCTACTCCCTCTGTTTCACAATATAAGCCTTTTTAGCAAGCTATATTAGTTTGCTAAAAAAGTTTATATTATGAAACAGAGGTAGTATCTATGTTCAAGGACATGTCCCTCCCCAAGCTTGACGCTATCGACCTCACTGTTGTTTTCCACGTTGTATCGAGCAACCTAGCTAACATTAGTTGCATCCACACGGTCCTTAAGGGTGTGTTTTGTTCTAGATTCATGGTTACATTAAACAAGAATGGAATGTCATGGTTACATTCCGTCCCTATGTTTGGTTAGAGACAATGAATGAGGTGGAATGGATTTGATACATTCTGTCTCTGTGTTCGCTTTCTCGCAATGGGTAGGATATCTCGCTTTCCGTCTTTAGACTCTCTCGCCTCCACGAGCGACGTACGAGCGGGACTACGGAACAGCCCGGGCCGGGCAGTAGGAGCGGTCCAGGCGCGATCCCTAATCCCATCGCCGGCTTCTTGCCTCTTGTATCTTCCGGGTACACTCCCAACTGTACCCCGCACTCTTACCTCGCTCCCCACCTTGCCTTGCCTACGCACGCACTCCCCATGGATGCATCGTGACAAGATGGTTATCGAGGGAATGCTCCCGCAGCGTGCTATCGACTCCATTTTCAAATTTCTTGTCTTTTTAAAGTAGTGGCACCCACTCACAGCGTCCGTATCTCTCGGTGCTACTTTGTGTTTTTGCCCCAACAGACCCTTTTTAGTGTTCTTTTTTCAGTTGCGGTGATGGATTAAATGGTTATTGATATATTTATAAAACAGGACGAAAAACTGTTTGTTTCTAAATAGGTAGTGACACAAATCAGCGCGTCAGCTACAGCTAGACCGCTGGCTGGCTAGCTGGAGAACGTAAGGGCTACGGGCTCTATCCATCCATGCCAATGTTTTATTTTACTCCAGATTCAAATCAGATAGCCTTGGGGAGTCAGGCTGCCGGGCATGTGCCGCCACGCCCGCCCCAACGGTACGTGCCGACTAGGTAGGCGCCGTGTCGTGGTGGTTTCCGTTTAGTTAGTTGTTATTTTTGTACGAGTCACTCGTTTTCGGTTGAGTTTGAGCGAGAAAGCAAGAAACGTGTGGGGGCACGGTACGGTATCGACAGAACATGCATGATTGATCAGTGATTGCGTGCACCGTACTCACGCGCTGGTTGACTCGGTCATGCTGCTGGCAAATCAAGATGCTATCTACTGGCTGCATCCTGATCTGTTTGTGTATACTCCCTCCGTGTCATAACATACTATAAGATGTTTTATGTTTGTGAAAAAAATATATCTAAACTATTTTTAGTATATAGGTTTATTCATGTTTAAAGTAAATCTATACACTAAAACAAGTCTAAATACATTGTTATCGCAAACCTAAAACATCTTATATTTTGAAACAAAGGAGTAGATCCGTCCGGCGTGTTCCCATGGATCGGAGCTGCAAAAAGAAAAGAATCTGATGATATGTGTGTGGTCTGGGACAATTAATAAGCTCAGTAATCATTTGGGATCAGATATATGCATATGTGGTCTGGACCAAGCCCAGCAATCCACGTACGTCACCGTGCGCCATCCTACATGGCTACAACAACAGCACGGGATCTTATACACGTATGTAAGAACGCTATGCTTGCGTTAATATACATGCATGGTTGACCCTGAGTCTTCGCATTCGCGCGCTTGGTGGGGTGGAACCGTTGCTCGTCGAAGGCAGCTAGCGTGGCTACCAATCCTGCCATGTCGCCATGTCGGCACGGACAAGACAAAACGCATCTCTCGATCGGAGAAGAAGAAAAAGAGAAAACGAATGCCGTAGGCTTAATTCTGAGCACTGTTTTGTCTTTCATGAGATACTCAAATAAAGAGTCAAAACTAAAAACCCTCCACGGTAATATTAATATACCAACTTTTTGTTTTTTAAATTAATATTATATACGAACTGGCCAAAGGCCGAAGCCAAGATTGGGACATTGGGGGCGAAAGGACGATGACCGTCCTCCAAGTATAGTATTATTACAATATCAAGTCTTGAAAATCGCTTATTATCATAAAATAAAATATTTAAATCGTTTGCACAAGTTGGCAAATAGACATGATAGCTGCAGGCGATCCTTGAAATTTTCTAGAAGCTCCTGCTTGACGCACTCTCTGCGAGAGAGTCGAAATTCTTCCCAAAAGCCAAAAAAAACTGGTTGGCCCACTTAAGGGAACGGCCAAAGGGCGAAATTCTTTGTGTTATGGTTTTCTAGCAGGTTTTCTCCCAAAACAAGGCCGCACAAATAGATGTAGCAAAACAATTTATAAGTAAAAATGCAGTAGAAGTTAAAAAAAATGGTATGAAATAGGTTCATATAGTTCAAAAAGTAGTTCGCGGATTAGAAAACGGTTCTTACGAGAGGAAAAATATTCGCAAGTTCGAACAAAATATTAGCATGATTCAATAAAAATTATTCACGGTTTTATAAAATGTTGATAGTTAAAAAACATTGTGCGTGAGTTCAAAATCAATATTCGTACTTTTCGAAAATGTTCCCGATATTCAATAAAGTTTACTTACTATTCAATAATTTTTTTTGTTAAAAGTAAAAATGAATAAACATAGATCTAAAAAAACACGACAGGAAAAGGAAAATGAGAACAAAACATATAGGAAAAAATTAAATAAAAAGAAACGCTACATGCCTAGGATAGGATTCACACAATTTTCTGGGAGCTCTCTTTAAGCAGCGCTTCCTTTTTCTTCTATATATTGTTTTATGGTTATTTTGTATTTTTGTTGCCCTTTTTATATTTTCCAATCTATTCTTTCCTTTTTTAATATGACAAACCTTTTCCACATAGAACATTTTTCCTAAACACCCTATGAACTTTCTGTTGAACTCCGCGAATAAACTTTTGACCTTGATTTTTTCTGAATTTACTTTTTAAAAGGGAAAAGGATCATCAAAGATTAGGCAGAAAATTCGGCCTGGCACAAAATCCATGTGGGTCTAGGCTTTGATCCGTAGCAAGTTGAGAGTGGCATTTAAGCGACAATATCTCCGCCGCTGCTTAGAAGAATTAATTAATGTGCCGCATTAAACAATACATTTTATGTTCCAATCTACAGTGGATTAGTCAATTAATTGAATTTATTATCCATATGCATGTAAACTACTTGTACTATTAATACTAGTAGTAGTGCAAATGCAAAATAAAAGAAGTGAGCCTAACTCACTTGCTTAGGTAAGTGGATGTAAAGCCCAGCCACACATGTTCAAGTCATCACGGGCGCAAATTTGGGTTTTTATTGTTTTGAAAACAAAATTGCTATAGGGGCTTCCTCTAATGCATTCCTGTAAAAAAAAATGCAAAATAAGATATATATATAAAGTCAAAAAAATTGCTATAGGGGCTTCCTCTAATGCATTCCCCAAAACCCTATTCAACATCCAGGGTGTACAGTAGTTATTTTGCACCCAACATATTTTTACGTTGTTAGATTGAAAAAATTATGTTTTATATTCGAATAATTATGTTCATATATTCACCACAACCAAAAAAATTGACAAAAAATTAATATTTATGAGTCATTATAGTGTAAAAAACACTTAAAATATGTATTTTATGTCCAATTTTTTTACGGCATGTAAACAAAAATAATTATGTCATTTCTAAATTTTATTATGTTCTTCTCGACTTACGAAGTAATACAAAATTTACATTACATAAAAATAATATACGATTCTAAAGATAGAGGGTGGGTGTAGAATAACTATTCTACACCCTGGGTGTCAAATTGAATGATAATTCAGAGGCTCCCCCGGGCATGTTTGTATCTATGAGATTGAGTTGGATATTCTAGGTTTGGTAATTTCATAGTTCATGTATTGTAATGTCATGTGAATATGTTTCAGTTCTTAATTATAGGTTTTTCATTTCGAGATGTAACTAACATTTTTTATGAAAAATATAAGAATTTCGTAAGTAATAAACTTCAATTGCATATGTTTTTATCACTTATATTTCTGCATTTTAAATATATTTGATTTGACGTGAAGGCGTATCTAGGCGTTGTTTTCCTGTCCATTACTCATATAACTATGATATCTTTTTTTTTTGTGGAAATATAACTACGATATCGACAAGTAAACCTCCAATATTTTGCTTAACATTGATGTTTCGGGTTTACATGATTGTCTGTAAATTTGTAGGCCCGAAAATAGGTAAAATGAATCATATTTCTATTTTTACACTTAACATTTTTGCTTCTGTATAAATTATTTTCCCATTGATTTTATGGCTTGTTTTTGGGTACATATATATACTAGAGTTAATAGTATCTCATGTGTGTAATTATGCTTCTGTGTAATAAGATATACCCGCACACACACATGTGTTAAATTTCCAATTGTGCTAATTTAGATTTATTTACTTGTTTTAAACTAAAATGGTGTTCTATTGCAAGAATTTTCTCAACCCAACTTTCTGTGGTGATCCAAATATTAGTTTACACCCTTAATGTGTTATACTGTATTTGCATGTGTCCTTGCCAACAATTTTTTTTGGATATCTTGACAATTCAGTAGATTGTTCTGGTGTGTATTGGTTTAGCGAATGAAATGCAAGGAAAATAACATGACATATTTTTTTCATTGTGTGATGCCAAGTGTAAATAATACATAATTCTAAAGAGGTTGAATTGCTTCTCCCATTCTCCCATTTCTCCATGGTCGTATTTCCCGGACTACTATAGTTACTTGCTTCCAAGCGGCGCTCATCTCCTCCTCCTTCTCTGTGGTTGTATGTTGCGTCACTTGCGTGGGAACACGGGGAAATGCTTCGAGTTTAAGCGGTGCACGTGCAATACCAAGACAAAAAACACAATCCAGAAAGCAACGGACAAACCGTTTATTTTAGTGCTCATCTACGTCTTTAATTGGAAAGAAAATATCTGGGTAGTAGTTCTTTCTCCGTGCCCGTCCAATAATCATCGAGCCCGTGAAGTCGAGAACACGTCAGGACATTGTCTGGTTTGTGGCATGATATGCTTAATTAGGTCGCTAGTCGAGAACACGTCACACTGATTATAACATTACTATCGGTAGTCACGGCCAATAACTTCATTTCTAATTGCGTGTGAGGACCGTGGTTTGAATTCCCGTAGTTAGGCTTCTCGGCCGGAACCGGAGAAGGTGATAAGAGCATGCCCGTCTCGATCGATCAATCAATGCATAGCCACCATCACAGCTAGATTTTAATAATTTATTATATATGCAGAGTTTGGCCGGTCGTCTGTTTTGGTTGTTTAAGGCCATCCCAACGCCCCCCACACCCACACACACCAAACGGACGCCGCGTCCGATTCTCGCTCTTCCGGGATTCGATTCGGCGCATACTGAGCAAAAACCTATGGCTGGTTTGCGGGGCTCGGATGCCGGCCTCGTCTGACGTGGTCCAGCCGATTCTTCGTTGGGCCCCACCTGACGGTGTCCCAAAGAGAGGGCCGCGTTTTTTTTAATAGGATCGCGTCGTTCCCATCCACATCCAGTCCACACTCTTCTCCACTTCCAAACCCCAAAACCCTAGCCGCTCCTTCCACATCGATAAGCTCCTCCTCGCCGGCCCTCGTCGGCGCGATGACCAAGGACAGCTAGAATTCTTGGTTCCGGCACGGCCGGAACGACCACAAGGACGACTCCTCCACCGGTGGCGGCCATGGCCTTCATTCCGTCTCCCGCTCACCGCCTGGCGCAACTCCTCCTCCTTCTTCCGCGGCCCGCCAACGCGTCCGCCGTTGCGCCCGCGCAATGTGCGGCACGTGTACATGAGCCTCGAGGCCACGCACACACTCGCTGAGGCAGGCATGCCCTGCCCGTGGCCCGGCGTCCAGTTGTCGGCGGGGTGGCACCTCAATGGCGCCCGTGTGAAGGTGTCGGCCAGCCCCACCTTGGGCCCTGCCCGTCGCCGCGAGATCTGCCGTCGCCGGGCCTTCCTCCCTCCAAATCTACGGCGGGATCCGGCCTACGCCATCGACTCCCCGGTCTGGGACCGGTGGTTCAAGGCGGAGCACGCAGCCCGGTGCGAGGCCATCGAGACCCACCTCGAGAACCTCGATGCGCCGACGAGGACTACTGGGAGGGGTCCCAGGAGGACTCCGGCGTGGAGGACAACGACGACGGCGGCGGCCTCCACTTCCCGCCGATGCATCCCGGCGTCTCGGACTGGTCTCGCTACTGTAGCATGGACATCGTCGCGTCCGAGGTATGGCCGTGGCCGAAGCCGGAGGAGGACCGGGAGCCGCCCCGTCTGGTGACGGTCAAGATGGAGAAGGAGGGGCCGGATCGGCAGCGCCGGCCGATGACGGAGGAGGAGGAGCTCCAGGCCGCCATCCTCGCCTCCCAGCTGGAGGAGGAGAAGAAGTGGGACGACACCGTCCAGGCGCTGCACAAGTCCTGGGTGGCCGCGCAGGCCCAGATGCCACCCGTGCTCCTAGCTCTGCCCGCGCTCCCGGCACCGTCTCTGCCTCCCGCTCCGGCCCAGGCTGGCGTGTGGCGAATGCTCTAGGTCTTCATCGACCTTGCCGCCGTCGACGTGAAGGAGTAGTCGGCGCAGTCGCACGACCAGAGCATCGGCCGGCCAGCAGCAACGCCCGTCGTCTCGCCTCACTTCCACGCCAAGGCACACCATAATATTAGGCCTTTTTATTTTTTATATATATATTTTGTGACCGGGGACCCAAGACAAATACCTTTTTATATAATATGTTTAATTATTTTGTTTAAGGCCATATCAACGCCCCCACACCCACACACACCAAACGGACGCCGCGTCCGATCTCGCTCTTCCGGGGTTCGATTCGGCGCATACCGAGCCAAAACCTACGGCTGGTTTGCGGGGCTCGGACGCCGGCCTCATCTGACGCGGTCCAGCCGAGTCTTCGTTGGGCCCCACCTGACGGTGTCCCAAAAAGAGGGTCGCGTATTTTTTAATAGGATCGTGTTGTTCCCATCCACATCCAGTCCACACTCTTCTCCACTTCCAAACCCCAAAACCCTAGCCCCTCCTTCCACATCGATAAGCTCCTCCTCGCCGGCCCTTGCCGCCGCGATGACCAAGGACAGCTGGAAGTCCTGGTTCTGGCACGGCCGGAACGACCACAAGGACGGTTCCTCCACCGGCGGCGGTCGTGGCCTTCATTTCGTCTCCCGCTCGCCGCCCGGCGCAGCTCCTTCTTCTTCTTCCGCAGCCCGCCACCGTGTCCGCCGCTGCGCCCGCGCAACATGCGGCACGTGTACGTGAGCCTCAAGGTCGCGCACACACTCGACGAGGCAGGCATGCCCTGCCCGACGTCCAGTTGCCGACGGGGTGGCACCTCAATGGCGCCCGTGTGCTAGTGCCGGCCAGCCCCACCTTGGGCCCTGCGCGTCGCCGCGAGATCTGCCATCGCAGGGCCTTCTTCCCTCCAAATCTACGGCGGGATCCGGCCTACGCCATCGACTCCACGGTCTGGGACTGGTGGTTCGAGGTGCAGCACGCGGCCCGGTGCAAGGCCATCGAGGCCCACCTCGATGATGCCAACGAGGACTACTAGGAGGGGTCCCAGGAGGACTCCGGCGTGGAGGACAACGACGACAAAGGCGGCCTCCACTTCCCGCCGATGCAGCCCGGCATCTCGGACTGGTCGCGCTACCGTGGCGTGGCCACCGTCGCGTCCGAGGTGTGGCCGTGGACGAAGCCGGAGGAGGACCGAGAGCCGCCCCGGCTGGTGACGGTCAAGATGGAGAAGGAGGGGCCAGATCAACAGCGCCGGCCGATGACGGAAGAGGAGGAGGATCTCCAAGCCGCTATCCTCGCCTCACAGCTGGAGGAGGAGAAGAAGTGGGACGGCACCACAGGGCCAGCACAAGTCTGGGTGGCACGAGCCTGTGATGCCACCAAGGCTCGTGTCCGCCAGTGTCGGCGTGGCCCCGCCTGTGTCTTCAGCGACCTTGCCGTCGTCGACGTGAAGGAGTAGTCAGCGCAGCCGCAGAACCAGGGCGCCGGCCGGCCAGCAGCAACGCCCGTCGCCTCGCCTCCCTTCCACGCCAAGGCAGCCCATAATATTAGGCTTTTTCTTTATATATATATTTTTTGTGACCAAGGGACCCAAGACAAGGACCCTTTTATATAATATGTTTAATTATTTTTGTTTTTTTTATATTTTTTAGGTTAAGATGCTGTTAGGGACACAGACCACTGCAAACCGGGCTGAGTCCGGATAGCTTGTCCTCCACCACTTAAACAGACCGATTCGGATCAAACGGCTGTCCGAAACGCGCGGGCCGCCTAACTGGAAGAACGATCACGTACGTACTCTTCCACAGGAAAGTGGGGGATGGATATATGAATCGATCGATACATCGAGTAAGGACAAAAGGAGGAACGGAACAAGATTCAAAAATGAAAAAAGCAGGAATTGGATTGACTCCAGCTTACCACTGCCCGTGATGATTAGGGAGTGTTCGGCATGGGTCCCACGATGGACGGTGCAGTTTACGCTAGCTGGTAGTTGGTGTACGTACCAGCATATATCTGTGGGCTACACGGATTCGTTTTGTTTTACTAGTGGATACTACTTGTACTCTAGACTGTAGAGAGCCGAGATGATTGATGTCTCATGCATGTGGCATGTGAGCATCGTACATGGGGTACGGAATAGGTCGTGGCAGAAATAGTTGGACTAACTAACGAACGCGGAATAATCATATATATTACGGCCAAGCGGGATGTGTTAGCTGGCTTAGCATGAGATCTGATGTCCATGTATCTATAATACTACTATAATCGTGTTTCTTTAGATTCATTTTCGAACTGACGAGCTGCTCGCTCCTAACCAATTCATCCCTCTCTTGTACTGTACTAGTATACTTTCTTTATTATGCGTGGTGGTTTGTACGGAGGAAGAATTTTATTCTGTTTAGAGTGTGGACTGGAACAATAACGTGCCGCAAAGCGCGCATTTATAGGTCAGCACGCACTGACCGACATCATGTACAAAGACACGCTAGCTACTACTCCCTCTGTTTTGAAATATAAAATGTTTTAGATTTGTGAAAAAAATGTATTTAGACTTTTTTAGTAGTATATAGGTTCACTAACTAAGTTTTAGAGTGAATCTATATACTAAAAGAAGTCTAGATACATTCTTCTTTTTATAAATCTAAAACATCTTCTCTGTATTTTGAAACGGAGGGAGCATGTGCAAATAAAGTTGGTGCCTGCCGCTAGTGAAGTTCAGGTGTTCAGCAAAAGCATATGTCTTTGCCTAGCTAGTCGTTACTTCTTGAAGAGATTCGTGGAAGAATTAGACTAATTCTCATGAATATTTCCATACCACTAGAGAGAGTACACTAGTCAGAGGGAGAGGGAGCCTAATATCTACACCACTCACTCTCTCGAGTCTTCTTCCAGGATCTACATAGTTCAGTTACTTTTTCTATTTTAGTACCTAAAACTTAAAATATTACAACTAACTCCAACACTCCCCCTCAAGATGGGGCAAACACATCAGATAAACCCATCTTGCTACAAAATGCAGAAAACATCCTCTCGGGCAATCCTTTAGTGAGGATATCAGCTATTTGACTTGCTGAGGTAACATATGGTAAGCACACTATTCCCTTATCAAGTTTTTCTTTGATAAAGTGACGATCAATTTCAATGTGCTTAGTTCTATCATGCTGGACAGGGTTATTTGCAATATCAATGGCAGCCTTATTATCACAATAAAGCATCAAGGCCCATGTGAATGCAATTTCAATTCTACTAACGTAACTTGCAGCCATAATAGTTCACATATGCCCTGAGCCATTGATCTAAATTCTGCCTCTGCAGTTGATCTAGCCACCACAGATTGTTTTTTACTCCTCCATGATACAAGATTACCCCCAACAAATGCACAATAACCGGAAGTGGACCGTCGATCATCTAAAGATCCATTGTAATCAAAGATCTCAGATAGCATTCAACTTGTAGACATCCTTGCTTTGTGTATAAGATACCTTTCCCTAGACATCCTTTAAGGTACTTTAAAATTCTATTCAAAGCATCCAAGTGTGTTGTCTTAGGTTCACGCATGAATTGGCTCACAACACTTACAGCGAATGCAATGTCAGGCCGTGTATGGGAAAGATATATCAATTTTCCAACAAGTCGCCTATAACGCTCCTGATCAATAGGAGTTCCCATACTACTACTAAGGCGGTGATTCTGCTCTATGGGAGTTGAAACTGGACGACAACCATGCATACCGGTTTCTCTGAGTAGGTCTAGGGTGTACTTCCTTTGTGATAGAAATATACCTTGTGGTCCACGGGAAACTTCTATGCCAAGGAAATATCTTAGGTGCCCAAGGTCCTTGACCTCAAATTATTGTGCTAGGTGACACTTCAGGTCATCAATTTCCTTGTGGTTATCACCTGTTATCACAATGTCATCGACATATACTATTAAAATTGCAACTTTATTATTAGTGTGCTTGTAAAATAATGTATGGTCTGAGTTGCTTTCGTAAAAGCCTCTCTTGAGCATGGCTTGTTTGAACCGATCAAACCATGCTCGTGGTGATTGTTTCAAGCCATACAATGAGTGACGGAGGCGCAACACCTTCCCTGTGTGCTCACTTAATTCGAAACCAGGTGGAATGTCCATATAGACTTCCTCTTGCAGATCTCCGTGGAGAAAAGCATTTTTTACATCCATTTGATAGATACTCCAATCTAGATTGACAGCACAAGAAATGAGTGTCCGGACCTAATTCATCTTCGCAACAGGAGCAAATGTTTCCCCGTAGTCAATACCATAAGTTTGTGTGTAACCCTTAGCTACTATTCGAGCTTTATATCTATCTATTGTTCCCTCGGGGTTGTGTTTGACAGAGAAAACCCACTTACATCCTACAGGTTGCTTACCTTGTGGTAGATCCACGAGCTCCCATGTTTTATTTTTTCCCAAGGCTCTCATCTCATCAAGCATTGCTTCCCTCCATTTTGGGTCCTCTAAAGCTACTTTCCAGTGGGATGGTATGGTGATAGAGTTTAAAGAAGCAATAAAACTTTTGAAAGTAGGACTGCAATGTTTATAGGAAATGAAGTTTGCAATGTTATGTTTATACCCAACAAAATCTTTAAGATGTCCTAGAGTGGTGCGAGTCCTAGTTGATTTTCTCAAGGAAGTAGGTAAATTAGCTTGCGGATTAATAGTAGATAGTTGGTTGTCACTCTGCCCTATAGTGCTAATATGAACAGTAGAATTTGGGTAAATACTATTAGTACCTGGGCCCCTAGGCATAATAGATTCTTCACCTTGAGATGGAAGCGGAGAATTCTGTGTTGCATCCATAGTGTCTCCAGGACAAAACTCACTATCAGACCCATCATGACGTGTCTTCTCCCCCCGGCTTAAATCACTATTGCTAGACAAATTATTTTCAGGAGACACCAAGTTATCATGAATTAGAGAACCACCTGTACCACTTGAAGGGGGAACAAGAACAGGAATCAAGGAACTACTTCCATTCTCCCCCTCTTGTTGCCCCTCAAGTGGTAACAGGGTAATACTACTATCGCATGATGATCCATAATATGATTCATATTCACGAAATGTTACGTCCGAGCTTTAAAAAAAACGATGTTCAGAAGGACACCAACACCTATAACCTTTCTTAGAAGGAGAGTAGCCCGTGAAAACACATTTCACGGCACGCGGGTCTAATTTACCTACGGAATTTCTGTAATCATGCACAAAGCAAACACACCCGAAAATCTTTGGAGGAACAATAAAATCATTAGAACCCAACAAACACTCAGCAGGAGTTCTATAACCAAGAACACGAAGCGGCATACGATTTATGAGATATGTTGCTGTTCTAATTGCTTCACTCCACAAAAATTTCGGAACATGCATTTCAAACATTAGTGAGCGAGCAACTTCAAGTAAATGCCTATTTTTGCGTTCAGCCACACCATTTTGTTCCGGGGTATTAACACATGTAGTTTGATGTTCTATGCCACTGATTGCAAGAAATTGATCAAAATCTTGGTTAAGATATTCAGTACCATTGTCTGAACGAAGAATCTTAACAGTTGTTGCATGGTGGTTTTTAATAAGAGCACACAGATCTTTAAACACAGATAACATGTCACTTTTACGCTTTAGGAGATAAAGCCATGTAAAACGGCTAAAACAGTCAATAAAGGTTACGAACCAACGATGACCAGAAATAGAATGAACCTCACACGGTCCCCATATATCAGAGTGGATTATCTCAAAATGTTTACTACTTCTTAGACCAATACTAGGATAAGAGCCCCTGGTATGTTTCGCTAATTCATATGCATCACATACTAAAGACTCCCTGGTGCATAACTTAAACAGGGAAGGGTATATATGATATAAGGCGGCAAAAGAGAGGTGTCCAAGCCTGCAATGATGCATCATGAGCTCTTGGACTGGAGACAAACTGGATGCAAGGGCAGTTTCTTCTCTTCCTTCATCAAGATAATAGAGCCCATCATGCTCGGTCCTCCCTAATAGTCTCCCTGTCTTTAGCTCGAAAAGCACAACAAGTAGGATCAAACCAACTTCTACAATTACGAGATTTATTAATTGAGCTAATCGACAATAGGTTGATGGAAGTTTGGGAACATGCAAGACAGGGATAAGGACAATGTATTGGTGCACCTAACAGATCCACGTCCCACAATAGGTGCCATGGATCCATCACCACACGTACCTTGTCCTTACCGAGCATGGACTATATGTGGTAAAAAGGTTTGATGCTCCTGTCATATGATTAGTGGCTCCGGTATCAATGATCCAGGATTTTGATTGAGTTGTGGAAGTATGGGCCTGCTGAGGTGTCGTACCTTGATGAGAAGTGATGTACAAACTAGAATCGGCTTTGGAGGGACCCTGGGAGGAAGATGAGCCTTCTGAGAGTTTAAGCTTGGAAGTAAAATCCTCAAGAGCTCGCACATCTACCAATGGTAGCTCCCTTGTAGCTGTAGTGTGATTAGCTTGATGCCTATTTGAACCCTGAGCTCCCCCTGGCCGAGATCTCCCTTTCTCCCACCAAGACGGAAATGTTGGAGATATGCCCTAGAGGCAATAATAAATATAGTTATTATTATATCTTTGTGTTTATGATAAATGTTTACATTCATGCTATAATAGTATTAACAAGGAAACATTAATACTTGTGTGATTTGTAAACTTAATTTGAAGTCCCTAGTATAGCCTCTATACTTCACTAGCTTGTTGGTTGATTAATGATTGTGGTTTCCCTATCATGAACATTGAGATGTTATCAACAACAAGATCATATCGTTAGGAGAATGATATGGTGGACATACTCCTATAGATAAGCGTAGCATAAAGATCAAGTCATTTCAATAGTTCAATTGCTATATGCTTTCTGATACATAGTAACCTAATTCCTTCGACCATGAGATCATGCATATCACCTTTACCGGATGGATGCTTTGATGACATCAAACACCACACCGTAACTGGGTGGCTATAAAGGTGGCATTGAGTGTTCGGAAAGTATTGGTTGAAACACATGGATCAAGAGTGGGATTTGTCCATCCATATGACGGATAGATATACTCGTGGCCCTCTCGATGGAATGTCATCCAATTACCTTGCAAGCATGTGACTGGGTCACAAGGGATCACATATCATGGGAAGCGAGAAAATAGTACTTATCGGTAGAGGTTGAACTAGGTATGCAGAGATACCACGATCATAACCTCGGATAAGTAAACTATCGTGAGACAAAGGGAAATTGGTATCGTATGTAAGTGGTTCATTCGATCGCAAAGTAATCGAGAAATATGTGGGAGCCATATGAATTTCCGATTCCTCTATTGGTTATTGTTCGAGAAGTGTAACACCCTCGGTCGGACCTATGCAAGTTTGAGCAAAATTCGCCAAACCCGCATAGAAACGATTCAAAGGTGCCACCAGCACTTTCGTATGGTGGAAAACGGTAATATCATTACACAACAGTCCTCGATGGGACCCACGAGCAGATATATATATAATGACTCCATGAGTCAAGAATACGATATAATATACAAAGATCCAAATCACCTTGAAAATGATCGAGTCCGACTACGGACAAGATGCAAATGGGGCTAAGAGCCCGAAGAATAACCAATGGCGCCCATAACCCTGCCAGCGTGCCGGAAGGGTAACCCGCTAACGACGCCGATCTCAAACCCGCTTAAACAAAAGGGGTGCCGACAAAGGGCAAAGGAAAAAGAAGGAGCGTCAAGATCTTGAGGCCAGTACACGGCGAGGCTAGAATTCGGCGTCCTCGCCTACATAGGTATGGTGGACTGAGCGGCAGCGGCAGCATGCACTGGACAACCTATAGAGACTCGATACAACTGGCGTCAATTAGAGAGGGGTAAGAAAGTCCTATTCGGATCCAACCTGAAGCTAACACCAAACAACCCATCCTGGTGTTTCCCCCTCGAGACCAAACGAGGAAGTCAACCGAGGATCTCACACCGTTTGCAGTTTTATTTATTCAGTTATCGTTGCAGCGATTACTAGTCAGATGTAGATAATCATCCTGATAAATTAAACAGTGGGCACTTTTAGTTGACCATTCCGTTATAGTTGCAGCAATTACTAATCAGATACAGATAGCATGATATAATCCCAAAACCCAGCACTTGTTGGTACTTTTATTCAGCCATTCCGTTGTAGTTGCAATACTTACTAGTCAGGTACAATGGTCGCAAGCGACACTCCAAACAAGCAATTGTGGGCAGTATTATTTAGCCATTCCATTATAGTGAAGCTGATTACTAGTCATTATAAAGTCAAATTTGCAGCAATAAACTTTAATTATGCTTGTCTATGATCGAGATACTGTGCTCCAAGTCGTCCATATCCGCGAACACGGCTTTCAGAAAGTTTTACCCGGCCGGGGTGCACCAATAGCAACACACGCTCGATCAACCTCGGAAAAACCAAATCAAAACCCAACGAGGCTTTCACGACTGAACAATCACAGGATTCAGAAATATTTCAGGGGCCACCCCATTGAGTAGACCCGCAACGAAGTAAGCAAGCTTCGAGACGGACTCAAGGTTTGCGACAATGGCTTGAAACGACTGGTAACCCGAAAGTGTGGCTGGGCTTGTCGATACCGCGAAAACATTGCGCTTACCTAAAGACAAAGGTGCTCTCGCACAATTTAAATACATAAGTAGCATGGCATAAGTACAGATCATAAATAAAACCTCAAACTAGCTGTGGCCCCAAGAAATAAGATCAATCAAGCTCGCTCAGGGGTCCATATACCTCCGGATGTGGATAGCGCGATAAAACAAGGAAACAGTATCAAGTACTGGTCTTACGGGACACAAGTGGGCGTTCGGAAACCAAATATTTTCTATCACCCACCGATGCCTCTGCTTATTTCAATTTTAGTTGTTAAAGAAATTAAAGTGAACGATAAGTAAAACTATGATCATCTCCATCATCAACATGCGGCAATACATCAACAATCGTGGCACCGACGACACGCAACATCACTTGAGCAAGCGACTACGACGCAGGTCCAACTATCTACCAAACAACAGTAATAGGATGTGTCCAAGGCAATATAGGGCTGCACGGTATATCAGTGCGAAACTAAAGCATCGCAACACGTATAGCAATAGATCAACAGAGGGAATAAATAATATAAAAGTAAGATAGGTAGAAAGGGAGATGCTGCTTTGAAAACATTGTCGAAGGTTCATCCAAGATCGGTAAGCTCACATCAACTCAACGGCCCAATCATGAAGAAGCAAAACACTAGAAGAAACACGGATGCACTATTTAATACAACGGCAGAAGATCGGCATGATGCATGTATGATGTATGACATGGCAAAGGGTGCGATGCAATTAGGTCATATTAAGCGGAACCGGGGTTCCGACAATTAATAAGGCGGTTCATGTTGTTTAGCTACCCCGCAATTTAGATGTTGTTTAACAAGGCAAGAATATAGCACCGAGTTCGCTACACAATTTTAAATGAGGCCAATATAAGACTAGATTTGCCCGCATATGGGCCCCATATTTAATTATTAGGTGAATCGACAAAAGGCCCCCAAACCACAGATATGCATGCGAGATGGCAATTAAATATGCAATAATTCATATAGTTGACCATTTATAAAATAGGGTTCTCGGAAAAGGGGTTCACACATTAGGGTCCGGCGATCTTGGGGTTCCGGGGTTCGGGGTCGGTCTCGGGGTCCAGGTTCGACGGAAACATTCTCGGACTCCGGGATCGTTCTCGGATATCGGGGGTAGTTCTTGTCGCCTCCGGGAAACAGGACTTGGGTCGGTGTCGGTCTTGTCGGTTCAGCGGTTTCGATTGTCGGTGTCGAACTCGGGTCTCGGTACTGGAAGATCTTGGTGTTCTATGCGGTCTATCCTGCCGTTCCGGGATGGAGAACTTGTCGTTCGGGGGAGTACTTGGCGTTCCGGACTCTCGACGAACCTCGGCGTCCGAGAAGAAGATCATGTCGGTCCAGCGTAGATCTTGGGAGGTTCGGGTTCCACGGGTTCGACTCGACAACGGACTCGAGGACGGTTCTTGGCGAACTTGGCGTGTCGGGGGTTGGCGGGGTTCGATGTTCCGTGTCGAAGGCCTTGTTCCGTGATGGGCTCGAGGTTCCGATCTCCGTGGGCGGTCTTTAGCAGGTGTGGATTATCCCGGAAGATCTTGGCGGCTTCAGATGGCGGATCGAGCAAGCCTCCACTTGGCACCCTATCAAGACATCTCGGTGGCGACTATGCCCTGCTCGGGTCGTCGGGCGGCGACGGGCGATGAGGACGCGCGAGCCACGCTGGGCGACGGGCGTTCGACGCGTCTGCGAGGCGGCACGGAGGGAAGGAGGCAGCGGCGAGGCGAGCAGGCGGGCGGTGGCAGCGTCGGTGGAGGTGGGCGGCGGCCGCGCGAGGCGGAGGTTAGCCGTCCGGCGAGGCAGGCGGAGCTGGTGCGAGCTCGGCGGGGCGGGTCATGAGGCGCTCAGCGAGCCTAAGGCGGCGACGGGCGCGGGCTCGGGAGGCTGGCCTTGAGCAGCGCGACGGCGACGGCAGCGACGGCCAGAAGCGGCACTGCGGTGGAGCGAGGTTGGGGAGGAAGGCGGCCATGGCGAAGCGGAAGGAGGAGCAGCGGTGGCGTGCAGCGATGGGCGGCGGGCGCCGGGCGAGGCGGCGGGCGAGGATGCAGGAGACCGGAGGTCCGGGAGGCGGCGGGAGGGGCTGTGAGGCGGCAGGCGGACGGAAGCCGGCGGGATGCGGTGGCGAGGTGAGCGGAGCTGAGGCGAGGAAGGGGCACGCGGCTGGGCGGCGGGTCGCGGTGGCGAGAGGGATGAGGCGTCGGGCCAGGGAGAGGCTGGGGCGGCGTGGGGAAGGAGAGAGAGAGAGAGGCGGCCTTGGGTGGGTGGTGGGTCCCAGGCGGGACCCAAGGCAGAGGGGAGTTCTTGGCGGGAGGCGCGGGCCCTGTGGTGGCAGAGAGAGGGTAGGAGAGGTGCAAGGTGGGAGTTGGGGAGCGCGTGAGTGGGGCGGGGACAGTCCACGTGGGGACACGGTGGGGACGCGGGAGGAAGCCGTGGGTCCGCGTGGGCCACGCGTCTGGGGAGGCTGTGGGGTGGGTCCAGAGGGTCAGTGGGGAGAGAGGAAGGGTAGATAGGTCCAGGGTGAAAAGGAGAGGGTGGGATGGTGGATTGCTGAGGTGGCAGGTGGGTAGGTTTTGGGTGAGAGGGGGAGGTGGCACGATTTGGCTGGTGGGTAGATTAGGATTGGGTGGTTTTAGGATTCAGGTTGGGCTGTTTTACATGTGTGTGTTTGTTTGGTTCTGTTCAAATTAAAACAAAGCCACTTTGCAAAATAGTTTTTAGGGAAACAAAATATCCGATACGCTCGGGGTTTTGCCTTTTAAAATAAAGAGGGGTATTTGTATAATAAAAACTAGGCTTTTCAAAATACTGCATACAAACAATGCATGATGATGACGATGCAATGCACAAAAACAACGCGATAGAAATTTTTTGTTTTCCATGCTACGAACCCCTACAGTGGTATCAGAGCCGTGTCTATATGTAGATCAGTTGCACGAGTAGAACACAATGGTCATTGTGGGCGTTGATGCTTTTATTGTCGATTGCTTCTTGTGTACTTTGCATCTTGCGGTATGTTGGGATGAAGCGGCCCGGGCTAACCTTACATGACATCGTTCATGAGACTTGCTCCACGCTTGACATGCAACTTGTATTGCATAAGTGGCTTATGGTGCCTGTTTCTCCTAGCATAGTTAAGATCCAATTTACAACGGGTGATCAACAATGCTAGTATCAATGTTGTGGTTCTTGTTAAAGTTAGAACGACACTTATTGAAAGCCCCAAACCACGTAAAATATGCAAAGAAAGTAGAGGCGTCTAACTTTGTTTTGCGGGGTGTCAATGATGTGATATGGCCATGATTGTGATTATATTTGATGTATGCAATGTTCCTTATTGTAAGTTGGCAACCGGCAGGAGCCATATGGTTGTCTTTAATTTATGTTAAGACCCGCGTGTATATTCAAAGTAGTTGTAATAGTTGAAGCCGGTGGACGACAACCATGGTGAAGCGTCATTGACCTTGATGCAATGCCGGTGATGATGGAGATCATGTTCGTGCTTGAAGATGGAGATCGGAAGCACAAAGAAGAAAGACCATATCATATCACATAGTATGAATTGCATGTGATGTTAATCCTTTATGCATCTTGTATTGCTTAGTAGACGACGGTAGAATTATAAGATGATCCCTCATGCACATGAATTTCAAATCATAAAGTGTTCACCCTTAGTTAGCACCGTTGCTAAAGCTTGTTGTTTCGAAGCACCACGTGATGATCGGATGTGTTAGATTCTGCAAGTGTATACAACGTGAGCAAGCAGTTGCTCATGCGTAAACTAAGGTTTAATCTTGACGAGCCTAGCATGTACGGACATGGTCTCGAACACGGATCACCGAAGGTAAAGCATGAATCATGTAGTAGACATGATGAACATGACGATTGTTCCATTGAAACTATATCAACTCTCGTGATGATCGGTGTTGATGTAGTGGATTTGGTTCGTGATCACTAAAACAATGTGAGGGATGTTGTTTTGAGTGGGAGTTCACCTAGTTTAATTTCATTAATTAATTTGAACTCAATTTGTCATAAACTTAGTCTAAACTATTGCAAATATGTTGTAGATCAATGGCAGCCCCTACCATCAATTTTAATGCGTTCTAGATAAAGAAAAGTTGAAAAACAATGGAAGCAACTTCGGATTGGTTCCGCAATTTGAGGATTGTCCTCACAATGGTAATTTGACCTATGTCTTTGGATGCACATTGGTGACCCACATGCTGATGCTCCCGATGAAGTAAAGAATGTTTACCTCGCTCGGAAGAATCAAGACTCCATAGTTCAATGTGCTATCTTGTATGGTTTGGAATCGGAGCTTGAAAAGGTTTGAAGAGTCGACCCATATGATATTGTCGAGGATCTCAAATTGATTTTGAGACTCATGCGCAACCGAAAGCTATGATGCGGTGGGGAAGGGCGCAGGCCTTGATCGTCGGCGGAAGAGACGCGCGGCGATCATCTGGAGAGGCCTTGGGCGGTCGTCGAGCGCCAGCGGTGGCCGGTGCAGGCGACTGGCGGCGTCGTGGATGAAATAGAGAAGAAGAGAAGCAGAAGAAGAAGAGAAGTTATAAAGGGAGGAGTATCGTCCGGTTGGTGGCTCCAATCGACTAAAAATACGTCCGGTTGGAACCAACCGGACGTATACTCAATTCGCAAGAAGGCGTCTGTTAGGTCTTTAGTCCCGGTTGGTGGCTCCAACCGGGACGTATTCCCCTGTTTTCAAAGTTTTTCATTTATTTTCTCTCTGTTTCCGCCTTATTTTTTATTTTGGGGTTTAAATTTGTAATGTTTTTTAAATGATAATTACTTTGGAATTTCGAAAAACTTTAAACATAAAAGTGTTTGAATTTGAATAACTAATTCGAAACCATTTTATTTTTTGAAAAATAATTAATGTAACCATTTAAACTATGAACCATTTAAAATTAATAATGAAATAACTTATATTTTTTAAATATTAATTTGGAATTTAGAAAAACTTTAAACATAAAAACTGTATGGATTTGAATAAATAATCCAAAACCAATTTCTATTTTTAAAAAATAATTAATGTAACCATTTAAAATTAATAATGAAATAACTTATATTTTTTAAATATTTATTTGGAATTTTGAAAAACTTTAAACATAAAAAGTGTATGGATTTGAATAAATAATCCAAAACCATTTTCTATTTTTAAAAAATAATTAATGTAACCATTTAAAATAAAAAATGAATTAACTTATATTTTTAAATATTAATTTGGAATTTAGAAAAACTTTAAACATAAAAAGTGTATGGATTTGAATAAATAATCCAAAACCATTTTCTATTTTTTCAAAAATAATTAATGTAACCATTTAAAATAAAAAATGAATTAACTTATATTTTTTAAATATTAATTTGGAATTTAGAAAAACTTTAAACATAAAAAGTGTTTGGATTTGAATAAATAATTCAAAACCATTTTCTATTTTTAAAAAATAATTAATGTAACCATTTAAAATATGAACCATTGTAGCATCCCATTTGTCTAAAAACTGTAATGCTACTTGGTTTAGTAATAAAAGGGCCACTTCCTATATATAATTGTTGCATCATCATCATATCATGCTCATGCCATCATGCCACCTTGCATCTGAGCATCATACAAAACCCTTGTGCTTTGGTTCTTACCTCATATGCATTATTATTTATATTTGCCTCTTGATATTGTATTTGGTTCCTGATATATTGTTAAATGCCCAAGTTGAGTTGGGGGGCATATCTTTTATTGAGTCCACCACCTTTTCTTCACCACCTTATAATTCCACCATCCAATTAATATGAGCTGGCATTTATTTGAGTTTACCTAGCTCATGTGGGTTGGGTGGATCCAATGCTAGTCCCTTTTTGCTTGGCCTTAGTCCACCTTTTGGGAATGCAGGGAATAATGCCATATGATTTTATGTTGTTTTCACAATATGAATACATGGCATTTATTATTTGCATGGGCCATGTAAACCACCATCTAGGTCATTTGGATTTTATTTGAAATTCTTGGAGTGGGTCATACTCTCTCTCTTTCTCTCCTTCTTTTTCTTGATCTAGCTAGAGCCATGCAAGTACCACCTTTTGTCTTGTCATTTAAATTTTTATTTGTTTTCTTTTGCATGGATCATCTTTTTTTTTCCTTTGCTTGATCTTGCTTTGACTTTGTCCACCACTCAATCCCACCCTCCTCTCTCTCTCTCTAGCTAACTCTAAAACCTAACCCCCCTAAACTCCATACCCCATCTAAACCCTAATCACCACCCCCTCTTAGCTAAACCCTACCCCTCTCTCATAACCTTCTCCCTAAACCTACCTCTAATCACCTTACCCCCATCTAACCCGAGCCATCACCTCTCTAGCTAACCCTAGTTCCCCATCTGACCCTAGTCCTTCCTCTCTCTACCACCCATCTCGGTTCCCACCTGACCACCTCCTCCCATGTGCTTTCCCTGGCCCCTCTTTTTCTCCAAACCCTAGCCAAAACCGAGGCCCCCCTTTTTCCTCCCTTTGTGCATAAAGGTGGCACCCCTCCCTTCTCCCCTCTCCTTCCTTATCCCCAACCTCCCCAGTACTTCTCAGATCGAGACCAGGACCCCAGGCACCCCACCTTCCTCCCTCCTTCCTCTACCAGATGGCCTTAACCACCACCTCGCAAAAACCCTAGCTGCCTCGGCCTATCTGCGATCTGCGCGTCCTGCTGCTCCCCGAGGCCCCCAGAAGCATCGACGAGTTCCCATGTATCTCCTTCGATGGCTAGCACCAGAGGAAGCGACTGGAAGGCCACCGAGCGCCGTCGCCGTCGCCATGGCCAGAGGAATCTGAAGCTCCCCGTCACGAGCCCGCCGCCAGATCCCTTCCTCCCCGAGCCTCGTCAACCACGCCGTCAAGCTGCTGGTGAGCCCCGCTACCCCCCCAGACAAGGTCCTCTCCCCTCTCGCCAGTAGCCGCGGCCGTGACGCTACTGCGTGCACGCCTGTCGCGCTGACCGGCATTGACCGCGGCAGCAGCGGCTCGTTAAACTCATTACGTCGCCCGCCCGTAGCCCTCAATGGCGATGCCACTTGAACGGAACTCAGAGTCGTTTAGCCCTCTCCATTTTGGTCTTTGCGGCATTCCGTTTTTCCAGTGGGTTGCCGCCAATGTCGGCCAAACCCGCCGATCATCGGTGCCTCAGAAGGCGGCGCCACTGATCCGACAAGCCGTTGTTTTGCGCTTAGGCCCTGCAAAATCTCCCGCCTAAACCCGTGTCCCGTAGCCCCGCTGCAGCAGCCGTCCCATCTTGCGTTTAGGCCCCAGATCGAGCCTCAGCCGCATCCCCAGGATTGCCCGTTTACAGCGCCGGTGGCCGCGGCGTGTGTGGCCTCGCTGATCTGGGCCGCTTAGCCTCATGAGCTGACAGAGCCACGGTGTGAAAAGATCTGGTGCGTGCGTCTCGACCCAGTCAGCATCGACCCCACCTGTCATTGGCTGGGGTAGAACCTGGCAGAGTACCAAAAGTTCAGAAGATGTTCTTTTTCCAAATTCAAAATCTGTTCGAATTCAAAAATCAATTTCAAATCTGTTTCAAACTAAATGAATTCATAACTTTCAAATGGTTTAGAATTTGAATTCAAACTTAATATGAAAAATGTTTAGTTTTTGAATGTTAATTAAAATCTTTAATCAAATAATTTCAGAATTAATTTAATTAGTCAACCTTTGACTTTGACCCTAATTAATAATTTTGATTTTTAATAAATTTAAATTCATAATTCCAAATAATACAAATAATATATGTTTTTGAATCAGAAAAATGTGAGGAATTCAAATATGCCATTCAAAATATTATTTGGACACTTTAAATTTCAAGTTGAATTAAATTACAACAAAATGCCCCTGGACCTTAATAAATTAATAACTTTTGTTTTATAACTCCAAATTTAACAAATGATATGTCTAAAATGATCAGCTCGACGAGACCTTTCTGTTTATGCTATCCATGGCTTCAATTGCAGCATGCATCATATAAATATATAGTATACAGCAACTAATATGACAATAAAATGTGACCAGAACCCAATAAAAATGTTATTTCTTGTATTCTACACCTCACCCATGCCATGCTACATTATTGCCATGCAACTTGTGCATCATTCATCATGGCATGATTTTTTGCTTGACGCATTTTATTCCTATGCTTGTGCACTTTATTTATGTTGGCCCTTGTTTGTTTGGTTCTGCTTCGAATAGACACTGAGCAGGGGATATATCAAGAGAACCAGGAGCACTACCCAGATCCGTCTCTCGCTTCAACTGAGTTGCCAGGCAAGCAATACCACATGCTTGCATACATACAGTACCTATTGCCTTTATCTTATTCTTGCATCATTGAGTCGCGATTGCATTAAATTGAACCCCAAGTATTGCATAGCCTTTACTTTTAAACCCCACCAAGCTTGTTCCTCCGTCCCATGAGCCACTACTACAGGAGTTGTTTGAGCCATGCGAGTCGAGAAACAAGATGTGTAGGGTATGTGAGTCGATGGATAACGAGGTACCTAAACAACTTAACGAATAGTAATGGGATAACTAATGAAAGTGGCACCGGTGAGCAATATCTGCTATTTGGTTTTCCTGCTCACTTGTGTCCGTAAGACCCAGTACTTGATTCCTGTTCCAAGAATATTCGCTATCCACATCCGGAGGCTTATGGGACCCCCGAGCGAGCTTGATTCATTCTTATTTCTTGGGGCCACAAACTAGTTTGGGGCTTTATTTACTATCTGTACTTATGCCATGCTACTGCTTTATTTACGATTGTCGAGGAGCACACTTTGTCTGTTAGGTAAGCGGAATGTTTTCGTGGTATCGACAAGCCAGTCACACTTCGGGTTCCCGATCGTTTCTGACCATTGTCGCAAACCTTGAGTCCGTCTCGAAGTCATAACCGTTCTATGGTCTACTCAATGGGGTGGCCCCAAATATTCTGAATCTGTGATTGCTTTGTCGTGAAGGCCTCGTTGGGTTTTGATTTGGTTTTTCGAGGTTGATCGAGTGTGTGTTGCTATTTGTGCACCCTAGGAAAACTTTCTGGCCGTGTCGCGGTTATGGACGACTTGGAGCACGCTTTCTCGATCATAGACAAGCATAACTAAAGTACCACTTTTAATTTGACTAAGTAATTGACTAGTAAATAGTGCAACACTCATGGAATGGTTAATAAAATTGCCAACGGATGGGGGTTGTTAAATCGCTTCCTCGTTGGTAGCGAGGAGGAGGATGGATCTGTGGATATTCTTGTATAACTGTTGTCATTAATTCACGGACATCCGTCTATCTCTGGTTAGGCGGATGGTTAGCGTTTATCTATAGAATTGTTAGGGTTTATCTTTCGCTGCAATTGCGTCACCCCAGGTTGTGTCCACTTTAGAGGCATAAAGACTTGCTGAGTACCCTTAGGGTCTCACACGATAAATTATTGGTTCGGATGAGCAGGTACTCGCGGAGACGGATCTTGGGTGGAAGAGGCTGATGATGTGGGCAACGATCGTTTGGTGTAGAGATTCCGGGAACGGGGATCCGTGAGATCTGTGGGCGGGATGTGCTTATTTCTGGGCATCTTATGCCGATTTGCTTCTTATCCGTACTCGGACTTGTTTGCCGCTTCCGCCTGATACTCTGATGTGTGATGTATGAGGAAATATCCTAAAATATTATATCTATCTAGGTCATTTTAATCTTGCCGTATGGCGTTGCTATATTTCCTTTCTTTCTAGATGGTATGGCTCTGATGTACTTTTGTATGGTGGCTTGCATACATACTCATTTGTGTATGTAGTTGATCCCTTCGCCTGCCGATTACGCCGCCCGTATAGGTCCCGATGATTGGAAATGGTTGGGACGGCCGAAAGGTCTACCCGTGAGTGGCTTTGGCCCCACCGTACTATTTCAACCATTTCCGCTCATCCAGGCTTATATCTAGGAGCGTAATTCACCGAGGTAGTTACAATTGGTATCAGAGCCATCCCGCCCTTGTGGTCTCACCAAACAGTCGTTAGTCTAGCAAATATTTTTGGTAGTTATGTATACTAGGGAAAAACAAAACGCGAGAGTAGGACTGCTTCCACTTTTCTTCTTAACCACCCACCCACCCTACCAGAAAGTGTAACATTTTCAATCCTCTTCTTAAAAGTTCACACTAGGATTCACGTGTTCTGGGTTTCCGTAGTACCATAGGTTGTGTGTGTGTGTGTAATTCCTTGTCTATCTGTTGCATCCAAGTTGTTATCTAATCAGCCTTTGGTTATCAACTGTTGGTACATTCCATACCGACAGGCTTTTGCAAACCGACGCGATCTGTCTTCCTCCTTGTTACCCGACGTTATCTTGTTTGGGGTGTTCGTTTCCGTAGTTACCAATCTTTAGGTTCAACGTGAGAAGAAGGGGTTAGGATATGTGTTCCACTTATTCGTGTACGGAGTAATGATTTGAGTGCGGGATGGAGTCGCGACCATACCACTACCCTTATCATTCGCTTTTGTATATTGAATTGGTAGAGTCACTAATCTTGATTCGTTAAGTAATTTTGCGCATCTATTGGTATTTTAATGCCGAAATTTGTGGAAAAATTTTTCTTTGATATATTGTGTACCACACTTTTTCTTTTACCGTGTGCGATATGCTTAATATCTTCTAGGTGCTTTGAACTTTGTTGATATTTTAATATCATCTCGATTTGTATCCTTTAATCTTGGTTAATTCCATCTTGGTACTATTTTGGATTATTATTATTCTCCATTATAGTCTCGACTTGTGTTTTATATCAATCACAGGATGGCTCCACCACGCCGTCGATGAGGACATACCACAGGCGGGATCTGTTGTCAAACATCGCCAATGCCTTGGCGGCAATGCACAGAACCAACGGCTTTGAGGAAAGTGTTCGGAGGAATGAGTTTGTTCACGCCTCCACCTCCCAAGCGAGGAGACATCAAAGCTTCCTGAAATTCAACCCTCGCCAATTTGATGTTTCTGATCGACCACTGGATGCGGATGATTGGCTGCGTGAGATGTCAAGGCTACTCGAGACTGCGGATGTTCCTGAGCAAGAGTGGGTGAAGTGTGCTACTCACCTTCTGAAGGGGGATGCAGCTCTCTGGTGGGAGAATTACACAAGGCAAGTCACCGGTTTTCAGCCTACTTGGGAACGGTTCACGAGCATTCAAAGAGATTCACGGAAATTGTCATGGAAAGGATGAAGGAAGCTTTTCTCAACCTTAAGCAGGGAAATGATAATGTCAACACCTACATCAGGAACTTCATGAATCTTTCTCGTTATGGTGGCGATGATATATCTGATGACAAGAAGAAGCAAAAGAGGTTCAGGCAAGGGCTCAATGCATCGATCAAATATGCAATTACACACGCAAGGCCGGCATCTTTCCTGGAACTTCATCACACAGCTCTGCAAGAGGAAGCAAGTAGGCAAGTGTTTGAGGAGTCCAAGAAACACAACAGTGATGCACCAAGCTCTTCAGCTATGTCAGCTCCTTCTAAGCGGCGTGTTTGGGTTCCTAACACCCCACCGCCGCCTCCACCAAGACCGCAAGATACGCCAAGGCCACCAAACTTCACCATCGCTGCTCCTGGGCTACAACCACCACTACCTCGAGCGCTTGGCGAGTCCCCAGCTATGTTGCTCCACGTCCACCGGTGCTTGTTTCACATGCGAGACCACAGGCATCTGAACTGAATCGTTGAAAAACAAAGCTCTTCCTCCACCCCGCCAAGATCTGCAGCAAGCTCTCCTTTGGTTCGTGCACCACCACCTCTGCTCTCAACATCAACACTAAGCCCGGTTCATCGTTGCTCGCGCCAACTGTGTCAACGCCGCTCAAGCTGAGCATGCACCTGGAGTTGTGATGGGTATGCTATCCATTAACTCAGTCCCTGCACGAGTTTTGTTTGATTCTGGTGCATCGCATTCTTTTGTTTTATCAAGTTTGCAAGTGATAATGGGTTAGCGGCGGATCCTCTTCTTAAGCGGTTAATGGTCCTTTCTCCTGGAGCAAATATGGTAGCTTCTAAAGTCAGCCATGGCAATCAAATTAAGATTGGTGGCTCTTCATTCTCGGCTTCTTTAATTGTTCTGGGCAATTCTGACATTGATGTGATCTTGGGCATGGATTGGTTGACAGCAAATGCAGCTGTGATTGATTGTGCTGAACGCTCGGTTTCTCTGAAGATTCCTGAAGGCCATATAGTATTTTCTCCAAGTCTGACTCCTGCTGTCCAGCTTTTCTCTTTGGCGGCTCTGAATGATGATGCTATGGAAGCTATTCAGAGTGTACCAGTGGTCTGTGAGTTCCCATATGTCTTTCCTGAAGAGTTGCCGGATATGCCTCCGGATCGTGAGGTTGAGTTGGTAATTGAGCTTGAACCTGGAACGGCTCCTATCTCCAAGCGGCCTTATAAAATGGGTCCTTCTGAGTTGGCTGAACTCAAACGTCAACTTGATGAACAAGAGAAGTTGGGTTTCATTCAACACAGTACTTCTTCTTGGGGTAGCCCAACAATCTTTGTGAAGAAGCGGGACCGATAGACTTTGTGTTGACTATCGGGCTCTCAATGCTAAAACCATCAAGAACAAATATCGCCTTCCGGATTAATGATCTCTTTGATCACCTAATTTGGGTGATGGTATTCTCTAAGCTGGACTTGAGAAGTGGTTATCACGAAATCAAGATTCGCAAGGAATATGTGCCTAAAACAGCTTTCACCACCCGCTATGGCCTGTATGAGTACACGGTCATGTCTTTCGGTCTCACCAACGCACCTGCTACCTTCTCGAGGCTTATGAACTCGGTTTTCATGGAGTACCTTGATAAGTTCGTTGTGGTCTATCTGGATGACATCCTGGTCTATTCTAAGTCCAAGGAAGAGCACGAAGAACACCTTCGGTGTGTCCTAAACAAGCTTCGTGAGAACCGCTTGTATGCAAAGTTCTCAAAGTGTGAGTTTTGGCTGCCTGAAGTAACCTATCTTGGTCATGTCATCTCTGCCAAGGGCATTGCAGTCAACCCGGAAACTGTGAAGACAATTGTTGAATGGCTTCCTCATGTTAATGTCAAAGAAGTGCGGAGTTTCCTTGGTTTGGCTAGTTATTGTCGTCGCTTGCTCGTAACTTTTCAAGATAGCGAAGCCTCTTACCGATCTCCTCAAGAAAGGCAAGAAATACCTTTGGACTCGCATGTCAAGCATGCTTTGAGACACTCAAAGAGAAGCTCACTTCCACACCAGTCTTGGTTCCTCCGGATACATCTAAACCTTTACAGATATTCTGTGACGCCTCTTTGCAAGGATTGGGTGCGGTCCTTATGCAGGAAAACAGGTGGTTGCTTATGCTTCTCGATAGTTGAAGACGCATGAGATCAACTATCCCACACATGACCTCGAGCTCGCAGCAGTTGTCTTTGCTTTGAAGCTATGGAGGCACTACTTGCTTGGCAAACCGTGTGAGATCTTTTCTGACCACAAGAGTTTGAAGTATATCTTCACTCACCGATCTCAACCTTCCAGAGGAGATGGATTGAAGCAATCAATGATTTTGATTTGACCATCAACTACACTCGGCAAAGCTAATGTCATGGCAGATGCTCCCAAGCAAAGCTTATGTCAACAACCTCATGATGGAAGAACAATGTCTCTTGTGCGAGGAATTCCGTCACCAACCTGGAAATTGTGGAACAAGGGCATCTCCTGAACCTTCTGGCTACTCCTCTCTTGGAAGAAAAGATTCGCTCTCGTCAGCTTGGTGATCCGCACACCAAAAAGATCATCTCTAAACTTGAGCTTCCGAAGTATGAGTCCTTCCACGTTGACGATCAAGGCACGCTTTTCTTTGAACACCGGATGTTTGTTCCAAACTACCCGGGTTTGAGAGAGCAAGTTCTCAAGGAGGCGCACGATTCTGTTCTATCTATCCATCCTGGCAGCACAAAGATGTACATGGACTTGAAAACACAATATTGGTGGCCTGGTTTGAAACGATATTGTGCCAAGTATGTCTCGGAGTGTGATGTTTGCCGCAGAGTGAAAGCTGTCCATCAGAAACCTTTCGGTCTTCTACAGCCATTGAAACCCCCGGAATGGAAATGGGAGAAAGTAGAGATGGACTTCATCACTGGTTTTCCAAGGTCGCAGAAGGGCAACAATGCAATCTATGTTGTCATTGACAGGCTTTCTAAAGTGGCTCATTTCTTCAAGGAAACTATTTCGAATTCATTGGTGAGCTCTATATCAATGTAATTGTCTCTCCGTATGGGGTTCCGCTTGAGATCGCCTGCACTGGGAGCATCTTCACTTCCAAATTCGGGAAAGTTTCCAAAATGCTTTGGGAACAAAGTTGAACTTCAAAGATCGCTTACCACCCTCGATCGCAAGGACAAGTTGAAAGGATCAATCAGATTCTGGAAGATATGCTTCGTGCTTGCGTCATCTCTTTTGGCATGAAGTGGGAGGAATGTCTTCCTTATGCTGAATTCTCTTACAACAACAGCTTCCAGAAGAGTCTGAAGATGGCACCATTTGAGGCTCTCTATGGCCGCAAATGCAGAACTTCGATTGGTTGGTCAGGTGCAGGAGAAAGAATATGGTTTGGCCCTGACATTGTAACTCAAGCGGAGGAGAAGGTGCGTATCATTCTTGAGAACCTGAAGATTGCTCAAAGTCGCCAGAAGAGCAATTATGACAGGAAGCACACGGACATGGTGTATGCTCCGGATGATCTCGTTTACCTTCGTGTCACTCCCATGAGAGGCACACACCGCTTCGGTATCAAAGGAAAGCTGGCTCCTAGATACATCGGTCCCTTCAAAATTCGTGGCAGAAGAGGAGAAGTTGCCTATGCTCTTGAGCTCCCGGAAAAACTCAAAGTTCATGATGTTTTCCACATCTCTCAACTCAAGAAGTGCTTCAAAGATCCCGGCAGGACCGTGGATCATGAGCTAATCGATCTCCAAGAAGACCTGTCTTATCAAGAACACCCCACAAGAATCCTTGAGACCGCAGAAAGAAGGACTCGCAACAAGTCCATCAAGTTCTGCAAGGTGCAGTGGTCACACCATTCTATTGATGAAGCCACTTGGGAGCGTGAAGAAGAACTCCGCGCCAACTATCCTACTCTCTTTGTGTCTTCTTCTTCTTCCTAGAATCTCGGGGCGAGATTCCTGTTTAGTGGGGGAGAGTTGTAGCATCCCATTTGTCTAACAACTGTAATGCTACTTGGTTTAGTAATAAAAGGGCCACTTCCTATATATAATTGTTGCATCATCATCATATCATGCTCATGCCATCATGCCACCTTGCATCTGAGCATCATACAAAACCCTTGTGCTTTGGTTCTTACCTCATATGCATTATTATTTATATTTGCCTCTTGATATTGTATTTGGTTCTTGATATATTGTTAAATGCCCAAGTTGAGTTGGGGGGCATATCTTTTATTGACTCCACCACCTTTTCTTCACCACCTTATAATTCGACCATCCAATTAATATGAGTTGGCATTTATTTGAGTTTACCTAGCTCATGTGGGTTGGGTGGATCCAATGCTAGTCCCTTTTTGCTTGGCCTTAGTCCACCTTTTGGGAATGCAGGGAATAATGCCATATGATTTTATGTTGTTTTCACAATATGAATACATGGCATTTATTATTTGCATGGGCCATGCAGAACCACCACATCTAGGTCATTTGGATTTTATTTGAAATTCTTGGAGTGGGTCATACTCTCTCTCTTTCTCTCCTTCTTTTGCTTGATCTAGCTAGAGCCATGCAAGTACCACCTTTTGTCTTGTCATTTAAATTTTTATTTGTTTTCTTTTGCATGGATCATCTTTTTTTCCTTTGCTTGATCTTGCTTTGACTTTGTCCAACACTCAACCTCACCCCTCCTCTCTCTATCTCTCTTGCTAACTCTAAAACCTACCCCTAAACACCATACCCCCATCTAAACCCTAATCACCACCCCCTCTTAGCTAAACCCTACCCCTCTCTCATAACCTTCTCCCTAAACCTACCTCTAATCACCTTACCCCCATCTAACCCGAGCCATCACCTCTCTAGCTAACCCTAGTTCCCCATCTGACCCTAGTCCTTCCTCTCTCTCCCACCCATCTCGGTTCCCACATGACCACCCCCTCCCATGTGCTTTCCCTGGCCCCTCTTTTTCTCCAAACACTAGCCAAAACCGAGGCCCCCCTTTTTCCTCCCTATGTGCATAAAGGTGGCACCCCTCCCTTCTCCCCTCTCCTTCCTTATCCCCAACCTCCCCAGTACTTCTCAGATCGAGACCAGGACCCCATGCACCCCACCTTCCTCCCTCCTTCCTCTACCAGATGGCCTTAACCACCACCTCGCAAAAACCCTAGCTGCCTCGGCCTATCTGCGATCTGCGCGTCCTGCTGCTCCCCGAGGCCCCCAGAAGCACCGACGAGTTCCCTTGTATCTCCTTCGGCGGCTAGCACCAGAGGAAGCGACTGGAAGGCCACCGAGCGTCGTCGCCGTCGCCATGGCCGGAGGAATCTGAAGCTCCCCGTCACGAGCCCGCCGCCAGATCCCTTCCTCCCCGAGCCTCGTCAACCACGCCGTCAAGCTGCTGGTGAGCCCCGCTACCCCCCAGACAAGGTCCTCCTCTCATGGCCGTAGCCGCCAAGATTCCGCGAACGCTCTGCGCCTTGGCCGCTGACCGACAAGCGGCAGCCAGCTGACTGCTCGTTAAATGCCGCCCACCCAAGGCCAGTAGCCCTCAATCGGCGATGCCACCGAGCAACACAGAGTCTGCTTAGCCCTCTCCATTTTTGGTCTTTGCGGCATTCCGTTTTTCCCTGGGTTGCTGCCAACGCCGCCAAACCCCGCCGATCATCGGTGCCTGCAGAAGCCGGCCAGAGTTCCGATACCGCCGTTGTGTTGCGCTTAGGCCCCTGAAAAATCTCCCGCCTAAACCCGCCGCCCCTGTAGCCCCACCTTGCAGCCGTCCGTTCCATCTTGCGTTTAGGCCCCCGCAGATCTGAGCCTCGCAGCCCAGGATTGCCACGTGTCGCGCCGGGTGGCCGCGGCGTGTGGGCCTCGCTTGATCTGGGCCGCTTGTCGGTCTCATGAGCTAGAGCGAGCCACGGTGAAAAGATCTGCGTGCGTGTCGACCCGATCGACGACCACCTGTCATCGGGGTAGAACCTGGCAGAGTACCAAAAGTTCAGAAGATGTTCTTTTTCCAAATTCAAAATCTGTTCGAATTCAAAAATCAATTTCAAATCTGTTTCAAACTAAATGAATTCATAACTTTCAAATGGTTTAGAATTTGAATTCAAACTTAATATGAAAAATGTTTAGTTTTTGAATGTTAATTCAAATCTTTAATCAAATAATTTCAGAATTAATTTAATTAGTCAACCTTTGACTTTGACCCTAATTAATAATTTTGACTTTTAATAAATTTAAATTCATAATTCCAAATAATATATGTTTTTGAATCAGAAAAATGTGAGGAATTCAAATATGCCATTCAAAATATTATTTGGACACTTTAAATTTCATGTTGAATTAAATTACAACAAAATGCCCCTGGACCTTAATAAATTAATAACTTTTGTTTTATAACTCCAAATTTAACAAATGATATGTCTAAAATGATCAGCTCGACGAGACCTTTTTGTTTATGCTATCCATGGCTTAAATTGCAGCATGCATCATATAAATATATAGTATACAGCAACTAATATGACAATAAAATGTGACCAGAACCCAATAAAAATGTTATTTCTTGTATTCTACACCTCACCCATGCCATGCTACATTATTGCCATGCAACTTGTGCATCATTCATCATGGCATGATTGTTTGCTTGACGCATTTTATTCCTATGCTTGTGCACTTTATTTATGTTGGACCTTGTTTGTTTGGTTCTTCTTCGAATAGACAGAAAGGTGGGATATATCAAGAGAACCAGGAGCACTACCCAGATCCGTCTCTCGCTTCAACTGAGTTGCCAGGCAAGCACTACCACATGCTTGCATACATACAGTACCTATTGCCTCTATCTTATTCTTGCATCATTGAGTCGCGATTGCATTAAATTGAACCCCAAGTATTGCATAGCCTTTACTTTTAAACCCCACCAAGCTTGTTCCTCCGTCCCATGAGCCACTACTACAGGAGTTGTTTGAGCCATGCGAGTCGTATAACAGCATGTGTAGGGTATGTGAGAGTCTGATGGATAACGAGGTACCTAAACAACTTAACCTGAGTAGTAATGGGATAACTAATGAAAGTGGCACCGGTGAGCAATATCTGCTATTTGGTTTTTCCTGCTCACTTGTGTCCCGTAAGACCCGAGTACTTGATTCCTGTTCCAAGAATATTCGCGCTATCCACATCCGGGAGGCTTATGGGACCCCCCTGAGCCAGAGCTTGATTCGGTCTTATTTCTTGGGGCCACAAACTAGTTTGGGGCTTTATTTACTATCCTGTACTTATGCCATGCTACTGCTTTATTTACGATTGTGCGAGGAGCACCTTGCATCATTAGGTAAGCGGAATGTTTTCACGGTATCGACAAGCCCAGTCACACTTTCGGGTTCCTGCTTATAGCCATTGTCGCAAACCTTGAATCCGTCTGAGTCATTAACTTCTTGGTCTACTCAATGGGTGGCCTCAAATATTTCAACTCTGATTGCTTTGTCGTGAAGGCCTCGTTGGGTTTTGATTTGGTTTTTCCGAGGTTGATCGAGTGTGTGTTGCTATTTGTGCACCCCTGCAGGGTAAAACTTTCTGAAAGCCGTGTCTACGGTTATGGACGACTTGGAGCACAATTTCTCGATCATAGACAAGCATAACTAAAGTACCACTTTTAATTTGACTAACTAATTGACTAGTAAATAGTGCAACACTCATGGAATGGTTAATAAAATTGCCAACGGATGGGGGGTTGTTCGTCCGTTTCCTCGTTGGTAAGCGAGGAGGAGGATGGATCTGTGGATATTACTGTTATAACTGTTGTCATTAATTCACGGACATCCGTCTATCTCTGGTTAGGCGGATGGTTAGCGTTTATCTATAGAATTGTTAGGGTTTATCTTTCGCTGCAATTGCGTCACCCTAGGTTGTGTCCCCTTTAGAGGCATAAAGACTTGCTGAGTACCCTTAGGGTTTAATTAAATAAAATGTACCTTTAGTTATTTATTTAAATAGGGTTTGATTTATTTGATAAAATCACTATTTTTAAATCCAAATATTTTCAGAACAATTCAGTAGGTTTTATTTGGAAATAAAGGATATTTGGGAAACTTGTTTAAAACAAAATATCCTTTTATTTTATGGTCCATTAATGATTTTAAAAAAAAATATGGACTTTCTTTTTTTAATTCAAATAGGATTTAGTTTATTTGAGATATTCATTTTGAACCTAAATTAAAGTCAAAAACACTTTAGTAGGTTTTATTAGAAAATACTTGGAAACCTATTTAAAACAATTTAACAAGTTTTGATTGTTTTAATTAAAATGGTACAACTTTTTATTTGAATAAATTTTTGATATTGATTCCTTATTATTTTATTTTAAATAAACCCTTTAATAAAAGTTTATCATCTTAAATCCCTTTAGGTTTTATTTAATTCAAATGGGTTTGAAGTTCTAATTGAATTCAAAAGTTTCTTCGGCTCAAAATTGAACATAGTTTTATTTTATTCATTTATTTTCACATTTCAAGATTTGGAAAATCTTGGGATGACAGCTACACTTTAAAATAAATCTCGTCCCGAGATTTGGGAAGGCTAGGGTTACAAGCAAGTTCAAACGACTAGGGTACTACCACCCTTAAAAACTTTTCAAGCAAAAATTACATATTGGCCTTCTTGGGTCCTGGATAAAATTTCTTATTGCAACATTCGCATGGTTTCCTTGGTTTCCATACTTGATTCATGGGCCAAGATTGAGCTTCTCCATAGGCTTGTTCAACTTGTTCTTCATCCTTTCTGGACAGTTGCTTGCATAGTGTCCTGGATTCTTGCAGTTGAAGCAATGAATATCATTGAGTTCTTTACGTGGCTCTTGTGGGCAAGTTGCTACAAAGTGACCTGGTTCGTTATAGTTGTTACACCACACTTGGTCAATTCCTTTATTCTTTATGTTCTCTGGGCATCCACTTGAGTAGTGTCCCATTTCCTTACATTTACGACATTGTACAAGGCTCATGTCTTGCTTGGGTTTCTTGATTTTCCTAGATCCTTTGAATTGGGTTATCTTGTTGGGAGGTATAAGTGGTCCTTTTCCTTTGGTAGACTTGGATCCTTCCTGTTTCCTTTGTTCTACCATGGCATAGATGGGACATAGACCAGGAGTATGATCACTTCCTTCACAAAGGTAGCAAGTAGCTTGGGAGGTAGGGCATTCTCCAACAGGATGGTCTTCATCACAATTGGGGCATTGTCCTTCATGCTCCTTGGAAGTATGTTCCTTGTCTCCACAAATAATGCAAGCTGGGGCTCCATCTAGAACAACATTCTTGTCATCCTTGCTATCATACTCTCCTCTAGGAAAATTTTCTTCCATGCTAATCATTTGATTAGTCACCTTAAGCATTAGTTGAGATTGTTCCTCCAAAAACTTTTGTAGCGCTGGATCTTTATCACTATTGTTGGCCAGGAAATGAGCTGTCAGTTGGTTCAGCTGATGTTGGGTTGCTATGAGCTCTCTCAGGTTGTCAGCTTGGTTGGTGTTGGTGTCATCCATCTTGATGTTGGAGTCCTTTGGAGTAGACATCTGTTTGGGTTGAAGGAAGATTAGAATGGGCAAGGTATTTCTAAGGAAATATTTCTAATCACACACATCACAATTCACACAAGCAATGTGCATGCGAACACAAAACAAACTTTTCACTCATATAAGGTTCAAGCACATACTTAGGCAACAAACATTTTCGTTACACCACATAAGTTGGTGGGTTTGTCTTACTAAAATATGGTGGTCCATCTATATGGTTTACTTGTGATTCTTTCCTCTCTTTGCATGAGATCATGGTTTCCTTGAGACGAACTTTTCGTTACAATACTTCAAGGTTGTTGATGGTTTCTTCTTATTTTACATTCCCTCAGTCTCTAAATTTTGAGTAAGACTTCCATGTCTCATTTGTGGTCCTTGGTAGTTTCCAAGTTGGAATTCCTTGGTGAAAATGCTGAAGATGTTGAAGTCATTAGATTTGAAGAAGTTGAAGAAGTCCTTTACACACAGTGTAGTCTTTGGTCATGGGGTAGGTTTTTCCATCAAGTTGAAGTAGAAGAGGTGTAGAGTTGAAACCAAAATGATTGAGGAAAGAGTTTACAAGATTTTGTATATAAGTTTTGGATCAAAATATAACTCCTATTTTTCTAAGGGTTTTTGTCCAATCCTAGGGTTTACAAATCCTACAGGCAACACAATGCTCTGATACCATCTGTAGGGTTCCCAACCTTTAGTAAGGTGGAGCCCCCTGTGTTTACAATGCTAGTCCCTGGATCAATAGCTAGCATCCAGTAAGATGTAATATCAAGATACAAAGGTCATAACATAACTTTATAACCAGGAATAACATAATTTTATTACATCACACATAGCTCATTTGGCTATTACATTACATTGCAGCGGAATAAATATAGTCATGGGGTCCTTCATCTTCAAAGTGCCACAGGCAGATGTTGGTTGTAGACTTTGTAATCCTAATCAAACAATCTTCACAAAAATCAATCAAACCTGCAACATACAAGTTACAGCCACAAGGGGTCAATACATTTGAATTGTATTGGCAAGTTTCACTTTTATATGTAATAAGTGGATCCTATAATTACATGCAAATTTGGCTAAGTAGAGTTTAGGGTTCATTGGCATAAAGCAGCATTTTATCCTATCTTTTCAAAATTGGTTTTGGTCTTTTGTCAAATCTCATTTCCAAGATCCTTGAACTCCTTGGGTAGACACTCAAGTGTTCAAGTACTTGTCAAAACTCCTTGAGCACCTTGTTAACCCCAAGAGCTACAAGTTTTCTCAAAACTCATGTGTTCCTTGGTATCCCCAAGTACATCATGATCTTGTGCACCTTGGTAACCCCATGTGCAACAAGCTTAACAAAGTCTCTTTGAATTCCTTGGTACCCCAAGTGCATCAAGTTTTATATTAGAAATTAGAATGTCGAGATCTCCCATAGTTCAAACTTTAGTTGCTCAAGATTGTCCATAACCGGGACACGGCTAAGTACTTAGATTTTATTATCTTCTGCGGAAGAGTACACTTTACCCACATGACACAATCCCATCTTGTTGCCACCAGTGGCCTACGGATTAGTGCTCACCAAGATGGAGTAATCGGGCATCGAGAATGTGACGAAGTCTTTCCAAGAGGTCCTCCCATACATCATTGCTAGCTTGTCTTGACCCCATGAAGCATTCCAGATCCCCATGTCCAGAACCAAAGACAATGTATGGGTCTTCCTAATGTAGTTGACTAAGCCAGAGCCATAATAGCATGTGGTTGTACACGAAAGCCTCAATTGGAGAAACATGTTCAATCTCTAAGTTTCCTAGGTGGTTTTCATTTGGAGCACAACACAAAGTGATTGCCATAGACATGGTTTCCTTTTTTTGCCACCTTCTCCAAAGCATAAAGTGTCCACCACCTAGGTGGTTCATTGGGTCCTTGTTTTATTATGTAAAACACAAGTCTTTTCTCATTCTTTGTAAATTTCAACATGAATCTCTTTTCAATAACATGGTATGGCTAGGCATGTACAACTTTAATATTTTTACTAAGGAGTGTATAGGAATCCTATTGGGATTAGCATAGCATAAGTATAAAATTGTTTTCATGCATGTTTTCAAAATCCACTAAGTATAAGGAAAATAGTAGGACTTTATATGTTAGTGTCACTTGCCTTTTGTTTAGGGATGATAGTCACTCCTTGTTCTTGCTAGTCCCACACTTGCTAATTTCACTACAATCAAGCAAGCACAGTATCAAGTAGCATTCCAACTTTCAAACAATAATTTACATACACAAGGCAATGGTTCCTAAGTCTTGTAGAAAGAGGGTTCTATTGCAAAGTTGGTCTCTACTAGGTTTATAAACCTTGTAAGGTCCACATTGGTCATTTTACCAAAATGGCAAAGTCATTAGTTAGAGGTTTTGCCCAAAGTCTATTTTAAAATGCATTCAACATTTTATGTGATGGAAATTTATTCTTTTTCAAGCAAAACTTTATATTTTTCACCAAGTGAGTTTCCCTTGGCAAGGCTTGGTGTTTTGGGTCAGTAAGTTTGGTCCATAATATTTTTCCCAAAGTTTTCCTTGTAAAAACATTTCCATAATAAAACTAATGAGTTTTATTTGGCTAGAAGATGACTAAGTTAACTAATTCAACTTAAACTTCACAAAAATCATTTTTAACACTATGGGTTGGTTCCTAGGGTCAGTAGGGTCACACAAATCCATTTTGCAAAAGATTTAATCCTAAAATCAATTTTAAACAATTTTTATACTCTAAACAAGTACACATATGTTTCTGTAATTTCAAACAAGCTATCAGATACTATTTTTAAAACTAAGGCCATGGTTGTTTAGGGCTTATTCTCCTGATTTTATTGATATAAATTTGTCAAATTTGGACGTGTGGATCAAAAGTTATAAGGATTTGAAAATCATAACTAAATCAGATTTCAAATGCTTTTAAATGAAGGGGACACGCGGCAGGTTTATATTGGACGGTACCGCTTCACTGCGGATCACGCTCTGTAGCCGTTGGATCTAAATGAGATCATGCGGCGCAGGACACGTACCCCTTCGCGGTTAAGTGATCTATCGTAACCGTCAGATCTAGATCCTACGGTGCTAGCGTGCTCGACCATTTGCGGCTGCCCGCGGTGGCTACCGGCGGAGCGCGGTCACCGATGATGGTTCGGTGATACAGAAGCGAGAGAGAAAGGCATGCTCACCAGGCTCAGGGTCACGGTGAAGCTACGTGTACTGGGCTTGACAAGGGCGCCAGACGGTCGCAATTTCTCGTCGGAGTTGGGAACGGCGACGGACGCGTCAGGTAGTCGACGGGGACAGCGCTATGGATCACCTCAAAGCGAAATGACGACATGGTTAGATGCGCAGGAACCAGACAGAGTCGTGTGCGTGAACTAGAAGGTGCGGGGTGGCCAGATACTACCTGTGGCCTTCGCCGGAGATGAAGCAGACGGTGGAGACGGTGGCCGTTGTCGAAGGCGAGGTTCTGTGGTACCATGTCGAGTTCGATGCACTAGCGATGCTCGAGAGGGGACGATGTGAGCTTGGTCGGAGGAGAGGGCGAGTCTTGATCGAATCGAGATGGAAGCTTGTCGGGCGCGGGCGCAGAGCAAATTTGAGGCACCTAGGGGCGGAATGGAGGTGTCGTCTGGGGAAATGAGGAGAGGGAGGCGCTCTTATCATGCGTGATGGCTGGCGAATTAACGCGGCATTCAACGCAAATTGATGCCCGCAAATTCATCACTGAAACAGGAGGGGGAGAGGGAGAAAACGGTCGCGCGGGGAAGAAGGAGAACAGTGACGGTGGGGTCCAGCGGTCAGTGGGACTAGAAAATGTGAGGGAGGTCCACCGGTCAGTGATTCAGTGGGTTCTTTCTGCGGTGTAGAAAAACGATTCGGGCGTGGGAATGGTGGGCTAGTGATGGGCTTCGTGGGCTGATGGGTTGGGTCGGTTTTCTTTTATTTTTTTCTGTCTGCTTTGCTTTATTCTTTTCTATTTTAAATTTTCTGAGTTGATTATTCAAACACAAGATTCAAACAACCAATTGAATTCAAACCAACATCACACTTCACAACTTTTGAACTTGATTCTGTTCAGTAACAAAATACCAAAAATTTCTAAAATAAAATAATATTTAATTTATTTTAGGATTCATTCATTAATTAAATAAAATGTACCTTTAGTTATTTATTTAAATAGGGTTTGATTTATTTGATAAAATCACTATTTTTAAATCCAAATATTTTCAGAACAATTCAGTAGGTTTTATTTGGAAATAAAGGATATTTGGGAAACTTGTTTAAAACAAAATATCCTTTTATTTTAGGGTCCATTAATGATTTTAAAAAAAAAATATGGACTTTCTTTTTTTAATTCAAATAGGATTTAGTTTATTTGAGATATTCATTTTGAACCTAAATTAAAGTCAAAAACACTTTAGTAGGTTTTATTAGAAAATACTTGGAAACCTATTTAAAACAATTTAACAAGTTTTGATTGTTTTAATTAAAATGGTACAACTTTTTATTTGAATAAATTTTTGATATTGATTCCTTATTATTTTATTTTAAATAAACCCTTTAATAAAAGTTTATCATCTTAAATCCCTTTAGGTTTTATTTAATTCAAATGGGTTTGAAGTTCTAATTGAATTCAAAAGTTTCTTCTGGATCTGAAAATTGAACATAGTTTTATTTTATTCATTTATTTTCACATTTCAAGATTTGGAAAATCTTGGGATGTGACAACCCGTGAGTGGCTTTGGCCCTACCGTACTATTTCAACCATTTCCGCTCATCCAGGCTTATATCTAGGAGCGTAATTCACCGAGATAGTTACAACCATTTACAATTAAAAATGAATTAACTTATAAGTAATTCAAAACCATTTTCTGTTTTTGTGAAGGATTTTCATTGTTCGGTTTTTTTTGAATTAATTATGCCCGTTTTGAATTATCTGAATTTCTAACTATGGTCGAACCGGTGTGCATGAAGATAGGGGCGAGCACCGTTAGAAATTGCATTGGATCTCTGAAGAAACCACATATTGCGAGTCTAATAATGATTTTTTCAAAAAATCACGGGCGATAGATCATGTACCTGTAGTACAAACCGGACCCACTTCCTACCGATTCGGCAGGCATTTGTCCTTTTACAGGATGGACGAAAAGGTTTGAGATGTACCGGTTGGGAGATAGTCCATGTAAGGTGGTCTAGTATTTTAGGAAAATGGGAGTAGCATTCGAAACGGCATTTTGGTGGTTACTTCACAAAAGCGACCCGCTTTTTCGGAGAAAATGGAAAAGGGCTTTTCCGTACAAAAGGAAAACTTCCTCCTGCAACATTGTTCTCCATACCAATGTCCACACACTTGCATAATATGGGCACAACATCACAAACTATGCCATGATTCAGCACATAACATCGGTCATTTGGACCGAAAGCCATGAAACCTCGAACATGATAGGTCATTTTGTGAAGGTTTTTTCGAAACATGATCAATATACCAAGTCTGGTATTTTTCCTTTCAACTATGTAACAAAATATGACACCACTAGGATTTTCATTGTTCGGTTTTTTTGAATTTATTATGCCCGTTTTGAATTATCTGAATTTCTAACTACGGTCGAACCGGTGTGCATGAAGATAGGGGGCGAGCATCGTTAGAAATTGCATTGGATCTCTGAAGAAACCACATATTGCGAGTCTGAAAATGATTTTTTCAAAAAATCACGGGCGATAGATCATGTACCTGTAGTACAAACCGGACCCACTTCCTACCGATTCGGCAGACATTTGTCCTTTTTACCCGGGATGGATGAAAAGGTTTGAGATGTACCGGTTGGGTGATAGTCCATGTAAGGTGGTCTAGTATTTTAGGAAAATGGGACAGTAGCATTCTGAAACGGCATTTTGGTGGTTACTTCACAAAACGACCCGTTTTTTGCGCTCGTAAAATGGAAAAGGGCTTTTCCGTGCGACAAAAAGGAAAACTTCCTCCTGCAACATTGTTCTCCATACCAATGTCCACACACATGCATAATATGGGCACAACATCACAAACTATGCCGTGATTCAGCACATAACATCGGTCATTTGGACCGAAAGCCATGAAACCTCGAACATGATAGGTTATTTTGTGAAGGTTTTTTCGAAACATGTTCAATATACCAAGTCTGGTATTTTTCCTTTCAACTATGTAACAAAATATGACACCACGCGAAGGATTTTCATTGTTCGGTTTTTTTTAATTTATTATGCCCGTTTTGAATTATCTGAATTTCTAACTTTGGTCGAACCGGTGTGCATGAAGATAGGGGCGAGCATCGTTAGAACTTGCATTGGATCTCTGAAGAAACCACATATTCCGAGTCTAAAAATGATTTTTTCAAAAAATCACGGGCGATAGATCATGTACCTGTAGTACAAACCGGACCCACTTCCTACCGATTCGGCTGACATTTGTCCTTTTTACCCGGGATGGACGAAAAGGTTTGAGATGTACCGGTTGGGAGATAGTCCATGTAAGGTGGTATATATTTTAGGAAAATGGGAAGGTAGCATTCTGAAACGGCATTTTGGTGGTTACTTCACAAAACGACCCGTTTTTTGCGCTCGGAAAATGGAAAAGGGCTTTTCCGTGCGACAAAAAGGAAAACTTCCTCCTTCAACATTGTTCTCCATACCAATGTCCACACACATGCATAATATGGGCATAACATCACAAACTATGCCGTGATTCAGCACATAACATCGGTCATTTGGACCGAAAGCCATGAAACCTCGAACATGATAGGTCATTTTGTGAAGGTTTTTTCAAAACATGATCAATATACCAAGTCTGGTATTTTTCCTTTCAACTATGTAAAAAAATATGACACCACGCGAAGGATTTTCATTGTTCGGTTGTTTTGAATTTATTATGCCCGTTTTGAATTATCTGAATTTCTAACTATGGTCGAACCGGTGTGCATGAAGATAGGGGGCGAGCATCGTTAGAAATTGCATTGGATCTCTGAAGAAACCACATATTGCGAGTCTAAAAATAATTTTTTCAAAAAATCACGGGCGATAGATCATGTACCTGTAGTACAACCGGACCACTTCACCGATTCTAAGACATTTATCCTTTTACCGGGATGGACGAAAAGGTTTGAGATGTACTGGTTGGGAGATAGTCCATGTAAGGTGGTCTATATTTTAGGAAAATGGGACGGTAGCATTCTGAAACGGCATTTTGGTGGTTACTTCACAAAACGACCCGTTTTTTGCGCTCGGAAAATGGAAACGGGCTTTTCCGTGCGACAAAAAGGAAAACTTCCTCCTGCAACATTGTTCTCCATACCAATGTCCACACACATGCATAATATGGGCACAACATCACAAACTATGCCGTGATTCAGCACATAACATCTGTCATTTGGATCGAAAGCCATGAAACCTTGAACATGATATGTCATTTTGTGAAGGTTTTTTCGAAACATGATCAATATATCAAGTCTGGTATTTTTCCTTTCAACTATGTAACAAAATATTACACCACGCGAAGATTTTCATTGTTCGGTTTTTTTTTGAATTTATTATGCCCGTTTTGAATTATCTAAATTTCTAACTATGGTCGAACCGGTGTGCATGAAGATAGGGGGCGAGCATCGTTAGAACTTGCATTGGATCTCTGAAGAAACCACATATTGCAAGTCTAAAAATGATTTTTTCAAAAAATCACGGGCGATAGATCATGTACCTGTAGTACAAACCGGACCCACTTCCCGATTCTACAGACATTTGTCCTTTTACCCGGGATGGACGAAAAGGTTTGAGATGTACCGGTTGGGAGATAGTCCATGTAAGGTGGTCTAGTATTTTAGGAAAATGGGACGGTAGCATTCAAATGGCATTTTGGTGGTTACTTCACAAACGACCCGTTTTTTGCTTTCGAAAAATGGAAAAGGGCTTTTCCGGTATGACAAAAGGAAAACTTCCTCCGCAACATTGTTCTCCATACCAATGTCCACACACATGCATAATATGGGCACAACATCACAAACTATGCCGTGATTCAGACATAACATCGGTCATTTGGACCGAAAGCCATGAAACCTCGAACATGATAGGTCATTTTGTGAAGGTTTTTTCGAAACATGATCAATATACCAAGTCTGGTATTTTTCCTTTCAACTATGTAACAAAATATGACACCACGCGAAGGATTTTCATTGTTCGGATTTTTTTTGAATTTATTATGCCCGTTTTGAATTATCTGAATTTCTAACTATGGACTACCACGTGAAGGATTTTCATTGTTCGGCAGACATTTAGTCCAGGATGTAGTCACAAACCGGGACTAAAAATATTTTCCGCCATTTACCACCTCTTCCCGCCAAGTTTTTCCGCCCTTTCCTTTCTACTATTTAGGGTGATCGTGTCATGGCTATCCACACATCCACACCTTCCTCTCTTAGAACAATGGACAACGCCTACTGGGCCATTCTGACCCTCGAGGAGACCGAGGCGCTATGCGCCTCCAACTACCCTTGTCCGCCGGGCTACCGGCCGCCCTTGCCGGATCGAGCGCCGAGGGGTTCCCCTCCTCCTCCCTCAAGGTTCGCACGCCAGCGGCCATCACAAACCACTTCTACCGAGCTCACGCCGAGTAGCAGCGGATGGATCCTAGTGGGATCCCGACAACTCGACACTGAATGCCTTCTTCGCTAATAGGCGGAAAGGAGATCGCCAGTGCGAGGGTGATGGCCCGCCACCGTGAACCACAACGAAGCCGTGTGCGTGGTGGGCGAACCGTACTATCATCAAAGTGATGCGCTACATCGCCGGGAGACCATCCTCGCCACGGTGCCCACGAGTCCACCCGCCATAGGCCCCACACCGTCTCGTGCATCGCCTTCCAGAGACCCTCTCCCACCCGCCGTGAATCCGAGGCTGGAATGGCCCCCGGTATATGCCATGGATGGGCCGAGGATCCCGGAGTGGCGGTGACAATGACGATGATGATGATGACGGCGATGAAGACCACAAGCTGCGTACTAGGACTAGGCATGATTATGAATAAAGGCGGCTTTAGTGAGTGTTAGCTAGTCCCGGTTTGTCCCGGTTTTAATATTAATAAATGTCTTGAGTGTTACCTAATAATAGAGGGAAATTCCTATATAAAGAGAGGTTCATCTTTAGTCCCGTTGGAGAAACCAACCGCGATCAAGGGATTGCGGAGTGGGCCAGCAACACTAATAATAGGGGTGAGTGTCGACATTATGTCGTATGCGTAGATTTTGTCCCGGATGGTGTCACCAACCGACTAAATATGAACTTAGTCCCGTTGGAGACACCAACCGACTAAAGATGAGTCGAGACTAATAATAGGGGTGAGTGTCGACATTTTTGTCGGAGTGTCGACATTATGTCGTGAATGTCGACATTATGTCGAAGCTTGTACTATAAATAGGCATCCTTGTGAGTCCAGTCCTCCACCAGTTTGAGGCATATCCAAGATGGTTTTAGAGAGCAGGACACCACTACGGCTAGTTTCAGGAGATGCCGACGGAGCCCGTCCTCCGGCATCTCCGAGAATGTCATAGAGGCACTCGATATGTGAAATTAGTTAGCTCCAGCGTATTGATCTAGTTAGAGAAGTTACAAGCTGCAAGATGGTTTTCGAGAGGGACACCACTACGACCAGTTTTCAGGAGATGCCACGATCCGATCCTCCGGCATCTCCAAGAAACTAGTCATAGAGGCACTCCCGGTCCAGCCACAAAACGGTACTAACACTCAAGACATTTATTAATATTAAAAACTGAGACTACAAAATCGGGACTAAAGGCCACAAAGCGAAGATATTACATAATATGAGCATGAACTTCTTGGCATATGTCATTCCTTATGACCGCTTGAGACGTAACCATGGAGCATCTTCTTTACTTAATGGAATGCTTGGGTTTTTCACTGTGAAGGGCGGAATTTCATCAAACTTATTATAATCTTCTGACATGTCTGTCTTCTCCTCGATTCCCACGATGTTTCTTTTCCCTGAAAGAACTATGTGACGCTTTGGCTCATCATATGATGTATTCGTTTGCATATTTTTTCTTTTTTCTGTCTGGAGGACATGTCCTTCACATAGAAAACCTGAGACACATCATTGGCTAGGACGAATGGTTCATCTCTATAACCAAGATTGTTGAGATCCTTGTTGTCATTCCGCACAACTGGTCTATATTTTACCCTTCCCATTCAGGTTGACCCATTTGCCGAAACAAAGGGACCTTAAAAGAGACTCCATAGTCTAGTTCCCATATCTCCTCTATGTAACCATAATATGTGTCCTTTTGTCCATTCTCGTCTATTGTATCAAAGCGGACACCACTATTTTGGTTGGTGCTCTTTATCTTGGACGATCGTGTAGAATGTATTCCCATTTATTTACACCCTTGGAAATTCAATACAAGAGAAGATGGTGACGCCAACAAGTATAGCTGATCTCAACAGTGGTGTCATTCAAGAGATGTGTCCGCAACCAACCACCTAAAGACTTCATGCGTTCATCATGAATCGATGATTCGGGCTTCCCGGTTTTTGAGCGTACAATATTCTTGTGTTCCTCGATATACGGAGCTGCCAAGGTGGAATTATGTAGAAGCGTGTAGTGTGATTTAGTGAAAGAATCGTCCCTACATATCATTGCTTTCTTTCCCCAGTGCCTTTTCCACTTAGTCTTCCCTCATGCATGAGTCGAAACACCAATCGGCTTAAGGTCGAATAAAGTCAACACAAACTCAATGACCTCCTCTGTTCCATATCCCTTGGAGATGCTTCCTTCGGTCTAGCACGGTTATGAACATATTTCTTTAAGACTCCATGAACCTCTCAAAGGGAACATATTGTGCGTAAATACCGGACCGAGAATGGCAATCTCTTCCACTAGATGAACCGGAAGATGCGTCATAATATTGAAGAAGGATGGTGGGAACACCAATTCAAAACTAACAAGACATTGTACCACATCCTTCTGTAACCTTGGCAAAATATCTGGATTGATTACCTTTTGAGATATTGCATTGAGGAATGAACACAACTTCACAATGGGTACTTAACATTTTCGGTGAAGCCCCTCAATGCAATCGGAAGCAATGCGTCATAATCACGTGGTGATCATGAGACTTCAGGTTTTGGAACTTTTCTACGCCATATTTATTATCCCTTTATATTAGATGAGAAGCCCGGCGACACCTTGATACTGTAAGGACTTCAAAAGATTTCCTTCTCTGCTTTGGTAAGAGCATAGTCGCACGACTTAAGTGACGCCTTTATCCGCCTTGTTATGTGTATGCATGTTCTTTGGGTCTTTCATAATTTGTTGGTCCTCCTGCTTGTGTGTATCTTTTGTCTTCCCATACACGCCTAGGAATCCTAGAAGGTTCACGCAGAGATTCTTCGTCACGTGCATCACGTCGATTGAAGAGCGGACACGCAGGACTTTCCAATATGGTAGGTCCCAAAATATAGATTTCTTCTTCCACATGGGTGTGTGTCTGTAGCGACGTCGTTCGAACTGATTGACCGCCGACCCTTTCCAAAGATTACTTCTATGTCCTTGACCATACCAAATACATCATCACCAAGGGAGTTCAGCTTCTTCCGGTGATCCGCCTCACCTTTGAAATGCTTGTTTTCTTTACGGGATGATTGGTCAAGAAATCATTGATTCGCCAGTACACAACCTTCTTGTATTTATGCAAATATGTACCTTCGGTCTTACCTAAACAGGTGCATGCCTTATATCCCTTGTTTGTATGTCCCGAAGGTTACTAAGAGCAGGCCAATCATTGATGGTTACGAATAACAACCCTCGAGATCAAATGGCTCATGTTTATTCTCATCCCACACACACCTGGTTTGCCCCACAACCGTAAGAGTTCTTCAACTAATGGCCTAATGTACACATCAATGTCGCGTCTTGTTGCTTGGGGCCTTGGATGAGCACTTGGCATCATAATGAACTTACGCTTCATGCACAACCAAGGAGGCAGTTGTAGATACATAGAGTCACGGGCCGTCTTTGTGACTCAGCTCTGCTCCCAAAAGGATTCATGCCATCCGTTTTAGACCAAACCATAAGTTCCTTGCGTCACCGCAAAGTCTGGAAGTCTCTCAATTTTTCTCCACTGTGACCCATCAATGCGGTGTCTCAACTTCCCGCCTTTCTTACGGTCTTCTTTGTGCCATCGCAACAACAGCATGCTCTTTGTTTACGAACATGCTTTCAACCTTGGTATTATAGGAGCATACCACATAACCTTAGCAGAACCCTCTTCCGGAGGGGCTCTCCTCAACATCACAGGTCATCTCGTCGATCTTATACCGCAACGCATTGCATACCTGCATTTATCTAAATTCTCATACTCCTTACCGCGGTAGAGGATTCATCATTAATGCATGCATGTATCTTTTGCACATCTAATCCTGAGGATGAGAGTCTTCTTTGCTTCGTAGGTACTCTCGGAAGTTCGTTATGTTTTGGAAACTTGGCTTCATTATTTTCAAGATCTTTTCAAATGAGGTCGGTTAGACCACACCGCCTTCCATCGCAACAATTCCGGTGTGGTACCGAGCTTTGTCGCCATCTTCACAATTTGGGTACAACAATTTCTTGTGATCCTCTAACATGCCCTCTAACTTCAACTTCTCATTTTACATTTCACGTCTCGCTTTGCATCGAAATGACCCTACCAAGTTCATCACCGGCTCATCCGATGCCCGTTCTTCACCTCTTTCCTCTCCATTGTCTTCCATTGCGGTATCAACGTATTCGTGAAACATATGATGATAGTTTTTATCATCATCTTCTTCTTCACCATCTTCCATCATAACCCCTCTTCCCCGTTCTTGGTCCAAGAATTATAGTTGGGCATGAAACCTTTCATAATCGGTGCCCGCGAATGATTTTCGAGGAAGAGTACTTGTTGTTCGACATTGAACACATGGACAACGTATAAATCCATTCTCTTTGTTTGTAGCCACATCGATAAATTTATCCACGCCTTTGATATACTCGGCTCTGGCACGCTACCATCACCTACACCCATTCCAATCGCTCATCTGCATCATATAAGTAAGTTTTTCAAAAAACAGGACATCATAAATAGTGAAATAACCAATTCACACCGACACATGAATTGTATCAATGACCTAGAAAAGATAAGATTGCTAACCTCGATCGAGGGAAATAAAGAGGAGAAAGCTCAAGTGCGTCTCGGACACCTTCTATATTTTTGTTCTATGAGAAATTCAACGGGATTATTCACTCAAACATTTCAACAAACACCTTCAATGCATGCATGAGAAAAAACTAGCACACCCCCACTAGTGCACACGTACCCCTCTAACACCGGTTTGGAGGACCCTCTAACAGCGGTTCCCCAACCGCTGAGGGTTCGTGTAGAGGGTCTTTAACACCGGTTCCTATACGAACCGGTGTTAAAGGGTGGCGCACGTACCTGCACAGCCCTCATTTAACACCGGTTCGTGTCGAACCGGTGTTAAAATTCTTGTGGCGGCAGATTTAGGCGTTTCTGCCGCCACTGGCAGGAAAACGGCTAAATCTCGCTTGCAGACTCTCCGCCTGCTCAGGCGTATTACCGGAGGGGGGAGAGCGGAAATCGATCGGGAGCCGTATACTTATAAATCATCGGTACATACGAGTACATGAATAATTAAGCAACTATTATTATACACAAACATACGCCATCGACATACATCGCCATCACATACATCTACATCACGGAGGTGGATATCTAAAGAGTTCTCAGCGTGGCGACCTCATCAAGTATGAACCCCGCCAATTCCTCTTGAATGGCTCGTATGCGTTCAAATGGTAGGAGTTGGTCCCGCATCCGCTCGATCTGAATATATATGAAGAATGGGCGTCAATATATATATAAGAATAAAACTCAACACAATTGATGGTAATAAAATAATGTTGTGGACTTTGTTTACTTACTCTAAGTTGTTCTAGTGCGGCTTGGTCAGACATATATCGTGTTGCGAATGAATTCGCAAACATAGTACCCACATAAGTTATTGCCGTGTCCTTGATGCGCGCTTTACGAGAATAGAGAGTTCAATCAAAATAATAATCAATAAAGCATGATATAATGGAATTGGAAGCTAGCTAGTATTACTTACATTTTGGTCTACAAATTTTAGTTCTTGACCATTCACCCACGGCCCTGCCTGAACATTTTCCAAACCCTGTCCGACAAAGAAAATGGATAAAGGAGTAATTAATTACTTATTGTCACGAAAGTTGCCGATCTAGTGCGATAATATGATTGAAATTACCTCGAGCATCTCTCTAAAGTTTGCCCATAGCTCTTTTTCTTTTCGTAACGAGTCCATGACAAGGACTTTTCCTGAGTCGGGTTGAATGACTAGCGAATAAAGTGGAACCTACGACGCATAACTCATCATCGTTACACTTAACATCGAGTAAGTCAAAGAATGTGTACAAGAGAGAGGGTAACAGTACTCACGAGAAGTTGTAAGGCAATAGTATTTCCTTTTGGTTTGTTGTCTCAAGAAAGACTTTGCAAGTAATCTTCTGCTTGCGGTTTTTCTCTTACCACTTCTTCATGAACTCTATTTGGGTCAACGAACCCAATGTCAAAAGGGCCTCCTTTCTGCATTCCATAACCTTTTTCCTGCATAATAGTATATACATATATGGTGAGCATATATATATATACATGCAATTAATAAGTGAATGAGTTGAGATAAAAATTACGAAATAGTACTTACACACAATAAAGGCTGATGGCGACTTTGTCGAGTTCCTTCCGATTGAATAGAAAATGCAAGTCTTGAATGTTGAAGTCGATCGCGTCGTCTCCGCACAAGAAAATCTCATCTCTTATATGCGCCTGATCCATTCTTCTTTTCGTCTTGCGTAAATGAAGGTACCACTTGTGCAATTTTCGCATCTTTGTTGGTAGATTTTGAGCTCCTCTTTCTTGACTAGATTCTTCCCATACTTCCATGGCTGTATGGGGTTGACATCGCATTTGGGCAAGTTGTCTCCCATGACGTTCAAGTATGCAATGTAAGTCATCCCCATCTCATTGGCCTTTCTTTGTAGATCTGCCTCGTAATCATCTACGGGGAGGCGTCCGTTTGTCAAACATTTGGAGCGGGCGCATGATTGGTTTCCTGCTCTCCGAGCATGGGAACTGTTTTGTGGGGTGCCTCACGATACTTTCAGTCTCCCCTACGGCGCTTGCATCCGCCTTCAAAATCTGGCGCTCGTAGTCCGGACAAGTGGGGTTTCGTGTTTCAAAGATTTTTGTAAAACTTCTCCACCACTGCCGGATCTATTTTCTCCTTTGGCTCGGCCCGCCTAGGTGCAAAGAATTTCTTGACCTGTTCTCCGAGATCCTATTGGTCTCCTCGTCAGCTGCGATTCCACGAAAACCGGCAATGGCTTGGCGAAGGCTGCGGGGCGTAGTTTTTGAACTCTTTGGCGACGGTTTCATGATTTCTTTGTGGCGATTACTGATGCTCCTCGTGGCGGTTTCTTCCGCTTCCGAGGAGATGGTGAAGCAGGAGATGGTGTGCGAGGAGATGGCTGCCACTTGAGAGATGGTCGACGGAGATGGCTGCCGCTACAGAGATGGCCGACGGGCGGAGATGGCTGCACGCAGAGATGGCTGACGGGCGGAGATGGCTGCCTTGAGCAGAGATGGTGAAGCGGCCAGCTATCACGACGCAGAGAGGGTGCAAGGACCTCAATTTGAAGCACAATGTGTTCCTTCTTCCAAAGAATGGTTTTCACTGCAAATTTGAGTTGAGTTTCCCTTCACCTTAGCATGGTCAAGCTGTGCTTCCTCATATTCCTTCACAACCTCATCCACCCGGCAATAGCATAGCCATCCGAATCGGGCGGTGGTAAGTTCCACCACTACGGGAGGTAAGGCATAGCCGATGCCACCTTAATGGATAAGCCCATTAATCTCACATGCAGCTCAGCGTGTTCGCTCTCCGTGATCTCATCAGCGGGGTATCGAGACCCGTCATTTCAAGCGTTGCTGCGTTCACCGTGGAAGCCACACCGCTTTCCGCGCAGATCCGGGCGGCAGCTTCAATGCAGGCTCTTCATGCGGCGAGATGGGCCGGTAGCTTGATGGTTTCATTGTGCATTCACTTGCGTCTGCGGCGCGCAAGTGCATGTTCTATCTGTGTCATCCGATCTGACGCTTTTTCTTTTTCTGCTACGCCATCTGAAGAGTCGCTCCATTGGCAAACCCATCCTTCCACGTCATACCCGTGCCTCGTGCATGTCCAGTGTTCTTTTTACCGATGGCGCGTGTGATCTGGTCATTCTCTGTCGGGATGGAAGGTCCCGGATGTTTCCTCGTATGCCGTGATGAGTTCTGTGGCCGGTTTGGCAAGGATGGTTGGGAAGATACACAATCCTGCTTCGGGTCCAACCTTGCCCGATTCCTAGAACCAAGTCTTTGCACGTGGGTCCCACTCATCTGTCTGGGTGTGATCCCTCTCTCGCAGGCCCTCTCGACTTCCTCCCACTTAGGCCTCTCGAGATATGTAGCCACCGACCCCTCCGGTGATATTCCTTCTTGGGGCATTAAGCGTATTGGTTTCGACCTCTTTTTAGCTATAGCACTTTTTATATGTCTTAAATTCGGGCGTGAGGTCTTATCTTCGCATAATATGCGTCTTGAAATTTGAGTCTCGCCACTTTGACAAATTTGTTCAATTTTGTCTTCGATTCTTGGAAAGCATCAGCCATCTTCTTTAGAGTCCACTCTTTGACCTTGTTCTCTATAACCGGTTGTTTTCATCCTCCTCTGGCTAAGGGTGAAATTTACCAACAACGAATTCCAAAGCGTTTCTTTGGATCTCACATCGACAAAGGTACGCCGCCTTCTTTGGCTTATTCCAATTTTCAATTGTGATTGGGATTTGGTCCCTAACAAGAACTCCACTGACGTATAAATTTGTCTGCGGCCTTCTTGGGCTCCATCGGCTGCCATCAACACGGTCGCCGATCGTGAACTTTGCACGATCTTTCAACCGCCGCGCCTCGCTTGCTCTTTTCGTGAAGAAGATGGTTCTTTGGCTGGTCGATCCGAGGGCTAAAAGAAGAAAGAAGCGTTAATTAATACATGTAGAAGAAGATTGTTGGTGGAAGTCAGAGGCTTAATCAATGCATATACCTCGCCGGACTTTGTAACCATTAAATTATGCTCACGGAGTCTTCATCTTCTCCATGACTAGTACTTGAGCTGTCGTCGTCATGTCCCTCCAAGTTCAGATATTGTGAGGTGTCCTCATCAATAATGTTCTCCATTTTTTCTTCTTCTTCAAGGTTTTTACTAAGTGGATCCATAGTTTCTAAAACAATAATATTATCTAGAGTAAGAGTGTAAACATTCAAGTGGACTTGGATTCATACAAAAATATACATATTATTCATACCAAAATACACAAATAAATACACAAATGAGTCGGGTCCAATTTGTATACAAGTTTTAATCTATGCATGTAGTACAATTTATCGAGCAAACAAGTTTTAATCAGATGAGTCGAATCACACACGTGGCAGAAACGTGCGCTCACCGTGGGGTGACGTTGGTCTCGTCGGCGGTGCTCGTCGGACGGATCTGGCGGTCGTCAGCGGCGAAGGGCTTGTCGAGGCTGAAGGCGTCGGCGTTGAGGCGTGGCCTACGAGCTCAAGCGGCGGCGAGAGACGCCCCACGGGAAGAGAGCGATGGTCGGGCTCCTCGAAATAGGCTTGCGCCCGCTATATTAATATAGCAATCACAAGATACAACGACAATGTTCCTGGGTTTGTCCTGCTTCAACAAGCTGCAGATCTCCCTCTTTGCTTGGGTTCCCACCTCACCCGGCCACCGCCCTCCCCATCGAACTCCCCATCCACCCCTCCGGAGCCATCGACCCACCCTTGACTCCCTATAGTTGCCCCGTGCAGGCCCTTGCCTCCTCCGCTGGCCGCCGCCTCGCCTCTTCTCTACTCTCCGTCGCCACTCGATGAGCTCGCTGGGCGGCGCCGCGCTTTGCCTCGCCGCTCACGCCGTCTCGGCGCCCCAACCTCCGCCGCGGGCCCTCCCCACACCTCCTTCTGCGACGCTGGCCGCCATCACCCGGACAGCCGCCTCTGCTTCGCCTTAAGCCCGAGCCCGACCACGGCCTCGCCACGCCAACCTTGCGCCCTCGTCAATGGACCCACCCGTCATCCCTAGGCCTCTAGCTAGATCACATTAGTTCCTCTCGAGATATACACAAAATAAAGGCGCTCATCGATCGTGGCGTGATGATATGATGAGGTTGGAGGGCTCGCCGCGCCTCGCCCGCGACCGAACTCGCCGGCTGCCACGCCGCTCGCCGAAAGCCGCGCTCAGCCGCTCCAGCGCCCGCACCTTCGCGCTTGGCCAAGACTCGGCCAGCGCCCTCGCCACGTCCGCCATTCGCGCAGTAACCGAAGCTCGCCAGCTGCGCGCGCCCTCGCCGTGATCTCGCTCTCGCTATTGGCCGTTCACGCCGGTCTACTCTGTAGGAAGTGGTGGCGGATGGAGGGCGGAGCAGGGCCGGCGGCGGCATGGCCGTAGCGAGGGCGCGGCAACTTCGCTTTCTTGGGAGGGCGGCCGTTAGCGAAGGAGGTGTTAGAGGAAGGATCGAGGCGGCGAACCTCGAGCTCGTGGCGGCGGAGACGGCGGTCGGGGCGGCAGACGGCGGAGCTCGATCTGAGCCATGGCAGCGGGCGGGCAGGCGCGCTATCGATCGATCCGCTCGATGGTGGAAGAAAGGGAGGAAGGTGAATAATACACCCCCTTTAACACCGGTTCGTGGTTGGAGCGGTGTTAAAGGGTACATTTATTACCCCCCTTTAACACGGTTCGACCACGAACCGTGTTAAAGGGGGTTCTTATTTATTAACACCGCTCGGAACACGGTTGTTAAATGTGGGGCAAGAAGATTATTTCATTACCCACGCTAACACGGTTCCATACGAACCCGGTGTTAAAGATGTTTCCAGCGTATTTCTCACTAGGGCTTTTTCATATCAAAAAATATGATATGAAATTTAGAAAATTCATATCTTTTTCATTTCAACTCAGAAAATATGAATAATATATCATAATTTTTAAAAATAATATCTATCCATTCATGTAAATCATTTTATATTTACTTTACATAAATTTTTTAAAATAAATAAACACTTATTTCATGCATTAAAGGGGCTTTTTAATTAAAATATGATATGAATTTAGAAAATTCATATCTTTTTCATTTCAACTCGAAAATATGAATAATATATCATAATTTTCAAAAATAATATCTATCCATTCATGTAAATGATTTTTATATTTACTTTACATGAATTTTTTTAAAATAAATAAACATTTATTTCATGCATTAAAGGGCTTTTTCATTCAAAAATATGATATGAATTTAGAAAATTCATATCTTTTCATTTCAACTCGAAAAATATGAATAATATATCATAATTTTCAGAAAATAATATCTATCCATTCATGTAAATGATTTTATATTTACTTTACATGGAATTTTTAAAATAAATAAACACTTATTTCATGCATTAAAGGGCTTTTAAGATATATAAAAGAACTGAAAATTAAGATACATGGCAGATTAAGTAACAATCGGCGAACTGAAAGCGAAAATTAAGATACATAAAAGAACTGAAAATCAAGATACATGGCCGATTATAAGTAACAATCGGCGAACTTGTTTCGAATGTTGGAGTGATTTAGTCATGCTCCCTGCCTACACTGTAATACTACCACCTGTAGTCGTCATTTCGCCGTCTTGCCGTCATCATGCTGGGTCCGGGTCACCGTAATTGAACCTCCGGAGTATGCGTGGGCTGGACTTGATGGTAGCGTGGGCTGGACTTGAGGGTAGCAGACGGGGGTTAGAGTCGGCGGCGGTGTCAGGCCATGGCGCTCGAGAGTCCGACGCCACCATAGCCGACAGGCCTCGTTGAAGTTAGGAGGAGGTGGGCCTCCCTCATACTGGCGGCGCCTCTCATGCCGATCCACGAAGAAGGCTTCCCAAGTAGAGAAATAGTGATGCCATCACGGGATTCCTCCGCTGCTCCGGCGTGAGCTCAAGTAGTAGTGGTTCGTGATAGCCATCCGGCGCCACCTAGAGGGGCGGAGGAACCGGCACACTGACGCCTTCGAAATCCGACGGGGACATAAAGATGGCAAGGAGCGAGGTGAGCAAAGCGCCCGCCTCCAGGGGTTAGTGCTACGGTGGAAGCCATGGGAAAGAGTGATGAGGTTGCGATATGAGTCTAGAGATGCAATGACAATGGAGGCCAACCCCTACATATATATATAGTGAACTAAGCGGGAAGAACTGGAGGAAGAATCGGGAAGAAAAATGGCGGGAAGAAAAATGGCGGAAGAATGGCGGGAAGAAAAATGGCGGAAGAAAATGGCGGGAAAAATGGCGGGATGAACCTTTAGTCCGGTTGGAGACACCAACCGGGACTAAAGATGAAACTAGTCCCGGTTGGAGACACCAGCACCGACAAAACACCAATCGAGACTAATAATAGAGGTGAGTGCATGTCGACATTATGTCGTGCGGCGTGTACCTTGTCCCGGATGGTGTCACCAACGGGACTAAAGATGAACCTTTAGTCGGTTGGAGACACCAACCGACAAAACACGACACACTAATAATAGAGGTGAGTGCATGTCGACATTATGTCGTCGGCGTGTATCCGGATGGTGTCACCAACCGGGACTAAGATGAACTTTAGTCCCGTTGGAGACACCAACCGACTAATAAATGAGTGTCGACATTATTTTGTAAGTGTCAACACTATATCGAGCTTGTACTATAAATAGCATCCTTGTGAGTCCGATCCTCCGGCCGGTTTGAGGCAGGACACCACTGACCAGTTTGAGGGAGATGCTGAGCCCGCCTCCCGGCATCAGAAACTGGTCATGAGGCACTCCTAATATGTGAAATTAGTTAGCTCCACGGTGTATTGATCTAGTTAGACAAGTTACAAAGCTGCAAGATGGTTTTAGAGCGAGGACACCACTACGGCCTGGGGAGATGCCGACGGAGCCCCTCCCGGCATCTCCGAAAACTGGTCATAGAGGCACTCCCTAATATGTGAAATTAGTTAGCTCCCTGGTGTATTGATCTAGTTAGACAAGTTACAAAGCCGCAAGATCGTTTTGAGAGCAGGGACACCACTACGGCCAGTTTAGGAGATGTGAAGCCGGGCCAGTCCTCCGGCATCTCCGAGAAATCGTCATAGAGGCACCTAATATGTGAAATTAGTTAGCTCCACAGTGTATTGATCTAGTTAGACAAGTTACAAAGCTGCAAGATCGTTTTGAGAGGGACACCACTACGGCCGTGTGGCGACCCGTGCGTGGAGATATGCACACCACTAAAGCTGATCATGAGCAGGCACCCCACCAGTAAACCCTCCTTTGGGGCACCAGTGCCATAAGCAACGAGCCACACCGTCTGTTGGCGGGAGCGGTGTCGGCCGGTGGGTACAAGAACTGCGCCCGGAAATCAGCGGTTGGGAGGCGGAGAAGGTAGCATCCTGGGAGGAGCGCCTGTGGAGCGAAAGGCGCTTCTGGGTTGGTAGGCGAGAAGGCGGCCATTGGTGGTGTGCTCTTTCGCTTGAGGACAAGGAATCTTTGGGCGCTCTCTCTTGCCACCGGTGTTTATAAATAGCGGGGAGGAGGAAGGAGAACGGAGGCGGTGGTCTCGATCCGAGGATAGAAGGACTACTCTAGTGTAGTCGATTTTTTTTTTTTCCTCCGTGAGATGATGAGCGGTGAGCAGCTTGTCTACTAGATCCGAAAGTTTTTTAACTGCAACAACGAAAATCTAGTGTGGTTGCTTACTGTAATGTACTGGAAGTGCACGGTTACGACGGTGAACACAGAAGACATAAAACCAACTTCTTCTCATACTCCCGGTCCATCCACAAGACATGTATTAATATTAAAAACATGAACTAGAGTTACATAATATGAGCATGAACTTCTTGGCATATGCCCTTCCTTATGATAAACCCGCTTCCGTAACCATGGAGCATCTTCTTTACTTAACGGAATGCTTGGGTCAGTTTTCCTTTGTGAAGGGCGAATTTCATCAAACTTATTATAATCTTCCGACATATCTGTCTTGTCCTCGATTCCCACGATGTTTCTTTTCCGAAGAACTATGTGGCGCTTTGGCTCATCATATGATGTATTCGTTTGCATATTTTTTCTTTTTTGGTCCGAGGACATGTCCTTCACATAGAAAACCCGAGCCACATCATTGGCTAGGGCGAATGGTTCGTCTAAGTTCTTCATAAGATTGTTGAGATCCACCGTTGTCATTGTACTTCTTGTCTACCTCAACCCCCTCCTCCGTTAGCTTGACCCATTTGCATCGAAACAAGGGGACCTTAAAATTAGGTCCATAGTCAAGTTCCCATATCTCCTCTATGAACCCATAATACGTGGTCTTTTTGCCCATTGTCTTCTGTGCATCGAGACACCACCGCTTTGGTTGGTGCTCTTTTATCTTGGCCTATCGTAAAATGTATTCCCATTTATCTCGTACTTTGAAAGTACATACAACAAGACGGTGTCCAGCCAACAAATACAGTGATCCCCAATAGTGGTGTTATTCGTGAGAAGTCTTTGCGACCAGCCGCCAAAAATCGCCATGTGTTCACTTATAATCCATTCATCGACCGCCCGGGTGTTTGAGGCGTGACAAATTCTTGTGTTCATTGATATACGGGCAACCAAGATAGATCTTTGTAAAACCGTGTAGTGTGCTTGATTGAGAGAATGCCCGTCCCTACATATCATTGCTTTACATCCTAGGGTGCCTTTTCCACGAGTCTCCCTCATGTCGTGATTACGGAACACCAATCGCCTTAAGGTCGGAATAAAATCAACACGTAACTCAATGACCTCCTCTTACATAGCCCTTGAGATGCTTCCTTACGCCTAGCACGGTTATGAACATATTTCTTTAAGACTCCATGTACCTCTCA
>CP125979.1:12315199-12560307 GCA_030063025.1 Avena longiglumis
AAAGGATCTCCTTGCAGAACACACCCCAAGCCACCATTGTCAAGGCCTATACTTATAGATCCAATCTTGCTCTTGTACTTTCCAATCTAGATAATACAGATATGAGCATGACATAGTGGCTATTACTCATACAAAGGTCGAACCAGCTGTGTGGCACCATGGCGTCTCTGTTTGTTGCTGGCATGATCCACTTGGTCTCCGTCCCAACTCTCTATTATCTCCACAACTCCCTCTCATATAATAAGATCAACCATAGGACAATCATCAAGGACAGACTACAAGTTTTTTACTTCCATACTATAAAAAAAAACTCTGGCAAGTTAACCTGCCTTGCCATCCATTCTGTGGCTCTATAGAGACTAGAACACTCTACCAAGTTTTGTAGATATTCAAAGATACTTCATGCAAGGATATGTAGACACACAATGAAAAATTAATGGTATATTGGTATATATTTGGATTAATGTGATACCTGGGCTTGCATAAAATTCTGATCAAATATGTCACACTAAAAGATTTGCTAAACATCTAAAAGTGTGAAAAATGGTTGTTGGAAAAAATATGATTCTAGTTATAATGAATAATGTCTAAAATAGTAAAATTGGAATTGTATCGCAAATATGTATATGCATATCCTATTGTACATGATATTGTCGGGTTGTAGTTACATTGTTACTTTCCCTTGTTATTGTAAAATGATATTGCATTTAGAGCCAAGAGATGAGTTATTAGAAATAAAAAAGTTTGGTATAAATGGGTGAATGGGGTTGATTGCCACTCTTCATGTGTCATTAAAATAGTCAATACAACATTGTAAACATTCTATAGGTACTGCGACGAATACCACACGTGCATAAATGGTGTATGCGGGGATTGGACAACGAGACTATGAGCTATATTACATGAAAAAAAATCACTCATCTTTTGTGGTGAATAACATTTTCCAAGAAATGAGACATCTCATTAAAACATATGATTAGTTCTCATTCAAAATTTGATTTGGAGAAAATAGAAAATCCAATGTAAAACCGGAAAAGGTTGCATTATAATTGTATAGAAAAAAAATCTTTTGTTAGTCTACATCCATTCCGCTCAGACGATTAAGGTAAAATTGTTGTTTTCGAAATATAATTTTATGACAAATAAATACTCTTTTAGTATCTAGTTATCTTGAATCAGGCTTTTGCCCCGCTATATTAATATAGCAAACCACTGATACAAACGAGTCCACTCCTAGGGCAAACATCACACAGCAAGCCCGAAAGAAAAACAAAAGAAAGAAGAAGATAAAATAAAGCCGACAACGATGGCTCGGCGAAAACGACGATGACGCGCAACCGCTGCACCCACCGGATGATGACCACCACTCTCCTCGCACTCCGACGCACCTCGTACCAAGCAACACCTCCAAGAAGGAAAGCGACGGTGAAACCGTTGTTGCTCGGACTAGTCCTAGGGTTTTCCGCAGTATGCTAGGAGGTAGGGAAAGGGAACACCCGGCACCCTTCAGGAAAAACGGTGTCACCCGGAGGCATCACCGTGTCGGGGCCAACAAGGATTTCGCCCGACCCCAAAAACCACAACCCCGGGCAAGCCGGAGCACACCACCAACCACACCGCCCACAAACATGTGCCACCACGGTCTTGCCATCATCATCGCCATTGCACCATGACACCCGCTGCGAGGTCGACCGGACCAAAAGGAAATAGTCGAGGGCAGAGGCAGCGATACAACCACCACGCGGGAGGGAGCAACCTCCACCGCTAGAAACGGTAACCGATCGAACGCTGTGGCCCGAGCACACCGAGCCACAAGCAACCAGAGGGCGGCAGAGGCCGAGCCACCCAGAGAACTTCATCCACCGCCAATGGCGGGTGCCGACCGGATGTAGCCGTAAGGACACATCAGGCTGAGAAGGCCCGTCCGAGCCCTGGATGGGCTCATAAAGTCCTCGCCGCCACGCTGTTGCACGTAGGGCACCGCCGCCGCTACCCTCGAAGAATCCATAGGTACGGTCGGGCCAAAAGGGCCTGTGAAGCTCCACTGCCGCGCTGCAGAAGGCATGACATCAGCACCGCAAGCCCCGTCCTAGGGCGCTCCTCGGTCCGGCGGAGGCACAACCGCACGAACCAGCCCGCTTAGACACATATTAGGCCCTTAGGGCATGTACAATGCTAGAGAAGGCATGCCTTCTCTTAGCTTTCCACATCATTTAGAGAAGACACAATATATAACTTGTACAATGCATTATCTCTTATTGCTATCTCTAGCAATTAATAGAATTAACTATTTTTAGTAAAAAATTGGTTGACTAAGAAAAGCCATATGGTACAATGGAGAAAAATAGTCTTCTCTTATTGCAAAGAGATCATCCCTTAGCTAAGGGAAGACAACCCCCTCTCTTTTGTTTCTCTCTCCTCCAACTAAGCAAAAATCCAACGTGGCGAGCATAAGGGAAGGCTGACGTCACCGCATTGTACGTGCCCTTAGGGCCTAGACCTGTGATGTATGAACGCCGGCCACTGCTGGTGCCCCGCCGCCAAGGGCAGCGTCCCCTCCTCCATGTCGCCTAGGACACCTAGCCCGCTGCCGGCCGACCTACACCCCCGGCATAGGAGCTCACGCGCGGGAAAAGAACCGCCGCCGTCGGCGGCACACCACGAGCGCAGCCCGGACGTCGCCCACCAGCAAAGGCGGGAGAGGAGGACAAGGCGGGGAGGGGGAGGGGCAAGGGCGGAGCACCGACGGGGGAGCCCCGGCAGCTGTGCTCGGGGCGGCTGCGCGGGGGAGGAGGGGGAGTCGCCTCACCCGCTCCTCTGTCTTGCTTTGGCACGTATCTTCACGCCAAAACACCTTTAGGGCTTGTTTGATTCATAGGATAGTAAAAGTATAGGAATAGGAAAAACATAGGATTGGGATATCATGCCAACTTAAATCCTATGGGAAGAGGAATTCTGTTTGATGTAGCAAAGGAATTTTTCCATAAGGTTTGATCTAATATTTGTTTCCTATAGGAATTGCACTACAAGATTTCTATAGGATTAATTTCTATAGGATGTGTTCCTATGAATCAAATAATAACATAGGAAAAATTCCTATAGGATCCAAATTCTACATAATTCCTATACAATTCCTATGAATCAAACAAGGCCTTAGTATCTAGTTAATGTGATATAAAATCAGTATCATAACAAAATACTTTGGAAAAATTTCTACCTCCGTTATTCCTGACGATCCACACGGGCCAGCCCATCCCAATGAATTCGTCACGTCCTGGTTCATTCGCCATTGCCTGCCGCTTTATACCAGTTCTCAAAGCAAAAAATGCAAGCGACAGGCCGCTGTATGCCTGTATCGCTGAATGAATCGCATCAGAATCCAGCTCCCACTCGTCGCTGCCGTTCTGCTCCCCCTTCCCCCCACCTGCAACAAAATATTTTCGATCCACGACACTGTGCTGCTGCTCCTGCCCCATATGTCGCCTTGCAATTTAACCTGCCACGCTGCAGCTCACTGTTCACGTAGCCAAGGCAAGATAAACACTCCGTCTACGTGTACAGCGGCCAACGCCATGCGGTGGCGCGTCCATACGTCCAGTTTAAATTTGGCACTATTTACTATTTTGTTTCTCGGGGTATGAAGACCAAGTTTAGAGTAAGAATGTAACATGACGATTCTATTGGCAACGGAAAAATTACACCCTTTCGAGATTCTTCTTGGCTTAATGGAATGACGTCAAAAGACATTGTCCCCTCATATATGAAGCGTCCACAAGAAAGAAATAGAAAGTTAAGGAGGCATTATTGCATCAAAACAATTGGTATCAAAGATAAAAAATGGACTCCATCTTAACCATCGACCACATCCACCAATACATGCGGATATGGAGTGAAATAAATAGGAAACAACTTAGTGAAGATGTAGAAGACACAATTGTTTGGAACCTCACGGAAAATGGAGAATATTCTTTTTCTTCGGCATATAAGATGCAATTCTATGGCTCCACCCTCGCTCTCTTCAACAAAATGGTATGGAAGGCATGGGCACCACCCAAGATCAAATTCTTTGCGTGGTTGGACATCCAAAATAGGCTTTGGACTGAGGCCGCCTTGGAAAAAGAGGATGGACAAATTATGAGATTTGTCCGCTTTGTAAGGGAACCCAAGAGACGACATCCCATCTTTTTTCCCAATGCCGGTTCACCAAGAGGACTTGGGGTTTAGTTAAATATTAGCTCGGGATCCCAAACATTTAAACTCACTTGTGGATGCCCGAGCTATCCATTCAAGATTGGCGGATGATGATGTCTTGCAAAGTCACTTTCAACCGTAAAGCCATGTCTTTCATTATTTGGGTCACCGCGGGTGCCAAATTTTTGAGTGTTGTATTTTTGGGAGAGTAATCCCTTTTGTATTTTGGACACTCTTTTTCCTTTTTTTGGGCGAACAACACTAAAAAGAGTGCCTCGGTGTTAACAGCATGTGCCCTCTGCCATGCAAGGTAAAATTGTTTTTATTTTTTGAAAAAATAATACTTAGCTACATAAGGTGTCATTTCATTGCAAATATGGCGATAACCATGGCAGAAAGGGAGGGCGGAAAAAAAAAGAGAAACCCCTAATTTGCCGAGTGTATTTTGGATTACACTCGGCTAACATTTTCTTTGTCGTGTGTCATCTAGATGACACTCGGCAAATGGCATGGCTGGAAATTCCTGCCAACCCCGCGCGCAAAAGTTTTTCCTGCATTAAAGAACTTTAATGAGTGTCCGTTAGTTGACACTCGGCAAAGCTTAATAGTGTTTACAGTGTCATTGTGGCATCCTGCAAAAACCACTACTAGAAAATCGCGTTGTTTTTGTGCATTGCATCATCGTGACCGCATGCTCATGTCATCATGCCACATTGCATTTGAACATCGTCATCATCATGCATATTATTTTTCCTAAAAACTATTTGCGAAAGACTATGTTATTTTCTAAACTAGCCCTCCTCTATTTTCAAATCCAAATCGTCGGTCCAGCCGGATCTTTCATTTATCTAAAACCAATTACAAAATCTATTGTTAAAATAAAAGAAACCCTAGTCTAAAATTTCTAGTCCTAAATTCACCCAATCCTAGTCTACCCACCTATCCTAGCCTGTCACCTCACATTTCCCTCCACCACATCACACCCCCCGCCACCTCATCAATCCACCAGCCATCCCCACCCTCCTGGCCCACCTCCTCTCTCACTCCTCACTCACCCCAGCCACACCCACTCCACCCCCTCTCCCTTACACCCCGACCCCACCTCCTGCACCGGCCCCACCCTGCAGCCTCACTTCCCCTCTCCCCCTGGCCCGACCCCTGGGCCCACCTCCCAGCTGCCCTAACTCCCTCACCCACCGTCCGCGTTACCCACTACGGACCCGGTCCCACCACGACCACGCCCGGCCCCACCCCCACGTCTCCTCTTCCTCCTCATCTCCTCGACCCAGCGCCGCCCTTACAGGCGCCTCACCGCTCCCTCTTGGCTCATGCAGGGCCTCTCCGGCCGGCTCGCCTCTTCTCCGCCGCCTTGCCGCCGCCCGGCTTGGCCCATCGCACGGGATCCCCTTCCCAGCGACTTTGCTTCCCGTCGCCTCCTCCCTCTTCCTCGGCCCGTCGCTGGCCGCTCCGTAGCCCGCTCTGACCGGCGCCCTTCCTTTTCCCCTTCTCCCCGTCGTCGGCCGGCCACCCTCTGCAGCAGCCCACCGCCGTCCGCAGCAGCCCCGACGGCCTCCATCGCATCCTGCCACCGAGACGCCCTCCTCCACCTCGTCGCTGGCCTCCCTCGCCGCCAGGCGCCCTTCCCCATCTCCTTCCCCCTCCGCGAGCCTCCTCTTGGCCTTGCCTCTCCTCCCGCTCGAGCCTCCCCTTCCAGTAGCGTCACCGCTGGGCTCGCCCAGCCGATCCTCCGTTCCGGCAGACGCCGTCTGCAAGACCTGCCTCCTCGACGTCCTCTCCGCTCTCCCTTCATGTGTCTCGTCTGTGCAACTGCCTTCTCTGTCTATGCTGCTGCAGACCAAGGGTCGTTTTCCCTCTACGTGATTTTTGTTGTTGATGCCACTCTCCTGCAAGGTGTTCGAGTTAATTCCTGAATGGTACATGGCGTCCTCGTTTTGTTCCGTCCGTTTTGGTGTATATCTGCTAGCGTTCATACTCGGTAAAAGATTACTACAAGCCACTCGAGCCCGACAAGTTCGTCACCAACATCTACATCGGTTCGATGTCGTGCCAGGGACCCTCAAGATCTTCTTCCTAGACTTGAAGGTCGGATCAAAGGCCCCGATCCGAGTCCAAAGACGGAACTGAACTGTCGAACGACAAGTTCTTCTACCGGACGCCTAGGTCGCCGACACGAATCGACATTAACTTCCCCGGACGCTAAGACCGACGTCACAGCGGGCCGACGAGATTGATACCGACCGAGGCGAGTCCGTCGCCCGACGCCGACCAAGTCCTCCTTCCGGAATGCCAAGATCTACCTCCGATATCCGAAACGATCCCGCGAGGCGAACCCTAGATCCGGACCACGAGGCAGTAACACCCTCGAGAATCGGACCTATGCAAGTTTTAGCGCTTCCGCCAAACCCGCGAAAGCGATTCAAAGTGTTTCACCGAGCACTTTCGTGCGGGTGGAAAAGCAAGTAACATTACACAACGGTCCTCGATGGGACCCGTAGCAGATATATATATAACAGCGACTCAATGAGTCAAGAATACAGATATCGGTACAAATATCCAAATCACCTTGAAAGCGATAGGCGTCCGCCACGGACAAAATGCAAATGGGGCTAAGAGCCACGAAGAATAACCAATGGCGTCCATAACCTGCGAGCCAAGCGGAAGGGTAACCACCGCTAACGACGTCGATCGCAAAACCTGCTTAAACAAAAGGGTGCCGACAAAGGGCAAAGGAAAAGAGAGAGCGGTCGATCGAGGCCAGTGCGGCGAGGCTAGAATTCGGCGGTCCTCGCCTACATAGGTATGGTGGACTGAAGCGGCAGCAGCAGCGGCAGCATGCACTAAACAACCTATAGAGACTCGATACAACTGGCGGCTATCATAGAGGGATAAGAAAGACCTAATCGGAACCAACCTGATACTACCACCAAACATACCCATCCTGGTGTTTCCCCCTCGAGACCAAACGAGGAAGTCAACCGAGGAACTCACACAGTTGGCAGTTTTACTTATTCAGTTATCGTTGCAGCAATTACTAGTCAAATATAGATAGTCATCCTGATAAATCAAGCAGTGGGCACTTTTATTCAACCATTCCGTTGTAGTTGCGGCACTTACTAGTCAAATACAATTGGCACGAGTTAACCCAAAAACCCATCAGTTGTTGGTACTTTTATTTAGCCATTCCGTTATAGTTGCAATACTTACTAGTCAGATACAATGGTCGCAAGCGACAACCCAAAACAAGCTATTGTGGGCAGTTTTATTAGCCATTCCATTATAGTGAAGCTGATTACTAGTCATTATATAGTCAAATTTATAGCACTACTTTAGTTATAGTTGTCTATGATCGAGATACTGTGCTCCAAGTCGTCCATAACCGCGGACACGGCTTTCAGAAAGTTTTACCCGGCCGGGGTGCACCAATAGCAACACACACTCGATCAACCTCGGAAAAACCAAATCAAAACCCAACGAGGCCTTCACGACAAAGCAATCACAGGATTCAGAAATATTTCAGGGGCCACCCTTGAGTACACCATAGCAGTTAGTGACTTCGAGACGGACCCGAGGTTTGGGTGGACGGCTGTGAACGACTGGGAACCCAAAACTGGGCTTGTCGACACCGCGGAATCGTGTCCCGATCCTAAACAGTACAGTGTGATCCTCGCACAATCGTAAATAAAGCAGTAAAACATGGCATAAGTACAGGATAGTAAATAAAACCTCAAACTAGTTGTGGCCCCAAGAAATAAGACTGAATCAAGCTCTGGCTCAGGGGGGTCCCATAATCCTCCCGGATGTGGATAGCGCGATAAATCAAGGAACAGGTATCAAGCACTCGGGGTCCTACGGGACACAAGTGGACGGTTAACAACCAAATAACATCTATTGCCCACCTGTGCCTCTACTTACTTACTTCAATTTTAGTTGTTAAACAGGAATTAAAGTGAACGATAAGTAAAGCCATGGTCATCTCCAAGAATAAACATGCGGCCATACTCCAACAACTGTGGTACTGGACGACACGTAACAGCACTTGAGCAAGCGACTACGACGTGCAAGTCCAACTATCTACCAAACAACAGGTAATAGGTTGTGTCCAAGGCAATATAAGGCTGCAAGGGATATCACGGGTACGAAAACTAGAGCATCGCAACACAGATAGCAATAGATCAACAGGAGGGAATAAATACTATAAAAGCAAGATAGGTAGAAAGGGGGATATGCTCGCCTGAAAACATTGCCGAAGGTTCAACCAAAGATCGGGGCGAAGCTCACATCAACTCAACGGCCTTATCCGCGAAGAACCAAAACACTAGAACAAACACCGGATGCAGTATTTAATACTACGGCAAAAGACCGGCATGATGCATGAATGATGTATGACATGGCAAGCATGCGGTGCAATTAGGTCATATTAAGCGGAACCGGGGTCCCGACAATTAAATAGATGGTTCATGTTGTTTATCTACCCCGCGAATTAAATGTTGTTTGAACATGGCAAAATATGGCACCGGTTCGCTACACCAATTTAAATGAGGCCGATATAAGACTAGATTTGTCCGCATATGGGCCCCATATTTAATTATAAGGTGAATCGGCATAAGGCCCCCAAACCACATGACAATATGCATGCATGAATGATTAATATGCAACATGTTTTATATCTGGCATTTATAAAAATAGGGGCTCGGGAAAAGGTTCACACATTAGGGTTCGGCGATCTTGGTCCGGGGGTTCGGGGTTCGGTCTCAGGGTTCGGATCTGGGGTTCGGTCTCGGCGGGATCGTTCTCGGATAACGGAGGTAGGTCTTGTCGCATCCGTGGTCTTCGGGTCATTGCCGACGGTCATGGCGTTCGGGATGAAGTACTTGTCGCATCGGGGTCTCGGTGTCCTCGGATCCGATTGAAGATCTCGGCGTTCGGAAAAGTTCGAAATAGACCTTGGAGTTCCGCGATGATCTTGTCGATTCCCTGTCGAAGGCCTTGGCGCTTCGGATCGGTCTTCGGTTCGGGGCCTTAGGGTCTTGGGGTTCGCGTCCGAGAAGGTGATCTTGTCGAACCGGCAGCCTCCGAAGTCCACGTCGACGATCTTGAATCCATGCCGGAGAACTCGGATGGCGTCGGGGGTTCAACGGATCTGCCTGATCGATGTCGACCTTGGCGATTACTTGTCCAAGCCGTTGTTACAGGAGACTCAACACGTGCCTCGGGATGCTTACGAGAGAACCTGCGGCCAGGATCTAGCGCTCGGCTTCAGGACGAGGCACGACGCGGACGGAGGGCCCTCGCAGCCGAGGACGATGACAGAGACAGCGGTGATACGGCCTTGAAGTAGATGAAGGCGGGCGCTCACGACAGCGAGGTCGAGGCCGGAGAGGTCGACGGCGGCGCAGCGTCGCGACGACCAAGGAGACAGCAGAGCTGCAGAGGGAAGAAACGGGGCCGGCGAGCTCAGGCTCGAGGGTGCCGAGCGGCAGCGATGGCACGAGAGAGGCAGCTTCGCAGAACTTCAGCGGAGGATGGCCATGGCGGGGTGGGCGGCCGGGGAGAACGGGCCGGAGAGGCGGGGCTCGAGGTTGCCTTGGGAAGGACGGCGGCGCCGAGAGAGAGGTCTGCCCGGGCCGGAGGAGCGAGCGGGCAGGGGCGAGGGAGAAGGCGAGGCGGGCGAGGCGGAGAGGAGGCGGCTCGGGTGGCGGGTGGAGGCGAGGCAGGGCCGGGTCGCGGATGGTGAGGGCTCATGTGGGGAGGCGGTGGTTGGTGCGGTGTTGACGAGGAGGCAGGCGGGAGTCGCGGGCTCCGGCGATGAGAGCTCCGCGCGGCGCTGTGGTCGGAAGGAGGAGGAGGGCCTCGGCAGTGAGGGAAGGGCAGCGAGGTCTGGGGCGGGTGGGAGAGCGAGGTGAGAGTGAGGCGCGCGAGGAGAGAGGAGGGCGCGTCGGTGGGAGGTGGAAGAGGACGGGGGAGAGTGGAGAAAGGAGAGAGAGCGGGGGACGCGGGGCTAGGGTGGGGCCGCGGGCCAGGGGGTGGGGTCGGGGGTGAGTGGGGTGTGGCTGGCTTGGTGGGGCCCGGGGGCGTGGGGCGGGGTCGAAGAGAGAGGTTGGGCGTGTGTCTTGATGGGAGGAGGAGGAGGTGGGCTGTGGGGAGGGAGGTGGCGTGTGGGCCCAGGATGTAAGTGAGGGGAGGGTAGATGGGACTGGGGTGAGAGAAGGAGAGAGGGGCTGGGTCAAGGATTGATGAGGTGGCAAGTGGGGTAGAGATTGGGGAGAGGTGAGGTTGGTTTGTGAGTGGTGGGTAGAATAGATTTGGGTGGGAATAGGTTTAGGGTTTGGGGCTTTGTGTTAGTTTGTAAATATTTACGGTGTTGTTTTTGTTTCAAATCTTTTTAGCAAATAACTTGTAGGCAAATAATTTGACAGGTAATTATAAGACTTATTTTGAAATAAGAGAAGGGCATTTTTAGAAAACAAAACTAGGCTTATTGGAAATAGTTTCAGTCAAACAAATGCATGATGATGACGATGCACTGCACAAAAACAACGCGATTTTCTAGTAGTGGTTTTGCGGGATGCCACAGCGACCAACCCCGAACCCTGGAACCCCAAGTTCGCCGAACCCAGATGTGTGACCCTAAGCCCCTATTTTTATAATAAGATATAATTGTTCATCTCGCATACATATCATGTGGTTTGGGGGCCTTATGCCGATTCACCTAAATTAAATATGGGGCCCATATGCGAGCAAACCTAGTCTTATATTGGCCTCATTTAAATTGGTGTAGCGAACCGGTGCTATCTTTTGCCATGTTAAAACAACATTTAAATTGCGGGTATCTAGAACAACTGTAACCATATACTTAATTGTCGGGACCCCGGTTCCGCTTAAGATTGCCTAATTGCATCGCACATTTGCCATGCCATACATCATACATGCATCATGCCCGATCTTTTGCCGTAGTATTAAATAGTGCATCTGGTGTTTCTTCTAGTGTTTTGGTTCTTCGCGGATAAGGCTGATGAGTTGATGCGAGTGTCGACCCGATCTTCGGTTGAACCTTCGACAATGTTTTCAGGCGAGCATCTCCCCTTTTCTACCTATCTTACTTTTATAGTATTTACTTCCCTCCTGTTGATCTATTGCTATATGTGTTGCGATGCTCTAGTTTCCGTGCCCGTGATATCCCTTGCAGCCTTATATTGCCTTGGACACATCCTATTACCTGTTGTTTGGTAGTTAGTTGGACTTATGGCCGTAGTCGCTTGCTCAAGTCTTGCGTGTCGTCAAGTACCACAGTTGTTGGAGTATGGCCGCATGTTTAAGGTTGGAGATGATCATGGCTTTAATTATCGTTACTTTAATTCTTGTTTAACAACTAAAATTGAAGTAGGTAAATGCGAGGCACCGGGTGATAGATAACTTTTGGTTTCCGCCACCCTTTGGTGTCCCAGGGACCCAGTTCTTGACACCTATTCCGAGATCGAGCGCGCTAACCACAGGTGGGGAGATATGGCCCCCCCATCGATTAGTACCTGATTTCAAAGTATTGTACTGGGGGCCACAAACTAGTTTGAGGTTTTATTTACTATCCTGTACTTATGCCATGCTTTACCGCTTTATTTAAATTGTGCAATGGATAGCACACTGTACTGTTTAGGATCGGGACATGTTTTCGTGGTGTCGACAAGCCCGGGTTCGATCGTTCACTGACCGTCTACCCAAACCCTAAGTCCGTCTCGAGACCGGCCGACTTCGTTCTTGGTAGACTTAGTGGGGTGGCCCCGTGCTTGCTTTAGTGCGAAACGTCGTGACTTAGGCCCCGCCGACATACCGATGGGTGTATGTTAACTGATCTGGCAAAAAGGGTCGAAGTGCTTGTGGATACTTTGGTGCACCCCTGCAGGGTTAAATCTTTTCGAGAAGCCATGTCCGCGGTTATGGACGACTTGGAGCATAGTGCTTGATCATAGACAACTATAACTAAAGTTTACTGTTATAATTTGACTTGTATCCGATATGACTAGTAATCAGCTTCACTACAACGGAATGGCTGAATAAAAGTGCCAACAACTGCTGGGTTTTGGGATATCTCATGCTAATTGTATTTGACTAGTAAGTGTCGCAACTTCTAGCGGAATGAATAAATAAACTGGCCTTCGCTTATTTTATCAGGATGACCAGCTATACCTGACTAGTAATTGGTGCAACGATAACTGAATACATAAAACTGCCAACTGTGTGAGTTCCTCGGTTGACTTCCTCGTTTGGTCTCGAGGGGGAAACACCAGGATGGGTTTGTTTGATGGTAGCATCAGGTTGGTTCCGAATAGGTCTTTCTTACCCCTCTCTGATAGCCGCTAGTTGTATCGAGTCTCTATAGTTTGTTTAGTGCATGCTGCGCTGCCGCTTCACTCCACCATACCTATGTAGGCGAGGACCGCCGAATTCTAGCCTCGCCGTGTCCTGGCCTCGATAATGACCGCTCTCTTTTCCTTTGCCCTTTGTCGGCACCCTTTTTGTTTAAGCAGGTTTTGAGATCGACGTCGTTAGCAGGGTTACCCTTCCGGCTTGGCCTGGGCAGGGTTATGGACGCCATTGGTTATTCTTCAGGGCTCTTAGCCCCATTTGCATCTTGTCCGTAGTCGGACGCTCCTTCTTTCAAGGTGATTTGGATCTTTGTATATTATATCTGTATTCTTGACTCATGGAGTCGTGTTGTATATATATATCTGTTCTGTGGGTCCCATCGAGGACTGTTGTGTAATGTTATTTCGCTTTTCCACCCGCGAAAGTGCTGGTGGGCACCTTTGAATCGTTTCTATGCGGGTTTGGCGAATCTGAAACTTGCATAGGGTCGATCGAGGGTGTTCTGAGTGGTATCGAGCTCGGCGATTGCGATACCCCACAAGTCCAAATTGTAGGATAACCTAGCTAACGGCCGAAGTAGAGTGTCAAAACTATTTTCGAAAAATCGGTTGAATAGTTCTGATTAGGTCTGATTTTACTCCTTACCCCTCTGCTATTCTCCTCTTACCTCTACGTGTTTTGAATCCGCTCTCTTCTCTTTGTTCGAGTCCAGGAATTCTCGTGGTTGGGTTTCCGTCGTACCTTTAGGGTTTTGCTTCCTCCTTTGATAACGGTGTTCTACCATCCGGTGTTCATGCTGTCCGAGGAACCCGTCTACTGTGGTACCATTCTTTGTTCCTTGTTTGTGCTTTCCGGTGTTTTCCGACACGACGACATCATCTACGCCAGATCCGATGCAGAGTCTGCATCACTCCTTTGCTTCTGAACCTCGTTTGTCGAGATCTTCAGTCTGAATTCCGAGAGTTGGTTGCATAATCCGCCTATTCGTGTGCAGAGTAATGGTTCGAGTGCGGGATGGAGTAGCTACCATACCACTACTCTTATCATTCGCTCTTGTACATCGAATTGGTGAATTAATGTGATTTCACTCATTCCACGGAGGTTAGAAGTGGCTTTTATCTTTTATACCTCTACCTCCGTCCTTTGTTTCTCCGGAGTGTTCTCTCAATGGACGTGAGCCCCGACCATTGTTGGTGGTGTCGCCAATTTCCAGATGAAGAAGGAACCCTCGTTAGTGGTGTCGCGAGGATCTACACGAAGCGCGAAGGATCAGATCGCCGCCCTTCTTCCCGGTACCATGAGGCGGATCTCGGGGGCGAGATCCATTGTTAGTGGTGTCGAATTGTGGCATCCCGCAAAAACCACTACTAGAAAATCACGTTGTTTTTGTGCATTGCATCATCGTGACCGCATGCTCATGTCATCATGCCACATTGCATTTGAGCATCATCATCATCATGCATATTATTTTGCCTAAAAACTATTTGCGAAAGACTATGTTATTTTCTAAACTAGCCCTCCTCTATTTTCAAATCCTCATCGGTCCAGCCGGGTCTTTCATTTATCTAAAACCAATTACAAAATCTATTGTTAAAATAAAAGAAACCCTAGTCTAAAATTGCTAGTCCTAAATTCACCCAATCCTAGTCTACCCACCTATCCTAGCCTGCCACCTCACCTTTCCCTCCACCCCATCACACCCCCCGCCACCTCATCAATCCACCAGCCATCCCCACCCTCCTGGCCCACCTCCTCTCTCACTCCCCACTCACCCCAGTCGCACCCACTCCACCCCCTCTCACTTACACCCCGACCCCACCTCCTGCACCGGCCCCACCTGCACCTCACTTCCCTCCCTGGCCCGACCACAGGCCCACCTCCCAGCGCCCCAACTCCCTCACCCACCGCGTTACACTCCTGGACCCCGGTCCCACCACGACCCCACGCCTGCCCCACCCCCCGCGTCTCTTCCTCCCTCATCTCCTCGACCAGCGCCGCCCTCACCAAGCTCCCCACGCCTCCCTCTTGGCTCCGCCGAGCGCCACCCTCTCCTCCCGGCTCGCCTCTTCTCCGCCACATGTTGCTGCCCTCGACGCTGCCCGGCCCGCCGCGTCTGGGATCCTCCTTCCATCAGGCTGCTTCCCGTCGCCTCCTCCCTCTTCCTCGGCCCGTCGCCCCCGCCCTTCGCCGCTCCGGCCGCCCGCCTCTGCACCGGCGCCGACTCCCTTTTCCCCTTTTCCCCTTTTCCCCGTCGTCGGCCAGCCACCCTCTGCAGCAGCCCGCCGCCGTCCGCAGCAGCCCCGACGGCCTCCATTGCATCCTGCCACCGCGACGCCCTCCTCCACCTCGTCGCTGGCCTCCCTCGCCGCCAGGCGCCCTTCCCCATCTCCTTCCCCCTCCGCGAGCCTCATCTTTGCCTTGCCTCTCCTCCTTTCGAGCCTCCCCTTCGGTAGCGCGTCACCGCTGGCTCGCGCAGCAAATCTCCGTTCCAGACGCCGTCTGCAAGACCTGTGTCCTCAACGTCCTCTCCGCTCTCCCTTCCTGTGTCTCGTCCGTGCAACTGCCTTCTCTCTGTCTCTTTGCTGCACACCAAGGGTCGTTCCTCTACGTGATTTTTGTTGTTGATGCCACTCTCCTGCAAGGTGTTCGAGTTAATTCCTGAATGGTACATGGCGTCCTCGTTTTGTTCCGTCCGTTTTGGTGTATATCTGCTAGCGTGCGTACTCGGTAAAAGATTACTACAAGCCACTCGATCCTGACAAGTTCGTCACCAACATCTACATCGGTCCGATGTCGTGCCAGGGACCCTCTAGATCTTCTTCCTAGACTTGAAGGTCGGATCAAAGGCCCCGATCCCGGAGTCCAAAGACGGAACCTGAACCTGTCGGAATGACAAGTTCTTCTACCCGGACGCCCAGGTCGTCGACACGGATACGACATGAACTTCCCCCCGGACGCCAAGACCGACCTGATACGCGGGCCCGACAAGATCGACACCGACCAGGGCGAGTCCGATGCGCCCCCGACGCCGACCAAGTCCTTCTTCCCGGAATGCCAAGATCTACCTACGATATCCAAGAACGATCCCGCCGAGGCCGAACCCTAGATCCGGACCCTGAGACCAACCCCGAACCCCGGAACCCCAAGTTCGCCGAACCCAGATGTGTGACCCTAAGCCCCTATTTTTATAATAAGATATAATTGTTGCATATTTAATTGTTCATCTCGCATACATATCATGTGGTTTGGGGGCCTTATGCCGATTCACCTAAATTAAATATGGGGCCCATATGCGAGCAAACCTAGTCTTATATTGGCCTCATTTAAATTGGTGTAGCGAACCGGTACTATGTTTTGCCATGTTAAAACAACATTTAAATTGCGGGTATCTAGAACAACTGTAACCATATACTTAATTGTCGGGACCCCGGTTCCGCTTAAGATTGCCTAATTGCATCGCACCTTTGCCATGCCATACATCATACATGCATCATGCCCGATCTTTTGCCGTAGTATTAAATAGTGCATCCGGTGTTTCTTCTAGTGTTTTGGTTCTTCGCGGATAAGGCCGATGAGTTGATGCGAGTGTTGACCCGATCTTCGGTTGAACCTTCGACAATGTTTTCAGGCGAGCATCTCCCCTTTTCTACCTATCTTACTTTTATAGTATTTACTTCTCTCCTGTTGATCTATTGCTATCTGTGTTGCGATGCTCTAGTTTTCGTGCCCGTGATATCCCTTGCAGCCTTATATTGCCTTGGACACATCCTATTACATGTTGTTTGGTAGTTAGTTGGACTTGCGCGCCGTAGTCGCTTGCTCAAGTGCTGTTGCGTGTCGTCAAGTACCACAGTTGTTGGAGTATAGCCGCATGTTTAAGGTTGGAGATGATCATGGCTTTAATTATCGTTTACTTTAATTACTGTTTAACAACTAAAATTGAAGTAGGTAAATGCAGAGGCACCGGTGGGTGATAGATAACTTTTGGTTTCCGACCGCCCACTGGTGTCCCGTAGGACCCCGAGTTCTTGACACCTGTTCCGAGATCGAGCGCGCTAACCACAGGTGGGGAGATATGGGCCCCCCATCGATTAGTACCTGATTTCAAAGTATTGTACTGGGGGCCACAAACTAGTTTGAGGTTTTATTTACTATCCTGTACTTATGCCATGCTTTACCGCTTTATTTAAATTGTGCGATGGATAGCACACTGTACTGTTTAGGATCGGGACACGTTTTCGCGGTGTCGACAAGCCCAGTTTTGGGTCCCCAGTCGTTCACAGCCGTCTACCCAAACCCTAAGTCCGTCTCGGAGACCGGTCGACTTGCTATGGTAGACTTAGTGGGGTGGCCCCGTGCTTGCTTTTCGGAAGCGTCGTGACTTAGGCCCGCCGACATACCGATGGATGTATGTTAACTGATCTGGCAAAAAGGGTCGAAGTGCTTGTGGATACTTTGGTGCACCCCTGCACTGTTAAATCTTTTCGAGAAGCCGTGTCCGCGGTTATGGACGACTTGGAGCACAGTGCTTGATCATAGACAACTATAACTAAAGTTTACTGTTATAATTTGACTTGTATCCGATATGACTAGTAATCAGCTTCACTACAACGGAATGGCTGAATAAAAGTGCCAACAACTGCTGGGTTTTGGGATATCTCATGCTAATTGTATTTGACTAGTAAGTGTCGCAACTACAACGGAATGAATAAATAAAACTGGCCACTGCTTATTTTATCAGGATGACCAGCTATACCTGACTAGTAATTGGTGCAACGATAACTGAATACATAAAACTGCCAACTGTGTGAGTTCCTCGGTTGACTTCCTCGTTTGGTCTCGAGGGGGAAACACCAGGATGGGTTTGTTTGATGGTAGCATCAGGTTGGTTCCGAATAGGTCTTTCTTACCCCTCTCTGATAGCCGCTAGTTGTATCGAGTCTCTATAGTTTGTTTAGTGCATCTTCTGCGCCGCTTCTCCACCATACCTATGGCGAGGACCGCGAATTCTAGCCTCGTGTCTTGGCCTCGATCTTGACCGCTCTCTCTTTTTCCTTTGTCCTTTGTCGGCACCCCTTTTGTTTAAGCAGGTTTTGAGATCGACGTCGTTAGCAGGGTTACCCTTCCGGCTTGGCCTGGGCAGGGTTATGGACGCCATTGGTTATTCTTCAGGGCTCTAAGCCCCATTTGCATCTTGTCCATAGTCGGACGCTCCATCTTTTTAAGGTGATTTGGATCTTTGTATATTATATTTGTATTCTTGACTCATGGAGTCGTGTTGTATATATATATCTGTTCTGTGGGTCCCATCGAGGACTGTTATGTAATGTTATTATTTTGTTTTTCACCCGCACGAAAGTGCCTGGTGGGCACCTTTGAATCGTTTCTATGCGGGTTTGGCGGGAATCGCTGAAACTTGCATAAGGTCGATTCTGAGGGTGTTACAGTCATCAACTACGACCACAGTAGCAACAGTGTTTTTTCCGAGTGTATTCTTTTTTTGTCCTGTACTTTATTTTTGCCAAATTTGCTTCGATACTCGGCACATTCAGGACGTTGTTGTGTGGTTATTTTTTGCCGTGTGCTTTTTTAACACTCGGCACACCCTAAGTTTGTCGTGTTCCCGTGTTTTGGCACTCGGCAAACCCATATGGCCATATATCACGGGGAAATACAATTTCCGGTAGAGATTATCTCCACGCCCATCTCTCGTATCAAGAGATCAATTGTAGTTTCATGGCTGGCAAGGACAATCATCATCAAGGACTGACTACAGGCTTTTACTTTCGTACTATAAAAACTCTGCATGTTAATTTGTCTTGCCATCCACTGGCTAAACTATAGGCACTAGAACACTCTAACAAGTTTTGTAGATTTCCAAAGATACTTTTTAGAAAGAGATGCAAATGCAATATAATAAAATAAGGGTGTAAACTAATATTTGGATTAATGTGATACATTGAGTTTTCTTGGAATTACGATCAAATCTATTTAGAACAAAATATTTTGTTAACCAAAATAAAATTTAGTTATACAATATATCATATCTAAAATGGTAAAATTAGAAATGTATCAGAAATATATAATTTATTTTACATGATTTTGTGGGGTTGTAGTTAAATTGTTACTTCCACTAGTTATTATTGTAAAATAAAACTAATGCTAGTATATATTGAAGGATATACCAAGCAAAATGATCATGCATTTAATGCAACATGAGCTATTAGAAAGCAAAAAAAATAGTATAAATATGCGTATGCAGTTTTTCACTCTTTGAGTGACTTTAAAACAGTAAGTATAACCGTATAAACTTCTTATCAAATTATGAAGACCAACAATGCAGAAAGCATTATGCATGCACATTAATAGGGTCACACATGAGAAGACGACGTATATAAGCACGACGGAGCTAGCAGGGTGGAAGGGTGGGGGAGGGCCCACTCTAATATTTTGGCTCATTAGCTAGTTGTACTTACGAACATCTGGTTAAAACCTAATTAGGTCTGATTCAGAAGCGCAACAAATCCTGAACGAGTAGTCGATGTTGTGCTTCTCTTTGACACCTCACACCTCTTCCTCCCGAATTGTCTGATTACTAGCCTCCAGTCAAATCGGTTGACCAGATTCCAAGCTAGGAAAGATCGCAACATGGTGCTAGAAAAAGAAGATGATATCAGTAGTGTTAGGTTGCAGGAAGGGCAGTGAGACCAGTACGTGTAACATCCCAAAAATAATAAACTTAAATCATCAAACTCTAATCATCAAAATTAGGGTTAACAAAAACTTTTCTAAATAAAATTTTGAAAGCATGCATATGTGTATGCATTTCATTTTGAATTCTTTTAAACCACCTTGTTTATGTGTTCCATTGCTTGTAAATGGATGCTAAGGTGAAATAAACATCATCTAAACATTTCCCAAACTTTTCCTAAAGACAAATAAATCAAAACAAATAAAATAAAGGAATGGTCACTTTGACCAATTTAACTCCCATGCCTACTTTGGCTGTCTCAAACTTTCAGAACCTAACGGAAACTTTTCTGGATCTTTGCACCCCTTGAATGTACTCATAACAAAGTATCAAGTCCCACTTTGTGATCATTCAGAAACTTTCAAATGCATAGTTTAAATGACAATTCAAAATTGAATCTTTATCATATGAGAAGATCCAACTTTTTCAAAAGCCACTCAAACAAGATCAACTTTCAAAACCCAAGCATCTGCAGAATCACCAGCACCAATCTAGCACACCCACCAAAAATCTTTTCAAAATTCAAAACTTGAATTCTTGCGGCCATTTCATCAAACACATTGCAGACACAAATCATACAAAATCTAAACACTATAGTGAGCAGTGATTGAAGCCTAACTTGTTCCCTCTCTATCTCACAACCATCTCAGTAGATCATCTAGCAAGTTAAACCAAGCACTAGCCCCGTTGTAAGCTTGCCATTGCCATCAATGGTGAACAGCCGAGCACACCCATGCCACCCCAGTGGAGACAGAAAGCTAGGAGAAGATTAAGCCGTGCCAACCTTGTCTGGGAGGCAGCCCACCGCCACTCCTGTCCGGCCTTTCGAACCACCGACTGGACCACACACACACGCCTAGACCGCCAGGCGACCATGCCGAGCATGCGCAAAACCACCCTCGTTGAAGCCCGCAGACCGCGCCGCCCTCGCGCGTTCATACGATCACCACCGACTCGAGACCGCGGACATCCCGTTCGCCGCCCATGCCGCTAACCACCGCTGCCGTTGAAGACGCCGCCTCGCGCGCGAGCGTGTTCGAACCAAGTCGCACCGCCTCGAAACCATGTCGTTGAGCATCGCCAGAACACCGCCGCCCTACAACCGCCCATGCCAATAGCCGCCTGTACCATCGCCCCCGACGAGCTCACCGTGCGCCCCGTCGGTCCCCTCGCTCGACCATAAATAGAGACCACCCCCGCTCGAATTCTTCACACTATTCTACTCCCCTGTCCTCACTGATCGTGCCACACCATTCCCGGAGCAAGGCGAGCAACACTTCGCCGGAATTTCACCGCCGCTCTGGAGAAGAAGGCGCCATCGATTTAAATCCACTCGGGAGCTGCGCGACCATCCTCGAAGTTCGCCGTCGTCGACTTCTTGTTCGCCTCGCCGACCCTTTTTGCACCGGTGAGCCCCAGACCCCCAGCGGCGCTAGGTTTACGCCTCGCGGCGTTGCTCAACGTCGGCGATGACTCTTAGTCGTTGGATTAGAATCAGATCGACCGCACCACGTTGCCCGTCGCGCACCCCACTGTCAGCGGCGTGGGACACCCATAAACAGGCCGCGGAAGCACTACGCTTAGCGGCGGCCCGTTAACTTTTCAGCGCCCGGTTATTCAAATTAAACCTTTTCCATTTTATTTCAAACACACTTACCAGTTTCAAAATCAGCGGATCGATTCATTGCACCAAATTAAATGAAACTAATTTTGTTAGAAAGGTCTTGAAATGTTGAACCCAAGCCCGTTGGATTCAAGTCATTTGGATCTATAGATCACCCATGGTAAAAATAACAAGGTAGAAGCTTTTCTGCATTCAAACATTTTTCAAATTTAACCATAATAGCTTTTGAGTTGATTCCAACTCTCAAAATCACATTTAACCATACCTTTGAATATATAAAATATATAGGTTTACTTGAAATAATGTTCAAGTAATAAAAGAATGCCCCATAGGCATTTCTAGTCACTTTATTTAATTAAAATAAAAGGGTAAAACCTTATTAAATTGTGACACCCCTTTAAATCATATTCCCATGGAATAAAATATGTGGTGACGACATGTGTCAACATGATCCCATGTTTGGTTTGGAGAATATTAAATCTTAAGTAGTTTTTCAATGAGTAGAAATTACTTTTCTAAAATAAAAGGAATTAAACCAAGCCTAAATCTTGTAATGTTAGTGATGATGTTAGATCATCTATAGGATACTTGTGTGTGATGATTGCAAGTAGTTAAGTATTGTTTGGTGATCTATCTCAATCTTCAGATGCCACCTGGAGGAAGTGGTTCAGCCCAGGACCCGATTTTGCAGATTCTGCAAATGTTGACTTCTGACCGCGAAGCTGAAAGAGACGAATGTCAGGCCAACTTAGCCACACTTCAGAAGAGAGCCCAACTTGCCCACAACAACCAAGGCCACGGAAATCAGGACAACCATGGATCTAAGCTCAAGAACTTACAAAATACCAACCCACCTGTTTTCACTAAGTCAGAAGAGCCCCTAGACGTCGATGATTGGCTGCAAACCATGGAAAATAACCTAGAAGTCGCCAGAGTGGAAGCCAACGAGAAAGTCCTGTTCGCCACCCACTATCTAGCCGGAGATGCGGGCATGGTGGAGCAGTGTTCGCGCAATGACCGGAGGCGGATAATGACACAGGAGGAATTCAAGGTCAAGTTTAGCGAACCCATGTGCCACCGGTTTGATCAAGAGAATGAGAGGCGAGTTGAGGCTGAAGCAAGGAAGGATGGTAGTGGAATACCGTGACAAATTTTTGTCATTAGCTAGGTATGCCGGATGAGATCGACACGAAGCCAAGAAGAAAGAAAGATTCTGAATAGTGCGCATGATGAGATGCGGTGTTGTGTCAATATCCACTTTGCGATATTGAAGCCCTTGTCGACTCGCTATCCGGATGGAAGGAAAGATCAACCAAGCCAATGAGAACATAGCGTTGCATGATGCATCGGCCAGAACCCATCCGACCCCAAAGTATCGCCCCAACCCATCTCGAGTTTGCCCTAAGGACCAACGGACCCCGATGAACCGTCCAACCTATCCCAAATGGAAACCCTAGGCCGAGGAAATCACAACAACCCGGCAACGCTAGCAATTTCAATCGTGCCCCCCAAGTTCAACAACAACAATGCTACCCAACACCAACACGCCCTAGGATTTGGAAGCAATGTTGTGCACTGGCAACCAGGACAAGTTGCAAGTGACCTGTTATGACTGTGGAAATAAAGGCCACTATTCCAACGAGTGCCCCAACAAGAAGAATGCTACATCCCCAATGTCAATGCCCATTTCAATGACAGCGTCGTGTTGACCGGAAGAAGATTTGCCCGAGGAATTCACTTTCAAAGAAGGCATCTTTTTCTCATGCATCTTGAAGAAGCTCGAGCGCCAGACGTCGTCTTTGGGTATGTTTTCTGTTAATTCAGACTTGCACGAGTGTTGTTTGATTACGGTGCATCGCATTCATTTGTCACGAAGAATTTGCATGCACTAGTAAAATTCAACCAACCAAACCGAAGCATGTTATGATTGTTCAAATTCCGGATCAACCACCAAGGCTAGGCAAATTTGCAAAGCCGTCCCTATCCGAATCCATGGCATAGATTTTATGCCGTCGATAGTCCTCGAAACTAAAGGTTTGGAAGTAGTACTAGGAATGGATTGGATGTCCAAACATAAAGGATTGATTGTTGCCAAAAGCCATAACCATGATCACACCTGCGGAATATCGATCGAGCATATATAAAACCTTACCTCGCCAATTCAAATGCAACAAGAGTATAGCCCAACCTACCATTGATCAAGTCCGGATAGTGCTGAATACCCGATGTATTTCGGATGTTTTGCCGGTATGCCTCCAGATCGGGATATCGAGTTTATCATCGAACTAATCTCCGGAACTGGACCCATAGCCCAGAGACCCTATAGTATGAACCCGTCAGAGCTCGTAGAACTGAAGAAGCAACTGGATTCCATGCTGCAAATTAGATTAATTCAACCAAGTGTGTCACCTTGGAGGTCACCTGTCTTGTTTATGGACAAGAAGGATGGAGGTAACCGTTTGTGTACGGATTATCGGAAGTTGAATGATGTAACCATCAAGAACAAGTACCCCTTGCCCAAGATAGAAGATTTGTTTGATCAGTTGACTGGTGCCAAAGTGTTCTCTAAGATTGATCTTAGAACTGGCTATCATCAACTCAAAATTCGTCGAAGGATATTCCAAAGACTTCCTTTACCACGGATATGGATTATGAGTATCTGATCATGTCTTTCGGACTAACCATCATGAATCTCATGAATAAGATTTTATGGACTTCTAGATAAGTTTGTCGTTGTTTTCATCGATGACATTACGATTTATTCCAAATCAGAAGAAGAACATGAGCTACACCTAAGGACCATTCTTGGAACCCTTAGAGAGCATCAGTTGTATGCAAAGTTTAGCAAATGTGAATTCTGGTTATAGGAGGTAGGATTCCTCGGTCACATTGTATCAGCCGGAGGAATTGCCGTTGACCCTGCCAACGTGAAATATATAGAAGATTGGCAAGCCCCAACCACTCAAACCCAAGTTCGTGCATTTCTCGGATTGGTGAGATATTAGCGCAAATTAGTAGAAGGATTCTCTAATATCGCCAGACCCATGACCCAATTGCTGAAGAAGGACAAGAAATTTGAATGGACCGACAAATGTGAAGCGAGTTTTCAAAAACTCAAGAGGAGATTGATTTCAGCCCCAATCTTGATCATGCCGGATATCATGAAGCCCTTCGATGTGTATTGTGATGCATCCAAGATTGGTCTCGGATGTGTGCTAATGCAAGAAGGCAAAGTTATATCTTATCTATCTCGACAATGAGCACGAGCAAAACTACCCAACCCATGACCTCGAACTCGCGTAGTTCTAGCCACGAAAACATGGAGACATTACCTAATGGGAAACCGTTGTGAGATCTATACGGATCACAAGAGCTGAAGTATATATTCACTCGAAGGATCTGAATATGAGAGGAGAAGGTGGATTGAACTAATCAAGGATTACGATCGGACATTCACTATCACCTGGTAAAGCCATAGCGTAGTAGCCGATGCCCTTAGCAGTTGCCGCTTGAACTCCATGATTTTGAAGGAGCAACCAAGTTTGCACAAAGAGATGGAAGCTTTTGAATGGAATTAGTAAGTGAAGGATTTTGGCTAGCATAGAACTCCAGCCCACTTTGATCGGTCAGATTAAAGAGGCGCGAAGGAAATGCCGATTGATGGAATCAGCGTCGTGTCGATACATGCAAAGTACCCGGATTCACGAGGGGCGAAGAAGGAGTTTTGTGGTACAAAGGGCCTTTGTGTACCAATGATTCGAGTTGAAAGAAGTTATCTTGAAGGAGGCTCATGATACTCTTTATTATATCCATCCGGAGGAACTAAGATGTATCAAGATTTAAAGAAATTTTGGTGGCATAAGATGAAGAGAGAAATCGGAAGTTATATCGCCAAGTGTGATATTTGTCGTGAGTCAAGGAAGGACATCAAAGACCCATTTGGATTGTTGCAACCATTGCAGATTCGGAATGGAAATGGGATTACGTAGGAATGGACTTTATCCGGATGCCTACTTCTAGTAGGAAATGACTCTATCTGGGTCATAGTGGATGATTGTCCAAAGTCGCCCATTTCTTGCCGTCAAAACCACCTATCGAGTTGAAGCTAGCAGAGTTGTATATAGATAGAATCGTTAGTTTGCATGGAGTCCCCAAGAACATCGTATCGGATCGAGGAACTCAGTTTACCTCGAGATTCTGGAAGAAAGTCCAAGAAGGTTTAGGAACCCGCTTAGATTTCAGTACCTCTTATCACCCTCAGACCGATGGACAAACGGAGCGAGTAAATCAAATACTCGAGGATATCTTTGAGCATGCGTGTTAGAATATGGATCCAAGTGGGAAGGCATGCCCGTTTGCAGAATTTTCATACAACAACAGTTATCAAGCCAGTTTGCAAATGGCCCCATTTGAATTCATGTACGGAAGGAAGTGTCGCACCCCTTTGGACTGGTCGGAAGTAGGAGAGAGTCAGATTTCTGGACCCGACATCCTACAAGAAGCAGAAGAGAAGGTTCACAAGATTCGTGAACACCTCAAGACCGCCCAATCCAGACAAAAGAGTTACGCCGACAAGAGACGTCGAGACCTCGCCTTCAACATAGGAGATTTTGTTTATCTGAAAGTGTCGCCATTGAAGGGAATGCAGCGTTTTCAACTCAAAGGAAAGTTAGCCCCCAGATATATCGGACCTTTCAGGATCCTGAAGAGTCGAGGAGAAGTATTGTATTAATCGGAACTACCTGAAGAGATGTCAGCCGTGCACAATGTGTTCCATATCTCATTACTTCGCAAGTGTCTCGAAGTCCCCGAGAAGACCGAAGTGTTCAAGAATATCGATCACCGGACCATAGAGATCAACGATGACCTGACCTATCCCGAAGTACCCATCCGTATTTTGGAAGAAGCTTTTCGAACTACCCGAACCCGAAGCATCAAGTTTCTCAAGATTCAGTGGAGCAACCACACAGAAGAGGAAGCTACCTGGGAGCGCGAAGATCACATCAGGACGGAGTTTCCCGATCTCTTCAAATCCTAGGTAATCTTTTCGTCCTTTTTCAAATCTTAGGAAGAGATTTTGTTTAAGGGGAGAAGGTTTGTAACATCCCAAAAATACTAAATTTAAATCATCAAACTCTAATCATCAAAATTAGGGTTAACAAAAACTTTTCTAAATAAAATTTTGAAAGCATGCATATGTGTATGCATTTCATTTTGAATTCTTTTGAACCACCTTGTTTATGTGTTCCATTGCTTGTAAATGGATGCTTAGGTGAAATAAACATCATCTAAACATTTCCCAAACTTTTCCTAAAGAAAAATAAATCAAAACAAATAAAACAAAGGAATGGTCACTTTGACCAATTTAACTCCCATGCCTACTTTGGCTGTCAAACTTTCAGAACCTAACAGAAACTTTTCTGGATCTTTGCACCCCTTGAATGTACTCATAACAAAGTATCAAGGCCCACTTTGTGATCATCCAGAAACTTTCAAATGCATAGTTTAAATGACAATTCAAAATTGAATATTTATCATATGAGAAGATCCCAATTTTTCAAAAACCACTCAAACAAGGTCAACTTTCAAAACCCAAGCATCTGCAGACTCACCAGCACCAATCTAGCACACCCACCAAAAATCTTTTCAAAATTCAGAACTTGAATTCTTGCGGCCATTTCATCAAACACATTGCAGACACAAATCATACAAAATCTAAACACTATAGTGAGAAGTGATTGAAGCCTAACTTGTTCCCTCTCTAGTTCACAACCATCTCAGTAGATCATCTAGAAAGTTAAACCAAGCACTAGCCCCACTGTAAGCTTGGCATTGCCATCAATGGTGAACACCCGAGCACACCCATGCCACCCCAGTGGAGACAGCAAGCTAGGAGAAGATTAAGTCGTGCCAACCTTATGCAGGAGGCAGCCCGTCCCGCCACTCTCGGCCTTTCGAACCACCGGCCGACCTTTGGACCACACCAGACCCGCGCCCGGGCCAGCGACCATGCTGAGCATGCGCGAGCGCCACCCTCGAAGCCCACAAGGCGCGCCCCTGGCAGCGTGCATACCACGATCACCACCGACCAGGAGACCGCTAGACATCCCGTTCGCCGTACGCCTGACCACCGCTTCGCCGTTGAAGACGCCCGCCTCTAGCGGAGAGCGGCGCGTGTTCAGACCAAGTCGCCGCCCCGCCTCGAAACCATGTCGTTGAGCATCGCCGAGAACACCGCACGCCCCTACGCCGCCCATGCCAATAACCACTGTACCATCGCCCGAAGAGCTCACGCGTCGCCCGTGGTCCCTCGCTCGACTATAAATAGAGGCCACCCGCTCGAATTCTTCACACCATTCTCCCTCTCCTCATGATCGTGCCACCATTCCCGGAGCAAGGCGAGCAAAACTTCGTCGGAATTTCACCGGAGCCCGCCGCCTTTGGAGAAGAAGGGCGCCATCGATTTCGTCCACCCCAGGAGCTGCCACGACCACCCCTGAGTTCGCCGTGGTCGACTTCGTCGTTCGCCCGCCTCGCCGACCCTCTCCTGCACCCCGGTGAGCCCCCAGCAACCCCAGCGCGCTAGGTTTTTCTGTGGCGTTGCTCAGCGTTGATGAATCTCACCGTTGGATTAGAATCGGATCGAGCGCACCCGCGTTGCCCGTCCAACCGCACCCCCTGTGTCCGGGCGTGGGACACCCATAAAAACCAGCGGGCGCTTAGCAGGTCGGCCCGTTAATTTTCCCGCGCAGCCCAGTTATTCAAATTAAACCTTTTCCATTTTATTTCAAACACACTTCTGTACCCAGTTTAAAAAATCAACCCAGATCGATTCAGTGCACCAAATTGAATGAAACTAATTTTGTTAGAAAGGTCTTGAAATGCTGAACCCAAGCCCGTTGGATTCAAGTCATTTGGATCTATAGATCACCCATGGTAAAAATAACAAGGCAGAAGCTTTTCTGCATTCAAACATTTTTCAAATTTAAACCATAATAGCTTTTGAGTTGATTCCAACTCTCAAAAATCACATTTAACCATACCTTTCAGAATATATAAAAATATATAGGTTTACTTGCAGAAATAATGTTTAAGTAATAAAAGAATGCCCCATAGGCATTTCTAGTCACTTTATTTAATTAAAATAAAAGGGTAAAACCTCATTAAATTGTGACACCCCTTTAAATCATATTCCCATGGACTAAAATATGTGGTGATGACATGTGTCAACATGATCCCATGTTTGGTTTGGAGAATATCAAATCTTAAGTAGTTTTTCAATGAGTAGAAATTACTTTTCTAGAAATAAAAGGAATTAAACCAAGCCTAAATCTTGTAATGTTAGTGATGATGTTAGATCATCTATAGGACACTTGTGTGTGATGATTGCAAGTATTTAAGTATTGTTTGGTGATTGTGTACCTCGTATTTATTCCTAGACGCTAGTACCGACCAAGGATACGAGGAGGAAGGAGGATACTACGAAGAAGAAGCCGAGGAGAACTTCAACCACTGCTCTGCACAAGGGAAGCCAAAACTTGCAAGACACTCTACTTTAGCAAGCTTTACTAACCAAGTGGACCAATGCAAGCCAAATACTACTAGTGAATGTGCAAGATAACACTTGCAATTATGAAAGTTAGATAACCTATGCAATGCACTAAGCATGCTTGGTTAGACATATTGGATGATACCCAATCCTAGTTTTATTTACAAGCTTTCTATTTTTTTCTTTATCAAAGATCTTACTTAGATTTTACCTAAATGAATGGTAGATACTAGAAAGATATGTGAAGTTTGCATAAGGAGCATAAAATTTGGCCTAAGCTAGATAGTCTTGATGTCATCTTATTACGTATTCCGCTGCTTGATGTTGTATTAAGAACTGGATCATGAGATCCCTATTTGTGTAAGAACTTATGTACGGTTTGTAATGGATGATGTACTATGGTATCCAATTATGTTATGTCTCGCAAAAATGGTAATCCTGGGATTGCGATGTATGGCATAACAGGCATCTGGGATTAAAAATCCGGGTGTTGACAGTACGGTTGGGGTGTAGCGCAGCCAGCGAGACATCATCACATGGGCACAAAGCCACGAACACACGGCCGTGTAGTTGTGTCATGATCTAACAATGGTCACTCAAACATTTGCTCATTGTGTCTTCTCTTGGTTCATGTTTCATCTCTATGTTTCCCCTCCTTTTAAATCATGAATAGCTTAGACAAATGGTACAAACTTATGAGTAATTTTTTCTGGTAGAATTGCAGTGTTGAATCATTGTTACTGGTCTAAAATTTAATAGCACAAATAGAAAAATGAACTATCTATGATTGTGAACCCATATAAATCTATGTATGTTGTGCTTTAGTAAATTGTTTATCGCATTGTTAACACATCATATTTGTGCTATTAGAAAAATATGTCTATTTGAATGTTTGGCTTGGGATCCCAAACATTCAAACTCACTTGTGGACGCCGAAGCTATCCATTCAAGATTGGCGGATGTTGATGTCTTGCAAAGCCACTTTCAACCGTAAAGCCATGGCTTCCATTACAATGATTGTTACTTGAACGATTTGGAAAGAGAGAAATGTGAGTCTTTCGAAGAAGTATGCCACCTAGAAGCCTACTTCAAACCATCAAAAAAGACGCAAAGCTTTGGGTTACCGCGGGTGCCAAATTTTCGAGTGCTGTAATTTTGGGAGAGTAATCCCTTTTGTATTTTGGACACTCCTTTTTCCTTTTTTTTGGGGTGAACAACACTAAAAAAGTTCCTCGGTGTTAACAACACGTGCCCTCTGCCATGCAAGGTAAACTTGTTTTTTATTTTTTGCAAAAATAATATTTAGCTACATATATAAGGTGTCATTTCATCGCAAATATGGCGGCAACCATGGAGGGAAAGGGATGGCGGAGAAATAAAAAAGGGAAACCCCTAATTTGCCGAATGTATTTTGGATTACAATCGGCTAACATTTTCTTTGTGGTGTGTCATCTAGATGACACTCGGCAAATGGCATGGCTGGAAATTCCTGCCAATCCCGCGCAGGAAAGTTTTTCCGGCATGAAAGAACTTTAATAAGTGTACGTTAGTTGACACTCAGCAAAGCTTAATAGTGTTTATAGTGTCATCAACTACGACCACAGTAGCAACCCGGCGTGTGTTTTTTTGCCGAGTGTATTCTTTTTTGTCTTGTATTTTATTTTTGCCGAATTTGCTCAGATACTCGGCATATTCAGGACTTTGTTGTGTGGTTATTTTTTGCCGTGTGATTTTTTTAACACTCGGCACACCCTAAGTTTGTCGTGTTCCCGTGTTTTGGCACTCGGCAAGCCCATATATCACGGGGAAATACAATTTCCGGTAGAGATTATCTCCATGCCCCTCTCTCGTATCAAGAGATCAATTGTAGTTTCATGGCTGGCAAGGACAATCATCATGAAGGACTGACTACAGGCTTTTACTTTCGTACTATGAAAACTATGCATGTTAATTTGTGTTGCCATCCACCGGCTAAACTATAGGCACTAGAACACTCTAACAAGTTTTGTAGATTTTCAAAGATACTTTTTAGAAAGAGATGCAAATGCAATATAATAAAATAAGGATGTAAACTAATATTTGGATTAATGTGATACATTGAGTTTTCTTAGAATTACGACCAAATCTACTTATAACAAAATATTTTATTAACCAAAATACAATTTAGTTATACAATATATCATATCTAAAATGGTAACATTAGAAATGTATCAGAAATATATAATTTATTTTACATGATTTTATGGGGTTGTAGTTAAGTTGTTACTTCCACTAGTTATTATTGTAAAATAAAACTAATGCTAGTGTATATTGAAGGATATACCAAGCAAAACGAGCATGCATTTAATGCAAGATCAGCTATTAGAAAGCAAAAAAATTAGTATAAATATGGGTATGCAGTTTTTCACTCTTTGAGTGACTTTAAAATAGTAAGTACAACCGTATAAACTTCTTATCAAATTATGAAGAACAATAATGCAGAAAGTATTGCGCATGCACATTAATAGGGTCGCATGAGAAGGCAGCGTATATAAGCACGCAGAGCTAGCCGGGTGGAAGGGTGGGGAGGGCCCACTCTAATATGTTGGCCCATTAGCTACTAGTACTTACGAACATCTAGTTAAAACCTAATTAGGTCTGATTCAGAGCGCACGATCCTGAGCAGTAGTCGATGTTGTGTTTCTCTTTGACACCTCACACCTCTTCCTCCCGAATTGTCGATTACTAGCCTCCAGTCCAAATCGGTTGACCAGATTTCAAGCTATAAAAGATCGCAACATGGTGCTAGAGAAAGAAGCGATATCAGTAGTGTTAGGTTGCAGGAGGAAGTGAGGCCGATGGAGTTGAGGTGTGGCGCAGCCAGAGACATCACCAGATGGGCACAAAGTCACGAACACACAGCTGTATAGTTGTGTGCGTAGTCTAACAATGGTCACTCAAACATTTGCTCATTGTGTCTTCTCTTCGGTTCATGTTTTATCTCTATGCTTTTCCCCTCCTTTTAAATCATGAATAGCTTAGACAAATGATACAAACTTATGAGTAGTTTTTTCTGGTAGAATTGCAGTGTCGATTCATTATTACTGGTCTAAACTTTTAATAGCACAAATAGAAAAATGAATTATATATGATTCTGAACCCATATAAATCTATTTATGGTGTGATTTAGTAAAAAAAATACGCATTGTTGACACATCATATTTGTGCTATTAAAAAAATATGTCTAGTTGTCCCACCCTAGCGCTGAAATCGTTGGTCCGCCATTGTATATGAGAAGACTAAAATTGAGATTATTTAAAAATATGATATGTAGAATCAAATGGCATAGACTATCATAATATAAACAACAACAATAAGAGGGAGCGATACAAGTAAAATATTAGATGAGATCATACCCGTACTAAAATATTGTATCTCATGAGGACATCTGAAGTTAAACATGATTGACTGTGCTGCGACACAAGAAAATATGATTAGGTTTCGCTGAGGATTTGATTGTATGAAATCAGAAAATTTTGATTTGTAGCCAACGTAAAACTTAAAAGGTTGTGTTGCAAAGGTAAAAAGAAAAGATTTTTTTCTTAGTGTGGGTCTACCTCCGTTGCGACGATTAAGGCATTTTTTGTTTCGCTGATCCAAAGCCTTTAACCAGTAATTACCATTTTAATATGTGATACAAAATGACTATGGTAACAAGATACTTTTGAAAAGGTAATGAGGGACATAAAATTTCACTGTCATATAACCTGGTATTCGTTGAGCAATTATTGGTCAAACTTGTCCTATGGAAACAAAATGCTTCATATACATATACTTTGAACAGAGGGAGTGGTGCCTTTAAATTGCTGACGTGTCTATGTAAGATGCAGCCCATCTCACTTTCTCTCTCCCTCTCTCGTTTTGTAAACTGCATCTCGTTTTCCCCGTCATTTCTGGAGCAGTCGTGCTCGTGTCCTAGCCCAACTTTAATTTGTGTCTTGAGCGTGTGGGCTTTTCTCCCTGCAGTTTCAGTTTCGTCAGAGCCCATCCCAAGGAATTCTTCCCATCGCCATTTGCCTGCCTGCAACCGCTGTATCGCCGCAGAATCCAGATCCCACTCGTCGCTGCCATTCTGCTCCCCTGTCCCACCTGCAACAAAAACGAAATCTCTTGGATTCAGAACAAGAAGACAGTGCTGACGCTGCTGCATCCTCACAGTCAGGCGTGTCCTGGGTGGGCATTGTGGCGTGGCCTTCACTTCCTGCCTCCTCTGCTCTGCGTGCACATGGCGTGCCCTGCCCCTGCAGCGGCGAATTTGCTAGCTCAATGCATTGATGCATGCATGCAATGCGACGCATGACTTGAGGTCTTCATCAGCTCACAGTTCATAGCTCCCTAGCTAGGAGCTGTCCTGTTGCTCATGGACTTGGATCGCAATTCATTTCTTGGAAGAGTTTTTGGAGATCTCTGCAGGTGCCCTGTGACGCTCTGTATTCAAGTCCTTGGATGGTGTTGACTAGCTAACATGTACCACATCCTGAAGAAATAGAAAATAGGAGATATATCAGCTGTGTTTGTGTTGACACGGCATGTGCCATGTATATAAAAGTACATCTACATATCAATATATGTACACATCGTCGCGACGAAATTATGAACACAACTTGTTGCATATAAAACCCCCAAAATCTCCATGTCCAATTCCATTTCTCAGTGTGTGTTCCTTTCACATCTGTTCAAACCTGGAAATTCCCAAATGTGCAGAAAAGACGGGCAGACAGGCAAAGGCACAAGCTAATAATGCAGCCTAGTACGATCACCCGCGTCTTGATCTATTCTAGTTAACGGTTTCTGACACAATGATTACGGCGAGAGTGTATGATAATTGCCAGAATTAGTGGCTTCTAGGTGCAAGTAAAGTGGTGGAAAGATCAAGATGGTGTGCTAAATCTTCTCACGCAAATGCATCATAGTGAGCTCAGCAACAGTAGCCGCGCGCATGCAGTTGTCATCTGTACTGTCCAAGATTTCTGCACATGGGTACGTGCTCCACAAAATTCTTTTGCGGTGGCAACACAGCTTCCAGGGGTCAATTTTGCACAAGGATTGCTCTATTCCATCTCTGGGTCCTTGATTTATCCATCACGTCAGGCGAGGAAAACTCACATCGCTTTCAACGTATTTGCACGAGAAATGTACGTATCTAATGCTGCTCTGCCACCGTGCTCCAAAGTAACCGAGCATAACTAAGAAACTACAGAAAAAAGAAGGAAGAAGTCCAGCCCACTGGCACATATTTCATCAAGGGCGCATGAAAATTTTTTAACGGTTCAAACTGAGATATTTTGGCAATTTCTGTCGTGGATGTACTTGCTGAAAATGGTCATATGTCCAGTTTAAATTTGGTACCCGCTTAGAGCATCTTCACTCGTCCACCAATACGGCATCCGACGCCGCTCGATTTTGGGCCGTTTGGGGGCGCCGGATAAGTTCACTATTTTTTTGGGGAGGGGGAGGGGGAGGGGGGGGGGCACCTAGCCGTACAAAAAAATTAAACATTTAGAAATTCACACAAATACGAAACTACACTAGAATTCATAGCAGTTCAAATATGTTTGTACAAAATTTACAAAAAATAACCCAAAATCTAGTAGCGGCCCGGCTACGCCCGCCCAGTCCAAGGCGACGGTACACCGCCGCCGCGTAGTCGTCGTTGTCGTTGGGCTTCTACTTCAGCGGCAACATGGTGCTGCAGCCCTAGCCTTGATTGCCACCGCCGCCGCCCTAGCCCGAGCAATCAGCCAAGTTGTCGACCTCTAGATTGATTAGCAGCCCGAGGCGGCGCGCGCTCGGCCTGGTCGTGCCGGTACTCCGCCGTGCGTCCATCGCTGGCGGCACAGCCTCGAAGGAGGCAGCTCGGCGTCGTTGGCCGGAAAAATCCTCGGTGTCCTCCTTGATCTTCAACTCGAGGGCCGCCGCATTGTACTCCGGTGGCGGCGTCCACTCCTTCTTCACCTGGCGCTGGGGCTGGGGCCTTGCGAGGCACATGCGGCCACGAGGAGGGGACGGTGCACGTCGGCCTCTAATGGAGACATTGCCGGAGCGTCTGCGCGACTGCTCTGATAGTAGGGTCTCCTCGTACTCGCCCTTCACCGGGGCGAGGAGAGAGGAGAAGCGCGGCAATAGAGTGGAGTACGGTGAGTACCGGGCTGACGGCGAGGAAGACCTCGACAATGGAGACGTCGAGGAAGAGCTGGCGGCGTGGCGCGGCGCCCACCGCTGGTCTAGGTAGCGCGGCCTCAACCGCGGAAGCATTGTCAGCGGCGGGTTGTTGTCGGCGGCGATGTAGTCCAGGACCCAGGCGAGCGTCTTTCCTGGGGCGCTCCACCACCGAATACTCCCTTCGATGTTGTTGTCCGCCGGTAGGGGGCCATTAGCGTCATCTGAGGGTGCCATTGTGGGAGCATGACGCCTGTTTAAGCATAGTGGGGTGCTCCGGTTCCTCGAGTGGGCACCTGCATCCACAGCTTCCCGGTCATCATGTGGTGTTCACTCTCGCTTACCATGGTATAATCTGACAAAACTGGCGAAAATCATCCAAAAAAGCTCCAACTTAGACCACGATTCGAAGAACATATAGTTCACGAATCTCGGAGCCGATGGTCGGGAAGGAGCCCCACCATCGACGTGCATCTCTTTCGTGTAGAGCTTCTTGTGAAACGAATCATAGCTATATTGATTACAAGAGGTTAAGAAAGAGTATGTCCGAGAGAGAAGAAAGAGAACAAGTTCACCTTCAACGTTACATACAGTTGATAAAGGAACAGGCAAATTTGTCCACCTCCGCTAAAAAAAAACTTGCAACGCGGGAGTTGTGCAAAACGGCGAGGTAAAGCAACTATAGAAAGGAAATTTAGAATGGTTAATTGTATGCGATAAATTTGATGAAAATAGTAAGAAAACATCCATCTTTGACCTTGATTCGGAGAAGATACAGAACCCTATCGTCAATGGGCATATTTTTCATGCAGTGTTTGATTTGATTCATAATCTATATGTGTGACTTGCAAGTGGTTAAGATGAACATGTTTAACAGAGGAGAGAAAAAACAATGTGGATCCAGCCACACGTTGATTTTTTACGCTCTCTCTAGCCTGGCTCCATAGAAATTGCCGGTTCAGTAGTTCATAGCGGCCTGGCTAGAGACTGCTTTGAGCAGAGCATGGGTCACAGTGTGGAGGGGGGCCAAGCATCCAATCATGCCGTTTTTTGTTAAATGTATTCTTTTTTTCATGTATTTTATTTTTGCCAAAAGCTATTTCTTCGATACTCAGTATATCCAGTACTTTGGCGTGTGCCTCTTTGTTTGTTGAGTAATTTTTTACCACTCGACACATCCTGAATTTGTCATGTGACCGTGTTTTTGCACTGGGAAAAACCCTATATACATGGAAAATATCGATTTCTAGTAGTGATTATCTCCATCCACCTCTCTCATATCATGAGATCAATTGTAGTTTCACCGTTGGCAAGGACAGACTACATGCTTTTACTTTCATACTATAAAAACTTTGGCATGTTAATTTGCCTTGCCATCCATTGGCTAAAACTATAGGCACTAGAACACTCTACCCTGTTCTGTAGATATTCAAAGATACTTTGAACAAGAAGATACAAATGGATTATAACAAAATAAGGGTGTAAACTAATTAATATTTGAAGTAATGTGATACGTTTAGTTTGCTTACAATTCTAATTAAAGCTATTTATCAGAAAATATTGTGTTAACCTAAATGCAATTTACTTATATTAAATCATATACAAAATGGTAACATTATAAATGTATCATAAATATATATTATTGTACATGATTTTGTGGGGTTGTAGTTACATTGTAACTTCCCCTCGTTGTTATGTAAAATAAACATAATGCTAGTATATATTGAACGATATACCAAAAAAAATATCATGCATTTAGTGAAACATGAGTTATTAGAAAGCAAAAAAGTTAAGTGTAAATAGGTGCATTGTAATATAACAAAATTTTCAAATTTTGGAGTGTTAATTTAATAGATTTTGTGTTTGATTTTTCTATCTTTGTTTAAAAATTAAAGAATAAACTTTTCAAGGTTTATGAAAAAATATAAAAAAAAAATCTTCAAAATAAAATTAATTTTAAATTGACTGAGTAACAAAAATCTGTATTCCAATATTAAGAAATTTGTTTTGTTTTGTGAAAAAGAAAAGCATTTTGGGGGCAGATATCCAAATCATCCAAAGGATATAGAAGATTGCAATGAGATATCTCACTGATGGTTTAGAGGTGGATGTTTCAAACAAGAAGGGAAGGTGTGGATGAAAACCGATAAATATAGATCTATCTCTTTTTCCCACTGTACCACTAAACAAGAGATCAACTATCAAGTCCCTTGCATAGCAGTTTGAAGTAAAACCTAATACACTTATAGAATATTCAAAAGGAAGTACATAATAAGGCTAGGCTAGAGTTTTGAATGTCAATCTTGATGAAACTACTATAGGAGATGCAGCCCCAAAATTCACCAATATGCACAATATTGTGCATATCAATGAAAAATGGTTCTGCATAACAAAGAAAAATAAGAATTATTACCTGCTAGCAGAGGAAGATGTTCCTATAAGAGATGTTCATAGAAAGAATTGCATTGGAAAGGTTATGTTCCTAAGTGCCATTGCTAGAACATGGTGTGGTAGTGTGGATAATTTGAATTTTTTAGAAAAATAGGTTGCTGTCCATTTGTTAAGGAAATTCCAGCCGCACAGAGAAGTGAATATAGACCAAGAGGGACATTGGAGACAAAATCTATCAAAGTCAACCGAGAAGTGATGAGGGAGTTTTTAATTAAGAAGGTACTACCGGCTATCCTAGCTACTTGGAATGTGGAAGATGTTGGAAAAACTATTCTCATTCAACAAGACAATGCAAATCTTCACATTCTTCTTGATGACCAAGCATTCACAGAAGTTGTAGCCAAAAGTGGATGGACCATCAAGCTGATACAACAACTAGAAAACAGTTCAGATTTGAACATGCTTGGTCTTGGGTTTTTCCGCTCCTTAGAGTCTCTAATTGATACCAGAAATCTTTAGACTCCACAAGAGTTTATTAAAGGTGTGAAAGAAGAATTTAAAGAATATTTAGTTTCTATGCTAAAGAAGATTTTCATAAGTCTACGGGATTTCATGATTGAAGTCATGAATCGTGCAGGAGGAAATGGGTTCACTTCCCTCATGCAAGGAAATATAGATTGGAAAGGTTGGGTTGTCTACCTATAAGGCTTGGAATTCCAACATTAGTTTATGCAAATGCCAAACAAATCCTATTCCAAGATGTGCAACAAGGTGTGCAAGAAGGTATACAAGAAGATGTGCACAGAATTTTGTTGTTTTTTGTGTGTTTGAACAAGCTATTGTATGTGTTGTTAGTTATGCAAGCTACAATATGTTTGTGTTTTGTTATGTTGTGTGTCAAAATTCAGGGTAAATAATCACTAAATATTGCAAGTTAATGGTTAATTGTTGCAAGTAAATGGTTAATACTCCTATAGCAATATGTACACTTGCTAGATCACCAAGCAAGTTAAGAACAAGCAAGCACTAGAAGCAAGTTTGGTCATACTCCTACTAAAACAATATAGAGTACTCCAACAGATCCTTCGGTGCTCCATCATAAGGAAAAATGGAGTACTCCTAATGAGAAAATGGCAGTATTTGAGTAAAGTTCGGCCTACAATTTTTTATTGACAAAGATGCAATATATACAAGGAGATATTAATATTGCATATCCTAATGTAGCATACATTAAGATTATTACATTAGTTGTATGAAAAATCAACTACTAAAAGTAGAGCATTACAAAGTAGCACAAATTTAACATGAGTACAAGCACCGCAAGCAAGAGCACATTATCTACACTAGTACATCCACAAAAGGAGGCGGTGTTTGGCTCCCAGGTGCAAATAAACCTATTAAAAATATATAAAATATAAAATTTAAATTGGCAAAAAATTAGAAAAATATTTACATATACATCCGGACATTCTATGACCGTACATAATTTTTAGAAGGAATGAACATTTTATGTGGCTTGTGTAAAAAACACAAAAATCATGGTCATCAATAGACACGTTGGAGCATTGAAATTTATCTTTTTTACATAGGACATCTGAAATGTCATTTTCACCCGCAAACTTGTGTACGAATATTTAGTGTCCGGATGTACATATAAATATATTTTTTCTATTTTTTTTTTGAAATTTTGAAATCTATTTTCACACAATGAGTTCATTTGCACCCGTGAGCCAAATTGTATTTCCGATCCACGGTCTCCAAATATTGACAGAAGCTACTATGAGACAGTGCGTGCGTTTGCGTGTGTGCGACCTAAGCAAGATCAATTATGCCATGGAAATAGTATGTGTGACGTAAATAAGTAAAACACGATCAGACTGAACTAAATTTATATGCTGAAAAGCCTAGCATACACTGCTAGAGAAAGCTAACCTTCTTAGACCGTGCGAGAGCTTGGTCGGTCTCATCCATTACTTTCTCCATTCTACATTAGCTGCTGCCTTGTCATATTCATCAACCTGAGATGATAACCACCTGCAATAGAAAATAGCTACTCCATGTCAAGATTCTAATTATGTCAATTTGTACCAATTGACAAGGAGTAACAATTATGTCCTAGAGTACTACTCTAAGAGTTACATGAGTAGTATCATGTGAGTATGAAGAAGAACAAATAATACTCTAAGAGTTACAGGTTATAGGTTGACTAGTACTGAAGCATGAACTTGTAGGTAAGGCTATTATTGTAGCTAAAGCACATCTACATGACGTACAAAATTTAGAACAATACCATATGGTCAGTGTATTGTTGAGTACATAAACAAGCTACTCCAAGTAAATATGCTCAAACAATTATCTCCACATCATGAAGATTGAAGTAAATTTATTCATCTACTCATGTAGAAAATGGAGTACTATTACAATAGTACACCAAGTAAAATTGTCATACATTATTGTATTTAATAAAATCACTTGTACTCCTGTATAATGGATTATTGCAAGTTTCCTTGTGATTAGTTTTGCTCCAGTCCATACAATATCCAAAATTGGGGCAGAAGGATGTGCAGTTACATCAGCATGTATCTCTACTTGAGTACACGAGGCAGGGCAACCAAAGCATCTTGCCAAGAAACAGAACACGCTAACGTGACATAAGCCGAGTATTATAGTGCCCGAAGAATTTATCACTTTATGAGGAGGAACACATCATGACTATATAAGGCTAAACCCGTTCTAGATAACTATACCTAGCGGGCGTCATTGCCGGCGCAGGGAAGAGTACAAGAGAAGGCGGCACCGTGATGTATATCGGGGGAGGCTGGCAGGGAGGAAAGGAGCGGCTGGCATGGGGAGGCAGCAGAGGTAGGGCGTGGAGGCATGGCAATAGCTTGGTCAGCGAGCTAGGGCGGCGGTGGTAGCAGCTTGGTGGTACTCACCGGAGAAGGAGTAGGTTGTCATGGAGGAGCATCTTATCGTCGATGTGGTCGGCGACAGCTCGTGAGGCAGTATCTCCACTGTGTCTCCCTATCACGGATGTCACCGTCACGCCTGTTCCCGCTGGCCACCACCACGAATAGAGATTGGCCATGACCTTGCCTCGAGAGATCAAAGACTGCCAAAGAAGTACCACTATAGATCCAGCCGCTGGAGGAGGGAAAAAATCGGATTTTAACTCCAACTTGTTGTCACGGATTCGTTGGAGAGCGGCGACGCGAGGGAGGAGGGAGGCCACGATGCGAGTGAGAGGGCGATGGCAACACGAACGAGGGAGAGTGCGGTGGTGATGCGGCGAGGGAGACGGCCCGGGGGTGCGAGGGAGCCAAGGGCGACACGGTAGGTGAGGGAGAGGCATGAGGGCGGAGCAAACCGTGAGCCGGATGGGGCGAGCGACGAGAGTGAGGGTAAAAACAAAAACTCAAGACTTTTTTAACGTGACGGAATGTGACCTACATATTCTAAAATGTCTTGTATTCTGAACTTGGATGGAGAAGCTATCTTAACGAGCAATTTGGATTCCAACTAAAGTTCACATTGTACATAGGTGATGCTCTTACCATGCTTTAAATCACTGACGTGTTTACTTAACATGTAGCCCATCTAATTTTCTCTCCCTCTCTCATTTTTTAAACTGTTTCCCTCCGTCGTCATTTGTGGAGCAGTCGTGCTCGAGGCCTAGCCTAATTTTGTTTTTTGAGCGTGTTTCATTGGACTGGGCGTACCTCCCTGCAGTTTGAGTTTGAGTTTGAGTGCTCGAGGCCCACACTCGTCGGAGCCCATCCCAACGAATTCTCCCCATCCATCCACTACAGGACGCGCGTGCTACGCCGAGGGCAAAAAGCCGTCGGCGTAGCCTAAATCTCTCGGCGTGCTGCCCGGCCAGCTGCCTCGTAGCCTCCTCGGCAAAGGGCTCCTCGGTGAAGCACGTAGAGCCGTCGGCGTATCAAAATGCCGTCGGTATGCCGAGGGCAATGCCGTCGGCGTGTGACCGTCGGCATAGCTTGCCGACCGGTTGCAAAAATATTTTTAAAAAATAAATTTTTATTTTATTTTTTTCTTAATTTTGAATCTTTGAACTGTTTGACTCGTTAATCTCTCACTTTGAACATTTTAACACTAATTACACTTAATATTTAATTAAATCGCAGTCTTGGTCGAACTTAAGGTCACCCATCCTAATACTACTCCAGCTCAAGACGCTTAACTTCCTCGTTCTTGAATCTTTCATAAAGTAATTCATACATTGTTGTCAATACTATGATACCAATCCTATTAACCCTTATATCAACATGTCACATGTTTGTATTTTGAAATTACAAACAATTATTTAAATAAACATTAATGAATAAGTAAAAATATTATTGAATTCAAATAAAAATATAATAATTTTACTTTTTGTATTTTCTATTTAATATGGAATAATTAATATCTTTAAATCTATAAATCGGAATTTAACAAATAATATGTCTAAATTGATCAGAAAAATGAGAGGAATCCAAATATGATATCCATATCAACTAATCACAAACCCTCCGTTTTTTAATTATCTATTTGGTGGTTGCTTTAGAAAATTCCCTTTTTGCGCTCGGATAATGAAAAATGGCTTTTTGGTGCGATGAAAAGGAAAACTTGAATTCCTCCTGCAACATTGTTCTCTATCCCATGATGCATGTGTATGCACAATATGGGAACATTATCACAAACTATGCCTTGATTCTAGCCATAACATTGGTCATTTGACCCGAAAACAAAGAAACCTCGAATGAGATAGGTCATTTTGTGAAGGTTTTTTTGAAACATAATCAATATATCAAGTTTAATATTTTTGCTTATAACTATGTCACATAATATGACATCACGCGAAGGTTTCGCATTGTTTCGATCGTTTTGAATTTTTATGCCTTTTAAACTATCGTCAAACTTTGTCGAGCAGCGGGCATGAAGATTCTTAGCTCGGGCCGAGCCTCGCTAAACTTGCATTGGATCTTTGATAAAATAGCATATTGTGAACCTAAAATGATTTTTGTAAAAAACATGAGCATCGGATCATGTACGTAGTTCATATCGACCCTTCCTGGATTCGTAGAATTTATCTTTTCGAGGTGGACAAGGTTTGGAACCCCTGTTGGGACATTGTACATATAAGGTGGTATATTATTTTAGTAAAATATGGTGGTAGCATTTTGAATTAGCCATTTGGTGGTTGCTTCACAAAATCGTCGTTTTTATGATCGAAAATGGGAAATGGCTTTTTAGTACGACGAAAGGAAAACTTCCTCCTGCAACATTGTTCGCCATCCCATGATGCATGTGTATGCACAATATGAGAACATTATCACAAACTATGCCTTGATTCTAGCCATAACATTGGTCATTTGACCAAAGCCAAGAAACCTCGAATAAGATAGGTCATTTTGTGAAGGTTTTTGAGACATAATCAATATATCAAGTTTAATATTTTTCCTTATAACTATGTCACATAATATGACACCACGCGAAGGTTTCGCATTGTTTCGATCGTTTTGAATTTTTATGCCTTTTAAATTATCGCCAAACTTTGTCGAGCGGCGGGCATGAAGATTCTTAGCTGGGAGCCTCGCTAAACTTGCATTGGATCTTTGATAAAATAGCATATTGTGAACCTAAAAATGATTTTTGTAAAAAAACATGAGCATCGGATCATGTACCTGTAGTTCATATCTGATCCACTTTCTGCCGATTCGGCAGGAATTTGTCTTTTTCACCAGAGGTGGACGGAAAGGTTTCGGATTCCCCTATTGGGACATTGTCTATATAAGGTGGTATAGTATTTTTGTAAAATGTGGTGGTACCATTTTGAATTAGCCATTTGGTGGTTGCTTTACAAAATCGTCCGTGTTTTGTGCTCAGAAAATGGGAAATGGCCTTTTGGTGACTTAAAAGGAAAACTTTCTCCTACAACATTGTTCGTCATCCTATGATGCATGTGTATGCACAATATGGGCACATTATCACAAACTATGCCTTGATTCTAGCCATAACATTGGTCATTTGACCCGAAAACCAAGAAACCTCGAATGAGATAGGTCATTTTGTGAAGGTTTTTTTGAGACATAATCAATATAGCAAGTTTAATATTTTCCTTATAACTATGTCACATAATATGACATCACGCGAAGGTTTCGCATTGTTTCGATCGTTTTGAATTTTTATGCCCCTTTTAAATTATCGAAACTTTGTCGAGCGGGCATGAAGATTCTTAGCTCGGGCCGAGCCTCGCTAAACTTGCATTGGATCTTTGATAAAATAGCATATTGTGAACCTAAAATGATTTTTGTAAAAAACATGAGCATCGGATCATGCACTGTAGTTCATCGACCCACTTCTGCGATTAATGAGAATTTGTCTTTTCACCGAGGTGGACGGAAGGTTTGATTCCCTATTGGGACATTGTCTATATAAGGTGGTATAGTATTTTGTAAAATGTGGTGGTACCATTTTGAATTAGCCATTTGGTGGTTGCTTTACAAAATCGTCCGTGTTTTGTGCTCAGAAAATGGGAAATGGCTTTTTGGTGCGACGAAAAGGAAAACTTTCTCCTACAACATTGTTCGTCATCCTATGATGCATGTGTATGCACAATATGGGCACATTATCACAAACTATGCCTTGATTCTAGCCATAACATTGGTCATTTGACCCGAATACCAAGAAACCTCGAATAAGATAGGTCATTTTGTGAAGGTTTTTTTGAGACATAATCAATATAGCAAGTTTAATATTTTTCCTTATAACTATGTCACATAATATGACATCACGCGAAGGTTTCGCATTGTTTCGATCGTTTTGAATTTTTATGCCTTTTAAATTATCGTCAAACTTTGTCGAACGGCGGGCATGAAGATTCTTAGCTCGGGGCCGAGCCTCGCTAAACTTGCATTGGATCTTTGATAAAATAGCATATTGTGAACCTAAAAATGATTTTTGTAAAAACATGAGCATCGGATCATGTACCTGTAGTTCATATCGACCACTTTACGCCGATTCGGCAGAATTTATCTTTTCACGAGGTGGACGGAAAGGTTTCGGATTCCCCTATTGGGACATTGTCTATATAAGGTGGTATAGTATTTTTGTAAAATGTGGTGGTACCATTTTGAATTAGCCATTTGGTGGTTGCTTTACAAAATCGTCCGTGTTTTGTGCTCAGAAAATGGGAAATGGCTTTTTGGTGCGACGAAAAGGAAAACTTTCTCCTACAACATTGTTCGTCATCCCATGATGCATGTGTATGCACAATATGGGCACATTATCACAAACTATGTCTTGATTCTAGCCATAACATTGGTCATTTGACCCGAAAGCCAAGAAACCTCGAATGAGATAGGTCATTTTGTGAAGGTTTTTTTGAGACATAATCAATATACCAAGTTTGATATTTTTCCTTCTAACTATGTCACATAATATAACACCACGCGAAGGTTTCGCATTGTTTCGATCATTTTTGAATTTTTTATGCCCATTTTAAACTATATATAATTTCTTATGTTTTACTTAATTTTTATTTATAAATGTGTAATATTTGAGTGTAGATAGATAGGTCTTATTTTTCTGCAAATTTTGATATATTATTTGTATTTTTCCGAATTAGAATGATTTAGTTATGATTTTTCAAAGTTTAATGAGATAAAATAAAAAATAGCTACGCCGAGGGCAGCCGTCGGCGTATGCTACGCCGAGGGCAGCCGTCGGCGTAGCATAGGATATGCCGAGGGCAATTCTACGCCGACGGCTGCTTGGCGGAGCTGGCCTAGACGATGGCTACGCCGACGGCCCCGATGTCTGGCCGTCGGCGTAGCTTCCCATTCCTGTAGTGATCAGTTCAGCCTGCAGCCGCTGTAGCGCTGAATCGCAGCAGAATCCAGCTCCCACTCGTTGCTGCCGTTCTGCTCCCCCATTCCCCCCACCTGCAACAAAATATCTTCGATCCACGACACCGTGCTACGGCTGCTACATGTCGCCTTGCAATTTAACTTGCCACGATGCAGATCCACTGTTCCCGTATCCAGGGCAAGATAATCACTCTCGCGATGAAACCGATCTACATGTACAGCGGCGAAAGCCACGTCGTGCCGCCGGTCGCCACAACTGTCCGGGTCCGAGAGCCGGCGTCGTCGTGCTCGTCGCCGTTGCCGTTTCGGTCGGGTCATCGTTCGTCCGTGCAGCCTGACAGTCAGGCGTGCTCTGCCCTTCAATGTGGCGTGGCCGTCACTTCCTGCCTCCTCTGCCTGCACATGGCGTGCTCTGCATGCGAATTCACAAGCTCCACGCATTGATGCATGCATTCAGTGGGATATTTTACAAATATGACCCTTCTGCAATTCGCCATCGCCAAAAATATCCTTCTCGCACCGCAAAAGCCAAAAATACCCTGGCGGGATCTTTGAAAAGGCGTATCACCTCCGTCACGGGGTGGCGGATGTTCCTCCGCCACGGGGTGGCGGATGTTCCTTCCGTCTTTGGCGGTGGAGGAATAATGCCGTGGGGCCCACCGGCGAGCACGAAGTCGAACCTCCCGCCAAGTCGAACCTCCCGTTGGCTGTCCATGGGGCCCACCTCATCCGCCATTCCCCATGGCGGAAGGAACATCCCGCCACCCCGTGGCGGGAGGAACATCCGCCATCCCCGTGGCGGAGGTGACACGTGTCGCTTTTCAGCCTCGCCAGTGCATTTTGGCTTTTGCGGTGCGAGGAGGGTATTTTTGGCGATGAATTGCGAGGGTCATATTTGTAAAAAAATCCATTCAGTGCGACGCATGATTTGAGGTCTTCATCAACTAGGAGCTGTCCTATTGTTCATGGACTTGGACTGCAATTCATTTCTTGGAGATCTCTCTAGGTGCCATGTGACGGTCTGTATTCAATTCCTTCGAGGGTGTTGGCACCGGTTGACTGGGAAAATTGGAGATATATGAGCTGTGGTCGTGTTGACATGGCATGTGCCATGTACATATAAGCACATGTATATATATATGAACACAACTTGTTGCATATAAAACCCCCAAAATCTCCATGTCCAATTCAATTTCTCAGTGTGTAGCTTTCACATCTGTTCAAACCAGGAAATTCCCAAATGTGCATGAAAAATAGGCAGACAGGCAGGCACACATGCTAATAATACCTGTAAAGATGCCAATAATTGGCAGACTAATACCTGTAACCTGTACTGATGTAGTGCGATCACCCGCATTTTCATCATTTCTAGTTAACGGTTTCTGACACAATGATTCCGGCGATAATGTATGATAATTTCCCGAATTAGTTGCTTCTAGGTTCAAGTAAAGTAGTGGAAAGCTTCAAGATGGTGTGCTAAATCTGCTCACGCAAAGCATCGTCGTCCCTGTGACTGATCTCGGCCACAGTAGCCAAATGCAGTTGTCATCTGTACTGCCCAAGATTTCTGCACATGGGTGTGTGCTCCACAAAATTCTTTTGCGGTGGCAATACTCGTTCCAGGGGTCAATTTTACACAAGGATTACCATATTCCAGGAAAAAACTGACATTGCTTTCATTAATTGTATTTGCACGAGAAACGTATCTGATGCTACTCTGCCACCGTGCTCCAAACATAAGCGAGCATAACTTGGAACCTAAAAAGGAAAAGGAAGAAGTTAAGTCTACTGACTAAAATGTTTTCGCAATTTCTGTCATGAGTACTTGCTCAAAATGCAGTCATATGTCCTGTTTAAATTTGGTACTGCTTACTGTTTGTTTCTCGGGTGTGTAAAACTCAAGTTCATAGTAGGAATTTAACATGCGATTGGGTTGATAACTTGATATACATCGCGCCAATCAGCTCAACAGTTTAGAAGTTCTATCACATTGTTTTGATTTTGCTACTATGACCTTGTTGGGTTTTGCTCATGGATCTATCACATCAAAACTCGACGAACACCACACTTGAAATTCTTATGGCTGAGGGCACATGTTGTATCTGTTCTTTTTCTTCTATTTCTACTCAACTGTAGATGTTACAAGCTTAGATCCCGGCTAGGCAACACATAACCGATTCAAACCAAACTAGCTAGTTCCAATCCTATTCAGACTAGAACATTATCAATAATCTAGGGTTGAACCGTGCCCTCTACCTGGGCCGGGTTGCATGTTTATATATGTGTAGAAAAATCCTACACGTGGTGTTTACAATAGACGTATTATACTAGGTAGAGTACTACTCTATACTAGCATTATACGATGTATTACATGGTTTAACACTCTCCCTTAATCTAAACCTCTGATTACGTTTAAACTCATCTAAATCCTTGACAGCTAATGCTTTGGTGAATTCATCAACAACTTGATCCTTTGTTGAAATAAACTTGACATCAAGTAACTTGTTAGCCACTCTTTCTCTGACAAAGTGATAATCAATCTTTATGTGTTTTGTTCGAGCATGAAATATGGGATTTGCAGATAGGTATGTGGCACCAAGATTGTCACACCAAAGACATGGGCGCTGACGGAGGGAAACTCCCAACTCTCGCACTAGTGCTTCTACCCATATAAGTTCAGCTGTAGCATTAGCTAGTGCCTTATATTCTTGATGCTAGACCGTGATACATTGCTGCTTCACGCACTCCATGATATCAGGTTTGGACCAAAGAACACAGAAGACCACCAAGAGAACGTCTATCATCAATACATCTGTCCAACAGCATCACGAAAGCACTAAGAAGTGTAGATGAGGACCTTAGAAAGGTTAGACCAATTTTAGTTGTACCTTTGATATACCTGAGTATTCTTTTTACCGCTGTCCAGTGAGTGATAGTGGGAGCATGAAGATACCGACATACTTTGTTGACAAAGGAGGACAAATCAGGCCTTGTTAATGTAAGGTACTGTAATGCACCAACAACACTCCTATAATTTGAACTATCCTCAGAACCAAGCAGTGTCCCATCTACTAATGACAATTTTTCTGTGGTAGAAAGCGGTGTGGGGCAGCTCGTACTATGTATCATTCCCACCTTTTTTAGCAAGTCTGGGGCATATTTCTCTTGAGTCAACACAATTCCATTATGATGTTTCTTCACTTAAATACCAAGAAAGTAATGCAACTCACCAAGATCCTTTAGTGCAAAGTGAACACTCAATTCCTGAAGTAACCTTGATGTTGCTCTGTCAAAGGAGCTAGCAACAATAATATCATCCACATATATCAATACAAACATGGTGATACCTTGCTTGTGTAAGAGAAATAATGATGTGTCGGCCTTGGAAGGTATAAATCCGAGTTCTTGCAACTTTGAGCTAAGCCTTGCATACCATGCACGTGGTGCTTGTTTCAGACCATAAAAAGACTTGTCCAACTTGCAAATATGATGCGGAAAGCGAGGATCTTCAAAATCAGGGGGTTGTTTCATATACACTTCCTCCTCCAGAACACCATGGAAAAACGCGTTCTTGACATCTAGCTGCCTGAGGCTCCATCCTTGAGACACGTACAGTAAAGAACAAGTCTAATAGTAGCAGTAACAACTGAATTAAAAGTGTCCTCGTAATTAATACCATACCTCTGTTTGACCGCCTTTGCAACAAGTCTAGCTTTGTACATTTCAATTGTGCCATCTACACGCTTCTTGATTCGATACACCCATTTGCAATCAATTAAATTTTGTTAGAGCTAGGTGGTACCGGTGCTAGGTTTTGTTGTGTATGAGTGCATCATATTCCTCATTCATCGCTTGTTTCAACCGACTATCACCGATGCATCGAAAGATTTTTAGGTTCGTGGAGGAAAACATACCATAGCCTTGTCCCATCAGTATATTGTTTTGGTTTCCTTATACCTTTTTGCAGTCGCGTTCGAGCGTGTGTGGTCTCCTGCACAGGAACATCAACATGCGAGCTTGCCACAGGGGATCCTTCATCACTGCTATCATTAGCATACTCGGGATCCGAGGACGATTCCCTAACTGAATGATCAGTGGTCGGGGTCGGGGTGGTAACTGCATGTGGGCGGGACCTGCTGGACCCGTCGCTGTCTGACCCACCTCTGTCGGCCACGTCGTGGGACTGGGTGGCCGTGTTGCGCGCGATATGGCGGGAGTCAGGTGCAGTGGCAGAGGGAAAATCTGGCTCCGGATCCAAGGCAGATGCTCTGCCATCGGAAGATTCTGCCGTATCAGAATCAACTTCGTGTTCTGTGTCATTATCTCCGCTTGTTTCGTCCGTGTGATCATTATTTTGCACCGAATTTTCTCCAGAGTCTGCAGAAGGGTTAGAAGGATCTGCGGTACTTGCACCAGGAAGCTGTGAGTGATCAACATGAGGAACAATATGCATATGATTATCAACATGTATACTCTCATGGGGTAATAATGGAGAATACATATATTCAGGTAGTAACAAGATGTCCTTTTTAGGATGCAAAGATTGAAAAGGGAACACATTTTCGTCGAACACAACATCCCGAGAGATATAGACTCGACCAGTGGAGACATCTAGACATTTTACACATTTGTGGAGGGGGCTATAACCTAAGAAGACGCATTGTTTAGAGCGGAAAGAAAGTTTTCTTTGATTGTATGGTCGAAGATTTGGCCAACATGCACAACCTAAAATACGAAGAGCGTCATATTTGGTTTGGTGTGAAGAAGTTTTTCCACTGGGGACACAAGTTTAAGGACTTTGGTGGGGAGAAGATTAATAAGGAAGGTGGCAGTGAGGAATGCTTCATCCCAAAACTTGAGAGGCATAGAGGCATTTACGATAAGGGCAAGACCAACTTCTACAATGTGCATGTGTTTGCGCTCAGCTGAGCCATTTTGTTGGTGAGCATGTGGACATGAGACATGATGAGTGATGCCTACTTTTTGGAAGAAACCATGGAGTTTTTCATACTCACCACCCAGTCAGTTTGCATGGTTACTATTTTCCGACTAAATTTACGCTCAACAAGTTGCTGAAAGTTAAGAAAAACTTGATAAACATCACATCTCTTTTTGAGCAAATAGATCCAGGTAAACTTGTTGTAGTCATCAATAAAGCTTACATAATACTGGTGTTTGCCAACAGAGGCTGGAGTAGGGCCCCATACATCAGAGAATACTTGTTCCAAAGGAACAGTGGATACACTAGTGGAAATTGGGTATGGTAGATGATGACTTTTTGCCTATTGACACGGATCACACACATATGGATTTATTTCTGGAGAATGGGGTAAATTGTTTTTCCTAAGCACTTGTTGAACAATAAAAGAGGATGGATGTCCTAGACGGCGATGCCACGTGGATGAAGACGACTTGACAGTGAGGAGAACATGCTTGTGAGGGTTGGCGACAGTGGAAGTTGGCACAAGGGGATACAGACCGCCATGATAGGGTCCCTTAAACAGGATTTGCTTGGTTGCCTGATCCTTAATCAAAAAGAAAAATGGGTGAATTTCAATGAAGGCATTATTGTCTAAGGCAATTTTATGAGCTGACAACAGGTTTTTATGTGCACTAGGAACATGAAGAATATTGCGCAAGAGTAAGGAACCATGAGAAGTATGCAATGTTGATTGACCAATATGATGTATTGCCATACCTGCGCCACTGGCATTATGAACTTGACCGCGACCCTGATAATCATCTTGGACTTGGACTTTGTTCAGTTGACCAACGACATGGTTGGTTGCTCCAGAATCCATATACCAGTTTGTGTCAACTCCGTATGCTCCCTTCTCATTGCGTGTATAGTCCTCCTCATCATCATCTCGATCAGAATAGCGCCACCAACACTCACTCGCTGGGTGCCCATATTTCTTGCAGATCTGGCAGGTGGTGTCAACAAAACGGGTTGGAGTGCGTCCACGACTGCGGCCACCCTTAGGTGCTCCACATCCACCTCCATCACGCCGATGCATGTCCCTGTCATCACGGCGATAGCCACGATCATCACGCATGTAATGTTGTTGCCTGTCATCACGGTGATTGTAGCCACCACCACCACCATTGTATTGATCCTCTCGCATGTCGCGGTAGTAGCTACCACCACCACTGTCGTCTTGATAAGCGCGATGCAGAGAGTACCTGTCATCCCTTCTGTCACGGTACTGGTCTCCTGGGGCATCACGGTCATCATGACGCGGCGGCCCACCTCCACCTCGTGCAGCAACATTTGCAGAGTTCTGAAAAACAGTGCTATTTTGAGGAAGTGTGGCTTGACGATCATCAAAAGCCTACAGCTGTGAACACATATCTGCACAGGTGGTGGCAGGATTGGCATTGATTGAAGTCACAAATGGTGTGTAGCGATCATCAACTAGGCCACCGAGAATATATCCCTTGAGTTCATCTTGATCAACTATTTTCCCTACAGCAGCTAGTTCTGAAACAAAGCCTTTCATGGTGGAGATATACTGTCTTGCAGTCATGTCTTCCTTCTTGGTGTTTATTAACGCACCCCGAAGAAAATTCACTTGAGCACGAGATTGAGAAGCGAACAGATCTTGAATAGTGGACCATATCTCATGTGCATGTTCAAGCCCAATAACCTGAGACAAGAGATCTGCATCTAGGGATTTTACTAGGTAACTCATCAGAGTCTGATCGCGAGCGTTCCAGATCGCATACTCCTGATTGGATACCTGAATCTTTTTCTTGTCGGTGTCTTCAATCTCGATAGTTTTGGGCGGAGCAACGTCAGTGCCGTCAAGCAGCCCCATAGCCTGAGCACCTCGAAGAGCTGGAAGAACTTGAGTCTTCCAGAGGAGATGGTTGTCGCGAGAAAGCTTGTCGGAGAGCGGAGCTCCAAGGGCATGATCGAGCAGCCACGGCCGATGCTGCCCAGATGAGGATGAGGAAGTCAACGAGATCGGTCTTGATGTTTGATGAAGAAGATCGTCGTTCTCCGATAGCAGATGGCGGCCGAGCAGGGCTATTTGGTGTCTAGGTTTTCTAGGGTTTTGGGGATTCTCAATCGAAGAGATTTGTTTTGTTCTTGGATCGTGGTTTGCAACGGCAGTAGGTGGCCGGGGGAGATTTGTTTTGTGTTCTTGGGTCCTGCACCGATGATCACCGGCGCGTGGGTTTTGTGTTTGAAGCGGAAGCTGCCTCACGAGGAAGGAGGAGGAGGCTCTGATACCATATCAATAATCTAGGGTTGAACCGTGCCCTCTACCTAGACCGGGTTGCATGTTTATATATGTGTAGAAAAACCCTACACGTGGTGTTTACAATAGACGTATTATACTAGGTAGAGTACTACTCTATACTAGCATTATATGATGTATTACATGGTTTAACAAACATGACTAGACTACACGTACATGACCTTCTAGTATAGCTCGAACTCTAAACCGACCAGTACTTGAAATCCAACTCTGACTCATCTTGGTAGACTCACGTGCATACATGCACTACTAATACCAAGGACACTTACCTAATTAGACTCAATACATACTTAGCATTAACCGAACCACGCTAGGTCAAGATTAATTCCAACAATCTCTTATTAAGCTTGTCTTGTCTCTTTGTACTCTCCTTGATTTTGACTCCTTGCAGCTTCACGTCATTTGTTTCTCGTGTTCATTGCCACGTTCGTACAATCAGTATGATCATGCAGGCAACATGCATTGCACCTCTCTTGCACTGCCATGTTGTGCCATCGCCGTTGCTTGGCCTCTGCCACACTCGGTTCGCACCTAAGTGCCACCGCTATTGCTGGCATCCGCACACTCGGTTCGCACCATACTCCTCTTGTACTTGCTTGCAATAGCATCTCCTTCTACTACTCGCACACCTTCTCGTTTTATGGTACCTTCTCCTAGCACCGCCCGGCATCACATCGAACCTCGCTAACCGTAGCAGGACGCTCCACGAGGACATGGACACAACTCACGGAACACCGTGCCCACCTCTCAACCGTGGCGTGCTCGGTTGCAATGGATTCTTCTGGGGCGAGCACTTGGACACGACGATGACTCACACCGACACGACACTAACCACACGTGAAAACATGCACACACTTGACTCCTTGAGTCACACTCTCCTAGATGACGATCTTGACGAGCCTTCCGGGACCGCTCCTCGGCACCACCGCACCCATCAACGACCATCCACCACCTTGCCGATGACACATTCTTGCCGTCTTCTCCTTGTCGCTCCACCGAACAACGATTGCCCGCCACCTCACCGACGACGGCAAGCTCGCCATCTCCACCTGGTTGTCCGCCCCGAGGCGCTAGTCGGGTCGCTTTCCCGGGGCAAGCGTGGCTTCAAATCTTTAACCTCGCTCTGATACCAATTGTTGGGTTTCGCTCATGGATCTATCACATCAAAACTCAACGAACTCCACACTCGAAATTCTTATGGCCAAGGACACATGTTGTGTCCGTTCTTTTTCTTTTATTTCTACTCAACTCCAAATGTTACAAGCTTAGATCCTGGCCAGGCAACACATAACCGACTCAAACCAAACTAGCTAGTTCCAATCCTATTTATACGTACATGACCTCCTAGTACAGCTCGAACTCTAAACAACCAATCAGTACTTGAAACCCAACGATGACTCATCTTGGTAGACTCACCTGCATACATGCAGTACTAATACCAAGAACACTTACTTAATTAGACTCAACACATACTTAGTATTAACGGAACCGCACTAGGTCAAGATTGATTCCAACAGACCTAAGAGCACGGTAAACCTCTGTGGCAGGTGACTGTTTATTCAGTTACTTGTACACTGTTTTGATTGTGCCGCTATGCGTGGCTTGATAGAAGTAATGACTGCATTAGAAAAGTATAATACCTGCGAGTTAGCGGATTTCCTACCTGGGAAGGAGCCAGTAGGATATATATGGGTGTATACAGTTAAACATAATTCTGAAAGGAAAATAGAGAGATAGAAAGCCCGTCTGGTGGCAAAGAGGTGTAATCTCAGCTTCACATAAAACTGGGAAGAATATGTTCGCCAACACAATCTTTAGAAAGTTGACGTTGTATGCTCTGTAGTGGTATGAACTTGTTAGTATTAAATACTCCCTCCATCTTAAAATAGATGTCTCAAATTTGTCAAAATTTGAATAATCTATACACTATTTAGTATATAGATTTATTCAAAATTTGAAAAAGACAAGACATCTATTGTTGGACGGAGGGGGTATGTAACTAGCTATGTATGTATGAGATGAGCTATGAACTTGTTGGGTTGGGAGGTAATGTATGTATATAATGTATGCCCATGTTCATGTTGATTCAGATTCATGTATTTTGCGATTTTTATCTAATAGATATTACATAATTAAAGGTGGCTGAGTTATAAAATTGTTATAAAGCATGCATCGATAGATACCATATCAGGAATTAACTTTGTGGCATCGTCTCACGCAATGTACGACATCTATGGTGTGTCTGCCTACAATGGACCGTGGAGTTCACATGCACCTATCATGCTAGAACTAGCGTGGCTGATCACTATGCACCCAGAGAAAAAGCTCTTTTCCCGAGATAAATGGGCTATTTTGGGAAGCACCTACCAAAACACGGATTGATAATCGGATCAACCCAATTTTCAAAATACTAGAACATATCGTGTGTATATTTCACCGTTATCTGGTGATCTTTCTAGTGATTTTGCATAATTTCTAGAGTTTTTGGCAATTGTTAGGAAGTTGGTAAAATTTAGACTACATGTGCTGCATAGTTTGCCCTGATTTTTCAAAAGAGTCATATTTAGATACACAAAGTGTCATTTCATCATAGATATGACGAAAAACTATGGTGAAATAGGAAAAACGAGGAAATGAATCCCAATTTGCTGAGTGTATTTTGGATTACACTCGGCAAAGACCTTATTTGCCATGTGTCATCTAGATAACACTTGGCAAATGGCATGGCTGGAAACTCCCGCCACCCCCGCTTGCAAACAAAAGTTTGACGGGAAAGAACTTCAACGAGTTTTCGTTAATTGACATTCGGCAAAGCCTAATGGAGTTTATTGTGTCGTCAACTACGTCCACAGTGCCACGTGTCTCCTTGATTTGGTGAGTTTTACTTTTTTGCCGAGTGTATTCCTACTTTGTCGTGTATTTTATTTTTGTCGAGGGTTTTTTCTCCGATACTTGTCATATTAGGTACTTTGGCAAGTGGCTATCTTTTGAGTGTTTTTATCACTTGGCACACCGAAGTTTGTCATGTGCCCGTATTTTGCAATGGGAAAACCCCTATATACATGGAAAAATTATTGATTTCCAGTAGTGATTATCTGCACGCCCCTATCTCATATCATGAGATCAATTATAGTTTCACCGTTGGTAAGGACAATTAAGGATGGCAATGGGTAGGGTATGGGGCGGGTAGAGCAATACCATACCCATACCCTTATAGCTGATGGGTACAAAAGTTTACCCATACCCATACCCATACCCATACCCGACGGGTACCCATACCCATACCCATATCCATACCCATACCCATACCCGACGGGTACCCATTGGGTATATCAAACATACATAAGTCGTTCACAAAATTGTATTCATTGATGGCACATTTGACAAAAAAAATCAATTATCTCATATAAATGCCAATTGAGACAAGAACACTGGGACTACAATTGACATAGTTCATAGACGAGACTTAACATAGTTCATGACAAACTTGGAAAAAATAAAAGCCTGGAAGTTACAAATAACAACCAATTGATGTCATACTCTCATTCAAAAGCCAACATTTAGAACATCAGCAGTTCAGCACCCATTAGCCAACACAAGCGGAAGTTACCACTAGACTGCACAAACTGTAGCTACAAACAGCAGCTAGCATGCAGCAATAGAAGAGACGTCAGCTACAAGCCAGCAGAAATATCAGCCATGACCCATGAGCCACCAACCAAGCAGCTGTATCTTCACTCTTGAGTGATAATTGCGGTAGATTCATCCTACACGTGAACCAAATGGCAGAAACCATAAGTAAACTATGCAGCTATAATCCTAAAATCTGAAGATCAAATCATTTTAATAATTTACCATCTCTTCTTCATCATCCTCAAGAACACTCTGAAAGGTAGCAAAGAGAGTAGAATTCCAACCACCTGTTGAATAACCAAAAATAGTATGTAAATGGCAAGTTACTTACAAAGTAAAGAAAGAAATGCAAGCACAGAAACATATTTACCTAACAGATCAGCACGAGACCAAGCTTGCATGCACATGAGAGCTTCAGCTACATTAGGAGTAAGCCTACTACGATGTGCACTAAGTACTTTTCCACTAGTACTAAACGCACATTCAGAAGCCACGGATGTTATGGGAATGGGCAATATATCATGAGCAAGTTTTTGCAAGGTAGGAAACCTCGAGCCGCAAACCTTCCACCAATTGATGATATCCAATTCTTGTGTTCTAGGTAGACTAGCTTCTTCCAAATACATGTCCAATTCTGTATGGATTGATGAAGAAGGGGCGGTTGGGCGATTAGACATATACAGATCATAAAGTTTCATGGCTTCATCTTCTTCTCCATCGCTCAGAATAGAAGCATCAAATGTATCCTCACCTTCATCCTCATCTTTATCTTGTTGCACTAATTCAACCAATAACTTCCTCACCTTCTCAATTTCATTCTTGCATGTCGTATTCCATAGAGGGACCATAAAGAGCATTGAGAATATGAAGTTTGTACCTTGGATCAAGAAGCTGCAGCGGACATAAGACCATGAATATCTTTCCAATACTTCTCAAACTTATCCTTCATTTCTTCAGACATTTTTTGTATAATCTCAATATCACTCTTGCCCCATTTCCTTATTGCTAAGCGGATTGTGATCACTTTAGGGAAAAAATGTTTGCTGTGACATACTTGGTGCCCGAGAATGACTCGGTGATATCAAAGAAAATTTTCAATCTATCACATATTTCTTTCGCAAACTTCCAATCATCTTTGGTTGGGCAACATTTAAATTTCTTTTCATGTTCCTTCAATTTTTCAAATATTTCTATGTATTGCAAAGCAATGCTAATCATGGTATAAGTAGAATTCCATCTAGTCTTACAATCAAGAGTTAACCTTTTGTTATACTCTATGTTCAAAGTTTTTGCCATCTTTTCAAACCTCTCATGCCTTTTAGGTGTAGCTGACCAAAATGCAACACTATCACGTACCCTATCTATACCTTCCTCTACCTCCAAGACACTCATTCCATCTTTCACAATTAAGTTTAATATGTGAGCAGTACAACGCATATGCATTAATGTACCATTCAACATAAGAGAGCTTGTATCCAACTTATCTGGCAATATAATCATAGCCTTGTCATTTGATGTGCAATTGTCCAAAGTGATGGTGGAGATCTTCCTTTCAAGGTGCCACTCAACAAGACATTCATGCAATGATTCACATATAACCTCAGCTGAATGTGGACATGGCACATAAACAAACCTGTTTAACACAATAAACCAGAAAAATCAGGAGTATTGCATAAGCATGGAAAGGTAATTGCTAATATTTAGTATTGACCTATGTACAGATTTTTACCTCATAAGAAAACTCTTTAAATTCCAAGAATCATCTATATAGTGCGCGGTAACAGCCATGTAACCTCTCTTTTGATAGCCCGTTGTCCACAAATATGTAGTGATAGCCACTCTATGCTTGAATGTTGCAAAATAATTCACCATCTTCTCCTTTTGAGCAGAATGCATAGCCACAATATCACTCCTAATAGTATTTCTGGACACCATCTTAAACAGCGGCTGTAGAGAAGTACAAAATCTACGAAAACCACTATGATCCACAATAGATAAAGGGTATTCATGTTCACATATCATCAATGCAAGATCTCTCCTAGCCTTCTCTTGGTCAAAAATAACATTTTCTATTGTCACTTTGCCACCTTCACCTTTCGTCAACCTTAATTTTTGTTGCTTTGGACCCATGGGTGCATGCCTAGCAGGACAAGATTCCAAATGTAATCGCAAGTGAGTTGTGCCAGCTCTAGGCCCTGCAGCAAATGTTTTGTGACAATAATTGCACTCAGCCTTCCGTTGTCCCTTTTCAAATTTCTCTTGCATCTCATCCCATCCAACTGATGTTCGTTTCCTCTTAGAACCAACACTGCTAGATGTAGCTTGGGATGTTGAACTAGCAGCTTGAGATGCCGGAGTAGCTTCTGATATTGGTGTACCATGTTGAGATGAAGGATCTGCTGAGTTTCCATTTCCTGCCACAGTGGATCCTTCTACTCCATCTTGAGAAGCCATTGATCTATACATGCATACAAATAAAATACAGATTATCATCTGTACAAGATACAACAGAGCATCAACTACCATGCTACTAATTAGTACAACATCAACTAATTAACTACCATGTCATGAATCCAATTAAAATATCATCAAGTTACTAACAATGGAAAAGAATTCAGTAGATGTACATAGAAATTGACTTACTGTAGAGTGTAGAGGGGAGCAGTAGAAATTCTGCTTGTTCAAACTTCAGAGAAATCTCTCAGTGCCGGTGCCCGGTGTCCAGCGCAGGTAGCAGCGGAGACTGGCGAGCCGTCGTCCCCCTGTCGTCCAGATGCACGCGATTCCCCACTCCCCAGCCGCCAGTCCGCGCCCGCTGCCGTGCTACTACTCGCCGACGCCGACGGGGTGAGGAAACATACATGTAAGGGAAGGGGGAGTTGGAGGGCGGCGGGCGGCAGACATCCTTCACCGTCTGTCCATCTCCAAGCTTCCTAGCGGCTACAGTGAATGGGCCAGGGCGCTGGGTGCTAGAAGGGAGGACTGAGGAGGGCGCTGGGCGACGGGTGGAACTGTGGAAGGAGAAGGACTGACCGACTGATTTACAGGGGATTGGGGAATGCTAGTGAAGGGGTGAGCGACAGGGGCAATAATTATTGGGGGTAAACGAAGAGATTAGCGGCTGCATTTACGGGAGTAGTTGATGCACCCCATGCTTATTGCTTTGCTCTTTGACCGACGCTTCAATTTTTTTTCGACCGACGCTTCGATTGACTGCTATGGTCCACATGTCAGCTAAATGGGTAGGGTATGGGTATAACCACGGGCATAGAGTTGTACCCGTGCCCTACCTATGATTTAATGGGTAGGGTACGGGTGTTACCCATGAGTATAAAACTGTACCCATATCCTACCCATACGGGTACGGTACCCGCGGGTATTTGTACCCATGGGTAAAATTGCCATCCTTAAGGACAATCATCCTCATAAACAGACTACATGTTTTCACTTTCATACTATAAAAAAAAAACTCCGCCATGTTAATTTGCCTTGCCATCCACTGGCTAAAACTATAGGCACTATAGAACACTCTACCAAGTTCTACAGATATTTCTACAAGGAGATGCATATGCATTATAACAAAATAAGGGTGTAAACTAATATTTGGAGTAACGGGATATATTTAGTTTGCTTACAATTACGACCAAATCTATTTATAACAAATATTTTGTTAACCAAAATAAAATTTATTTATACGATAAATCATATCCAAAATGGTAACATTATAATTGTATCAGAAATATATATATAGGAAAATGAGATAGTGCTCTTAAGTGTATGTACTCCCGTGTTCAATATACAACATAGATGAGACAATTATACCTGTTTACAATTCTTAATATACTACATTGGTAAATTAGTAGATACCTCAAAGTGAGTTTTTATAAATAAATATATATTAATGTACATGATTTTGTGGGGTTGTAGTTAAATTGTTACTTCCCCTAGGTGTTATTCTAAAATAAACCTAATGCTAGTATATATTTAAAGGATCTACGAAAAATGATAACGCATTTCATGACAAATGAGTTATTAGAAAGCAAAATAGTTTAGTGTAAATGGGTGCATGAACTTGTTGGCACATGAAATCGTCGCGCAACGGATGCTTTTCGAGCAAACCAACAAAGTATCTCCTAACTTTCCCATAGGAGGGACGGCCGCTTTCAACATAACGGCAAGATCACTAAACCCTAGGGCAACTAGGGCATGGCAAATAAAATAGAAAAACGTAGGAAAGAATAAAGAGAAATTGTATTGATAGCTCGACTGGTTAGGTTTTCCAATCGGCCGTATTCCCACGTTATATAGAGGGCAGCCTAATATAATATCCCGCACAGCTTAATTGTAGTATTACCCACACGTAAGACTCAAATAAACATGGAAATCATGATACCTTTTCTCTACGTGATTGAAGGGTTCGGGGCAGAAAATACAAAAAAAAATCTATGCGAACACACCTAACTACCAGGATCTATCTAGGAGTGATGCAGTAACGGCCATGTGTATTGGTAACATATCCTTGTAGACTAAATGCGGATAACTTTCCGCGAGAAATGTAGTTGATGTAGTCGTACTCGTAGCCGACTTCAGGGTCACGAAGCTCCTCGCAAGTCACTCTTTGCTCCATCGTGAAGCAGTCTAGCTCAGGACATCCTATTTTTATATCGTATGTGCAGAAAACGAAGCTAGAACCAGTCACCCCTATAGAGGCTTTCTACATCGATGGCAACAGGCTGCGTGGCTTTGCTGAGGGGCGGCAACAGGGACAAGGGATGGATCCTGCTCCTATGGGATGATTTAGCTGTGCAGATCAGCAATGTCTAAATTTCATAATTTTGTCTCTCTGATGATGTGCACATTCTTAATTCCAGCCATGAAGGAGATTTCAAAACCACCGTTGTCTATGGCCCGACTAAATCTAACCATAAAGACCATTTCTTTGTCAAGCTCATCACGCACAAGCCCCCCTATAGTGGTGTTCGTCAGCTATCCCTTGTAGATTTTAACCAAATAAGAAGGGCTAGGGACAAGCGCAACGTCAACCGTAGTCACATCAACCACTTCTGCGATGCTTTTCAAGCTTGTGAGCTAAATGAGATCCACTTACAGAACCTTCGCTTCACTTGGAGCAATGAACGCAATAACCCCGCTCTTTGTAAGATCGATGCCTTCTATTACAACTCTGAGTGGGATTTACGTATCGACAGACATGCATTATCGTCTTCATTATTGCACCATTGCCCGCTTTTGCTATCTGATGATAGGGGGACCCGAAGGCCAAGATCTTTCGAATTTCAGAACTTTTGGCTTCACCTCCCCGGCTTTAATGAGGTTGTGCTCACGTTTGAAGTGAGCCAACTAGGCACACCGAGCCTTGTCAAATTTTGTTAAGCCACACGACAAAGCGGTTGACGAAAAATAGAGTCGAAGCCTTTTCTCCAATCGCAAAGGTCTTGTTGCATGCAACCCTACTCGTCATTCTTCACTTTGATATGGCACAAGACAATAGGCCGCTTTCTCCAAATGAGATAGACCTTAGGGCTCGGTTAAAAAGAAAAATGATTGCCTAGGCCGCAATGTAAAGGGATAGGAAAGAGCAATGTGCTCGGATGGGCAATATTAAAGAAGGTGATGCTAACACAAAGTTCTTTCACATGTGGCTGAACTCTAGAAGACGGAAAAATCATACCCCTCGGCTCAAACAAAACCAAGGATGGGTCACCCCATCACAAGGCTAAAGAGGAGATAATCCACAACCATTTCCATTCCGTCTTTGGGCATGGAGATCCTACATTGAAAGACTTTAATTGGTAGGAGCTACACTTTAAAAAAAACCAGATTTGCAAAGCCTTGGGGATTCATTCTCTGAAGAGGAGGTGATGAATGCAATAAACCAAATGCAGGGACTTGTGTAGAAAGTTTGCTGAATAACTAGCCGTGAGGTAGCACGGGTTGATGACTAGTTTTATAAACTGTTTTCCTCCGTCATTTTAGGAGCAGTCGTACGCAAGTCCAAGCCCAAATTTAATACTATGATTGGATTGGGCATATCATATCTTCCTGCATTTTGAATTTCAGCTCAATCTTAGTCGTGACGACCCACACTCGTCGGATCCCATCCCAGCGAATTCTTCTGACCGAACAGTTCAGCCTGAATTGCCTGCAACTGTTGTAGCGCTGCATCACTGAATCGTATCAGAATCCAGCTTCCACTCGTCGCTGCCGTTCTGCTCCCCCTTCCCCCCATCTGCAACAAAAACGAAATCTCTTCGATTCAGAACACACTGCAGGAGCTGCTGCTCGATGTCGCCTTGCAGTTTAACCTGACATGCGGCATCCCACTGCTCACATCATAGCCAAAGCCAAGATAAGCCCGACAGATGTACTCCTACTCGACATGAAGACCGATCTACGTGTACAGTGGCCAACGCCATGTGGTGGCGCGTCCGTGCAACGTGTGCCGCCGATCGCCACAACTGTCCAGGTCCGAGAGCCGGCGTCGTCGTGCTCGTGACCTTTGCCGTTTCGGTCGGGTCATCGTTCGTCCGTGAAGCCTGACAGTCAGGCGTGCTCTGCATTTCGATGTGGCGTGGCCTTCACTTCCTGCCTCCTCTGCCTGCACATGGCGTGCTCTGTCTTTCCCCTGCGTTGCTCCACGCATTGATGCATGCATGCATGCAGCGGGACGCATGACTTGAGGTGTTCATCAACGCGGGTCACCTCACAGTTCGTAGCTCCCCAGCTAGGCCGGAGCTAGCTGTCTTATTGTTCATGGACTTGGACTGCAATTCATTTCTTTGGAAGAGTTTTTGGAGATCTCTCTAGGTGCCATGTGACGGTCCTGTATTCAGTTCCTTCCAGGGTGTTGGCACCGGTTCACTGGGAAAATTGTTGGAGATATATGAGCTGTGGTCGTGTTGACACCGCATGTGTCATATATATTACGAACACACCTTGTTGCATATAAAAATCCCGAAATTCGATATCTCAGTGTGTTCCTTTCACATCTGTTCAAACCACAAAATTCCCAAATGTGCATGAAAAATAGGCAGACAGGCAGGCACATGCCAATAATGCAGCCTACTACGGTACTACCTGTAACCTGTACTGATGTAGTACGATCACCCGCGTTTTCATCATTTCTAGCTAACGGTCTCTGACACAATGATTCCATCCATAATATATATCGTAAGAGCGTCTCCATTCGTTGGCTAAACCCAGGCGAAATTTGGTCCGTTTTTCGGTCGGATTAAACTTGTTTTCGGCCTGAATACGCCCATTCTCCCACCCGCATACCCAGGCCGAGTCCCCAAGTTCGACTAAAATTTATCAAATTCAGGCGATTTTCATTAAGTTGGGCGAATATAGGCGGATTATCAAACGAAACTAGTACATAAATAAACTAAAAAGACCGCCGCCGGTGCCTTCTCCTCGCCGTCCTACATGCCGAGGTTGCCGTAGAACGACGTGTAGCCGGGGTCGGCTCGGCCGTTATCCTCGCCGCCGTCGTCGTCGTCGCTCGGCAGCTGGTTCTGGCGGGAGCTGCCTTGGCCAGGGTCGCCGTACCTCCATGGCTGGTAGGACGAGCCTGTGTCCTCGTCGTCGTCCAGGACGTAGAGCGGGACGCCTTGGTTGGCGAGCTCATGCCCAGAGAGCGCGTGGCGTTCGCTTCCTCGGCCTGTTGCACTTGCCGAGGATACTGTTGCTCGCTTCCCGTCCCTCCTGGACCATTCGAGGATGTCCGGCGAGGAGGGCTCGACAAGCGGCATCGTCGGCGTCAGCGGGAGGGTCGGCGTAAGCGGCGCCGGGCGGCTTCTCAGCGCCATCTTCAAGCGGCATCCTCGGCTGGCCGACATACGCCTGGGCGGCATAGGCGCAGGTGGCCTCTTGGCGGCGTGGGCGCAGACAGCTCGGTGATGACGATAGCGCGCAGCGTGTCGGCGGTGGCGTGCGGCGAGACAACCGCGCTTCACGGCGTGCGTCGCGGCGTTGTCGGAAGAGTGGGACGCCGAAGCGGAGGAGGACGAGCTCATGCTCGCCATCCTCCTCGGCGCCCAGTTCGCGGGAAGCCGAGCCGCGGAGTTTTCCCGCGGTTGATGTGGTCCAGCACGGCGGCGAGCGTATGCCCTGGTGCTCTCCACCAACGTCGGCGCCCCGCCGAGTTTTTGCGCGCCGGCGGGGACTCGTCCGACGGTCCCTCGTGGCGAGCGAGCTCCTGATGGCACCGCTCCTCGAAGAAGTGCGCCCAGTACTGGAGGTCGTCGGCGCTCACAGCTTCGGCGGGGTTGTCCATGCCGGCGGGATTGGGATGCCGCCGGCGCTTAGCGTCTAGCCCGGAGGCATGCGCGTGTCCGGCGGCGCCATGTACCCCGCCTCGTACAGCATGCGCGCCTCCCAAGTTTGGAGGGTGCGCCGGCCGAAGCCGTTCGCCGCAGCGCCGTCGCCGAGGTAGCGTTCGCCCATGATGAGAGAAGGGGGAAGGGGAGCGCTCACCGGAGTTGGGCTTGTGGGTCGGGGGAGATGTGAGAGAGTGCGAAGATCTCCGGCGAGGGATACGACTTATAAAGGCCGAGGCGGCGGGAGGGTGGGCGAGGCGGGGAAAAGTGGAAACGGCAGGAACTTAGTGACCGCCGGTCCGTCGCGGGAGCCGAGGCGGCGACGGTGGCGTCGTAATTCGGCGACGCGTGGCCGACGCGACGGGCAGTTATTGCCCGGCGGTCGCCGCGTGGTTCCGAGGATGACGATGACTCGGCTTCCGTCACTGACATGGCGGGTCCGCGCGCCGCTTTGTTTTTTTGCCGATATCGCTGAGTCTGGCGCCCCAAGGGCGTACCCGGAAACCTGAGTTCGACTGGGTAGTCCGGACCAAAAATGGGCGAAATCCGGCCGAAAACAAGTTCTTGGATACACGACTGGGCCAATTTTCGGCGTCCGGACTAAAATTCGGCGTCTGGATCGGTCTCCTGGGTAGGCGAGTGGAGATGCTCTAATGGCCAGAATTAGTTGCTTCTATCTAGGTTCAAGTAAAGTGGTGGAAAGCTTCAGATGGTGTGCTAATAAATCTGCTCACGCAAAGCATCGTCGTCCCTGTGACTGATCTCAGCCACAGTAGCCAAATGCAGTTGTCATCTCTACTGCCCAAGATTTCTGCACATGGATGTGTGCTCCCCATAATTCTTTTGCGGAGGCAATTCTCGTTCCAGGGAGTTTGGTGGGAAAGAACTTTACCGAGTTTTCGTCAATTGACATTCGGCAAAGCCTAATGGAGCTCGTTGTGTCGTCAACTGCGTCCATAGTGCCACGTGTCTCCTTGATTTAGCGAGTTTTAATTTTTCGCCGACTGTATTCCTATTTTGTCGTGTATTTTATTTTTGCTGGAGTTTTTCTCTCCGATACTTGGCATATTAGGGACTTTGGCATGTGGCTATCTTTTGAGTGTTTTTTGTTAAAATAACTTTACCACGGATCTAGTCTAGATCTAACAGTAGCGCTGTACATTACCTTTATAGATCGAGAACAGAGAGAGAGAGAAGGAACCGAGATGGACTCTACCTGCTCCCTGACTCGACAAACACGAGCCAGAGGGAATCCTCGAGCTGGTGCCGGACCTATAACCTCCGTCGTTGGCCATGGGTGAAAGGGGGTGAGTGTGGTGAGCGTGTGGCTAGGGTGGCGGCGATGGAGCTTCCCGTCGGCGCAGCGCTAGCCTAGATCGGATTGGCTTGTAGGTGGGGCGGCTAGGGCACGGCTAACCTCGTCGGTCGTGCTGCCGGCTCCCCACCACTTTATATAGCGGCGGCGGGGCCCACCGTCCTAGATAAGGATGGCGCCCCGATCGAGGCGATTAGGGGCGTCTGGGCCGTTGGGCCCAGTCACGTTGAGATCTATCCAACATTCTCCCCCTAGATCTCGACTTTACTTTTAACCTTGTTCTTTACTTATTTCATCACAGAATGAGACATAGAGCATGTTTCATCGTCTCGGCTCAATTCCGATAGAATCGACAGCTACTATATACCTTCATGATCCAAACAAATTACATTCTTGTTGGGCCTCTATAGTCCGTAAATCATAGGCTTCCCGTTAAACCCATGCCGCTATGTGTTCCTTGAACACATTGGGTGGTAAGCCTTTCGTTAAGCGGATCCAAGCATATCCTTTGTCCTTATATGCTCGAGACTTATAGTTTGATCCTGGACTTTGTCCTTCACAACATAATACTTTATATCTATAGACTTTGAAGCATTACTCGACTTGTTGTTGTGAGCATAGAATACTGCGGGCTCGTTGTCACAGTACATCTTTAGTGGCCTGCTGATGCAGTCAACCACTTTCAAGTCAGGTAAGAATTTCTTTAACCATAACGCCTATCCCATGGCCTCATAACATGCTATAAATTCTGTATACATCGTAGATGATGCAACTATCGACTGTTTGGCTCTTCTCCACGAAATAGCACCTCCTGCGAGAGTAAAGACATACCCTGTCGTGGACTTTCGGTCGTCTTTATCTCCCGCAAAATCTGCATCTGAATACCCTTTTATCTCTAGGGAATCAGATCTACTGTATGTTAGCATGAGGTCTTTTGTGCCTTGCACATAGCGCAAAGCTTTCTTTACCATCTTCCAGTGCTCTATGCCTGGATTCTCTTGATATCTACCGAGTACCCCGGTGATAAATGCTAAGTCAGGGCGAGTGCACACTTGTGCATACTGTAAGCTTCCAACAGCCGAAGCATATGATCGACTTCATTTGATCGATCTCATATTGATTCTTTGGACATTGGGATTTCCCAAAACTGTCGCCCTTGACTATGGGAGCAGGTGTTGAATTACTCGCATGCATATTGTATTTCTTTAAAATATTTTCACAATATGCTTTCTGCGACAGTCCTAACACTCCATTCTTTCTGTCTCGGTGAATTTCTATGCCCAAAACATAAGATGCTTCACCAAGGTCTTTCATGTCAAAGTTTGATGACAAGAACTTCTTTGTTTCTAGTAGTAGACTAACATCACTTCTAGCAAGCAGAATGTCATCCACATATAGAATTAGGAAAATATATTTCCCACTTTTGAACTTTGCATAAATGCAATTGTCCTCAACATTTTCTTTGAATCCAAATCTTTTAATGGTATCATTAAACTTTAAATACCACTGCCTAGAGGCTTGCTTTAACCCATAAATGGATTTCCTTAGGCGGCATCCCATATGTTCCTTCCCCTCCATGAAAAAACCCTTGGGTTGTTTCATGTAAACATTTTCTTCTAAATCTCCATTTAGAAATGCCGTCTTGACATCCATTTGATGTAACTCTAAATCAAAATGTGCAACTAGTGCCATGATGATTCTGAAGGATTCCTTACATGAGACCGGAGAAAAAGTCTCATTGTAATCTACGCCTTCTCTTTGCGTAAAACCTTTTGCCACGAGTCTCGCTTTGTACTTTTCTACATTCCCATTGGAGTCATACTTTGTTTTGTAGACCCACTTGCATCCTACTGTTTTGGCTCCTTTGGGAATTTCCTCTAAGTCCCAAACGTTGTTGGAACTCATCGATTTCATTTCATCTTCCATTGCCTCCACCCACTTGGCTGAGTGAGGGCTACTCATGGCTTCTTCATATGAGGTAGGATCGCCCTCCATATGAACTACATTGTAAAGTTTGTAGATGTCTTTGGAAATGGCTGGTCTTCGTTTTCTTTTAGACCGTCTGAGTTCATCAGACTCTTGCTCATTTCTTGCCTGGGGTTCAGGCACATTTACAGTAGGTGGCTGTTCTGGCTCCCTTTCGTGCTCAACAGTGGGTTCAGGTGGCTCCTGATGGATAGGTTCTGAACTTTCGCCCATTGTTGTCACGTGTGGAGTCACAACACGTGTCGGCACCACAACCTCAGGGGTTGTAGATGGTGGCACAACAGGTAGCGAGAAAAATGGCTCCTGAATCATCGGATTAGGTACATGCACCCTCTTCTCCTCAAGATCAATTTTCCTAGCTACCGTGCTCCCCCTCATCAATTCGTCCTCCAAGAAGACTGCATGTCTCGTTTCTACAAACTTTGTGTATCTGTCGGAAAGAGAAACGATAGCCTTTGGACTTATCTGGATAGCCAATAAAATGGCAAGATACTGTTTTGGGGTCTAACTTTGCAATGTTTGGATTGAAAACTTTTGCCTCATTTGGGCTCCCCAGACCCTCAAGTGCAGAGGGGACTCGCCTGTCCACAATTCATACGGTGTTTTGGGCACATTTACTTGGTACTGTTGAGAGTATGAATGGAGGTTTTAAGCGCCTCCATCCACAATCCCAATGGGAGGGTGGAATAGCTCATCATCTTGTACACCATATCCATAAGGTGCAGTTGCCTTTCATACTCCGTTTTCTTTGAGGTTCGCCCGGCATAGAATCTTGGGCGATTATTCCATTTTCTTGAGGAACCGTGCAAAAGGTCCCAGTACTTGACCATATGGAGTATGCCGACGTAGTACTTCCCCGATCGGACCGAACTATTTTGATTCTTTTATCGTGCTGATTTTCTACTTCAGCTTTGAAAATTTTAAATTTATCCAACGCTTCAGATCTTTCTTTGATTGGATAAATATAACCATACCGGGAGTGATCATCCGTGAATGTTATGAATGAATCATAGCCATCCACACTTTTCACCGGAAACGGTCCACAAATATCCGTGTGGATTATTTCTAGTGTAGCTATGCTTCGGTTTGCACCCTTTTTAATTTGCTTGACATACTTTCCTTTAATGCAATCTATGCATTGTTATATGTCGGGGAACTCTAACGGAGGAAGAATGTCATTTTTAACGAGGTTTTCTATTCTTCCCCTCGAAATATGGCCTAGTCTGCAGTGCCATAGTTTCTATGAGTCAAGAGTTCGCTTTCTTTTCTTTTGTTCTTTGTTCGACAAGGAAACTTTTTCATTCACATCACACACAGAAAGAACTTCCTCATGCAGGGATAACAAATATAACTTATCAAATAATGTAGCAACACCCACACATTTGTCTTTCAACCAAATGGCACACTTGCCATTTCCAAAATAACCTTCGTAAGAATCTTTGTCCAAACAGGAAACACTTATTAAATTCCTATATAATGAAGGAACTAAAAGCACATCTTTGAGCAAAAGCAAAGAGCCATCAGCCAGCTCCAGAGGGACGTCACCAATGGCCTCCACTTCTGCTTCTATTCCATTGGCCACTTCAATGTGTCTTTCTCTTCTTGGCGTGGTCCTTGTCGAATGGAACCCCTGTAAAGAGTTGGCAACATGAACAGTTGCTCCAGAATCAATCCACCAAGTGGATCTATTAAACTTTTCATACAAAGGTTCATTAACAAAAGAAACAATATTTGTACCATTTTTGGCCATGATGTACTTTAGCCAAATCGGGCAGTCTTTCTTGTAGTGGTCCGGCTTTTTACAGTGATGGCACTGATCCTTCTCCCGGTGGGTGGACTGTCTTGGTCTTTGCATTGGACCCTTGCCATGGGGCTTGGAGGGTGAGCCACCATGTTTGCCGCTTGTGAAGCCTCTCTTCCTATTGTCCTTCACGAAGTTCAGAGAACCGCCGTGAAGGGCTTTCAGTCTTTCCTCTTCTTGGGAGCACATCCCAATGGTCTTTTCTATGTCCCACTTTTCAGGGGACATATTATAGTTTATCACAAAGTTTTCAAAAGGCTGTGGAAGTGAGGCCATCACAAGGTGTACCAAGAGTGCTGGCTTTAGCTCGAGGTCCTCATCCATGGGCTTGAGCCATTGCCATGTTTGACATCCTCAAGATGTGCTCTTATTCCGTGGGGTCCTCCGTATACTTTTTCAAGATAACCGGTGCTTTAATGGGTCGCATATATCTTTGAAGAGCCAAGAACGGCTCTTTATCTTGGCGAGATACTCCCTCGTGCTTCTCTCCAATTGAGCCCACTATTGTGTTCTCAATTGTGTTCTTCTGACGAGACACTTCTTGTTGGCGTTCACCCATTTCTGTTATCGATAGAGTAAGCCAGCTCAATGGAGCATGGTCCTCTTCCTTTCTCAAAGTCAAGACTTTCTCAAGAGCCCCGACCGGTCGGGGCTTGACTGTTGCTTGGTGTCAACCACCAATCCACTTCAAGCATCTGAACGCCAAGTCAACTTTCTTCCTCCATTCGGAGTAGTTGTCCCCCCTTAGGAGCGGGATGTCCTTCAAACATGCCATGAGGTTGAGACCTCCTGAAAATCACAAAAAAATGTGAGATCACCAAGTAAAACAACTGTATGCGTTAATTCAACGTTGGTATAAATTAAGCATGCAACCGTTTCGTGCTATTTAAAAATTACATCATCGTTGGGCAGAAATAAATTTAAATGCACCTTTAATACTTAATAGGAAAACATTATGGTCATGATTATTAATAACGTTGGTCGATTAATAGCATGAGGCATAATCAATTTAATCACATCTTTATGTCAAGATTTAATCAACTTTTATTGCATTTGGTGCAATTTTAAACCATACATTTGCAATGTAAAATAACTATTTGCAGCGGAAACTTTCATTAATGACTTTCATAAAAACTCATACTTTGCAGAAAAATTCTGCCTTTGTACCGTTCTCTAGTCACAATATACTTAAAAGTAAAAAGACTAGAGAAAACTATGCAAAAAATTTGCTTAAAACTAAGCAAAAAACATTAAAAAACAACTCTGAAAAAAAAACAGAAAACTGTTTAAAGAAATGCCCTACTGGGACAAAATAGTGGCCAGCGCGCAGCAGCCCAACACCGGCCTGGCGGCGCCCGCGCCTGGCTGCCGCCCGCGGGCGTCTGGCTGCAGCCACCGCGGCCCAAGCGTCGGCCCAGCTGTGCACTCCGCGTGGCTCGCGTGGCCCGTCCGCATCTGCCACCGACCGCATGGCTCGATCTGAGCCGTCCAGTGTCGCAGCCCTAGATCCGACGGTGTGGCGCGCTGTGCGGGGGTATAAAACCCCCACAGCCGCCGACCCCCACAAACCCTAAGGCCACTTTCCCCCAGCCCCCGTCCAGCTCCCGCGTGGCCACCCCGGCCACCGCTCCCGTCCGTCGAGGGCGGCGCGCGTCCTCGGGCGGATGCCCCGCGTCGGTGGCGTGCATCGCGCCCTCGCGACCCCGTCTGCGGCGGCGTCTCCCTGCTGCCCGCGTGATCGGCGTGTGGGAGACGCCGAGGCGCCGCTGTCCCTTCTCCCTTGCCGTGGCAAAACCCGTTGTGGGCCGAGGTGGCGGCCACGGCGAGCCTCCCTCCTCCGGCTGGCCGCCTGGCGGCGGCCGCCCTCCTCTCTGGCGCTGCCCCGGTTGAGCACGAGGCGAGGCGGCCGCCTCCGTGCCCTCCTCTGCCCGCTCCGAAGCGAGCCATGAGTCGGGCGAGGCGAGGTGGCTGCTATGGCGCGCCCCTCCCTCTGCTCGCCCGGAGCCATGCCCCCGCCCTCCTTGCCGTGGCGTCCACCCGAGGGTGGGCGCACCACCGTCAAGAGGGGCGGCGGTGGAGCCTTTTGCTCCCCTTTTTTTTGTTACTTGGTCCATAATGAAAAAACTGCGGTGGCGCCCCCCACCTTGCTCCTTGCCGATGTGTGCATCCACCCGAGGGTGGGTGCACCGTCGTCAAGTGGCCGAGGTGTGGGGCGGAGACTTTTCCCGGCGATGGCCGGAGTGGACCCTCCGTTTTTTTGATTGTATTTTATTTGGGGATCTCTGGGGTGCGTTCGGAATCTTTTGGGGCTTTAGATCTTGGGTTTTGCTTTGCCCCGAAGCGTGTGTTCTTCTTCTAGATGTCTCCATAATGGATGCCCATCTAGATCGAGAGGAACGGCGCGGCCATATGGCAGGCGCACTTTGGATCTAATTCTTTCTTTTGAACCTTTTTACTTTCTACAATAAGCACTGTAAAATCTAGCAACTAAAACATGGCTCTGATACCAATGTTAAAATAACTTTACCACGGATCTAGTCTAGATCTAACAGTAGCGCTGTACATTACCTTTATAGATCGAGAACAGAGAGAGAGAGATAGAGAGAGAGAGAGAGAGAGAGAGAGAGAGAGAGAGAGAGAGAGAGAGAAGGAACCGAGGTGGACTCTACCTGCTCCCTGGCTCGACAAACACGAGCCAGAGGGAATCCCCGAGCTGGTGCCGGAGCTAGAACCTCCGTCGTTGGCCATGGGTGAAGGGGGATGAGTGTGGTGAGCGTGTGGCTAGGGTGGCGGCGGTGGAGCTTCCGTCGCTCAGCTAGCCTAGATCGAATGGCGTGTAGGTGGGCGGCTAGGCACGGCTAACCTCGTGGTCGTGCTACCGCTCCCCACCACTTTATATAGCGGCATGAGGCCACCGTCCTAGATAAGGATGGGCGCCCGATCGGCGCGATTAGAGGCGTGCTGGGCGTTGGGCGATCACGTTGAGATCTATCCAACATTTTTATCACTTGGCACACCGAAGTTTGTCATGTGCCCGTATTTTTGCAATGGGCAAACCCCTATATACATGGAAGAATATTGATTTCCGGTAATGATTATCTGCACACCCCTCTCTCATATCATGAGATCAATTATAATTTCACCGTTGGCAAGGACAATCATCCTCATAAACAGACTACATGTTTTTACTTTCATACTATAAAAAACTCCGGCATGTTAATTTGCCTTGCCATCCACTGGCTAAAATTATAGGCACTATAGAACACTCTACCAAGTTTTATAGATATTTATACAAGGAGATGCAGATGCATTATAACAAAATAAGGGTGTAAACTAATATTTGGAGTAATGGGATACATTTAGTTTGCTTAAAGTTACGACCAAATCTGTTTATAACAAAATATTTTGTTAACCAAAATAAAATTTATTTATACCATAAATCATACCCGAAATGGCAACATTAGAAATGTATTAGAAATATATATATATATATATATATATATATATATATATATATATATATATATATATATATATATATATATATATATGAAAATGAGATAGAACTCATGAGTGTATGTACTCTCGGGTTCAATATACCGCATAGATGAGTCCATTACACCTGCTTACAATTCTTAATATACTTCATTGGTAAAATAGTAGATACCTCAAAATGAGTTTTAATAAATAAATATATATATTAATATACAAGATTTTGTGGGGTTGGATTTATATTGTTACTTCCCCTAGGTGTTATTCTAAAATAAACCTAATGCTAGTATATATTGAAGGATCTATGGAAAAGGATAACGCATTTAGTGACAAATGAGTTATTAGAAAGCAAAATAGTTTAGTGTAAATAGGCGCATGAACTTGTTGGCACGCGAAATCGTCGCACATGACAGACTTTTCGAGCAAAACAACAAAATATCTCCTCACTTTTGCATAGGAGAAACAACGCCGCTTTTCAACGCAAAACGGCAAACATCACCAAACCCTAGGGCAACTAGGGCATGTCAAAGAAAATAGAAAAACGTAGGAAAAATAATGAGAAATCGGTATTGATAGCTCGATTGGTTAGGGTTTCCAATCAGCCGTATGCCCACGTTATATAGAGGGCAGCCTAATATAATATTCCGCATAGCTTAATTCTAGTATTACCCACACATACGACTCAAATAAACATGGAAATCTTGGTATCTTTTCGATACGTGACTGATGGGGTTCGGGGCAGAAAACACAAATTTTTTCTACGCGGACACCTAACTACCAGGATCTATCTAGGAGTAATGCGGTAACGGCCATGTGAATCGGTAATATACCCTTTTAGACTGAACGCGGTTAATGTTCCGCGAGAAATATAGTTGATGTAATCGTACTCGTAGCCGACCTCAAGATCACGAAGTTCCACGCAAGTCACTCTTTGCTCCATCATGCAACAGTCTATCTCACGACATCCTCATTTTATATCGTATGTTTGTAGACAAAGAAGCTAGAATCAGTCACCCTATAGAGGCTTGAGTCTGCGTTGCTTTGTTGAGGGGGCGGCAACACAGACAAGAGGATGGATCGTGCTCCTATGGGATGATTTAGCTATGCAGATCAACAATGTCCAAATTTCATAATTTTGCCTCTCCGATGATATGCACATATTCTTAATTCCAGACATGAAGGAGATTTCAAAATCACTGTTGTCTATGGCCCAACTAAATCTAACCATGCATTAAGACCATCTCTTCGTCGAGATCATCATGCACAAGCCCCCTAGTGGTGTTCGTTGGCTATCCTTTGGGGATTTTAACCAAATAAGAAGGACTAGGAATAGGCACAATGTCAGCCGTAGTCACATCAACCACTTCCGCGACGCTCTTCAAGCTTGTGAGCTAAATGAGATCCACTTACAGAACCTTCGCTTCACTTGGAGCAATGAACGCAATAACCCCACTCTTTGTAAGATCGATACCTTCTATTACAACTCTGAGTGGAATTTACGTATCGACACGCACATGCTTCATGCATTATCCTCTTCATTGTCGCACCATTGCCCGCTTTTGCTATCTGATTCCTTTCTTATAAATCTATACTCCCTCCGACCCATATTAGTTGACTCAAATTTGTCTAGATACATCTAACACTAGAACTTGACTAGATGTATTCGTATCTAGACGAATTTAAGTCAACTAATATAGGTCCGAGAGAGTACTAAATCTTGGGTTATATGTCTCTCAACATTAAGCAAAGGTACGATCCCTAGACTTTGAAATATTTTCCTATACATTTGTTAGTTAACTTCTATCCAACTTTGCAAATTTCCCATTATAGTTTATAGTAGGGCATATAATCAGTGCTTAATGTATATAGTAATAATTTAATCTTGTTGGCAATGCAAAATTTAAGCGAGCCATGTGAGTGTGACATACTTGAGCTTTACAAGTTGAATATGTTGTATGTCTGAATGGCTTCACTTCAAGAATGTCTAAATATAAACCAAAGCATTCATATGACATTTTACTCCAATTGTAACTATGGGTGGAATAAATAATCCAAGATACATGCAGATTTTTAGTCTACTATTTATTCGTATTGTGGTGAAATGCAGACATTGTGATTTGTATGAGAATATTTCTTTAGGGATTTTTAAGTTGATGCAGACCATAGTAGTTCTAATATCATGTTTTCCAAACATCTGCTGATAATCCTTTAATTTTTAACTTCCAATGGATTTAGCAATCTTGGTGTAGGCTGAGTCTGCCATTGATTATTTGACTAGAACTATATATCACCGCATGTTGGGGTTAAGAGAAGCCATATCCATTTTTTCTGTTTTATACAATGTACATGATGTCTTCAATATTTGAGGACCATTCAAATATAAGGACATCCTAAATTATTGTTTTTAGTGAAGATTTGGTGCACTGTCTCATTGCCAAGGTAATTTTTTTATAATTTCATGTATGGTCAGTTGCGATATGCAGATTTAATTTGTTTTGTCTTGTCCTAATTAGGATTTGAGAAGCTACGGAATTTACATGTTTTTATTCTTCCCTAATAGACTTGTGCAATTTTATGTTCGAGGTAATTTAGGTCAAACCAAGAAAGATTATGTTGTCGTACATTCTGTAGGTTTGATTGAAGAACCATTATCTGCTAGCTAGTTTGGCCAAGGTGGTTTGATCTAAACACAAAATTCTGCAGGTATGAACCTTAAAATCATTTTTCTAGGATCACATAACTAAGGAACAAAAATAAAATGAACTAGTAAACATTTCAGAACTTCCATCTTAAATATATGAACCTGTACAGACTACCTCCATTTCATGATGTCGGTCATTATTCTATGTTTTCTTAGAAATATTTTGTACTCTTACCCCTATGTACCTTTGCATGATTTACCTCCTTGTTTCTAAGTCCACTCTTCTGAATTTAGGACAAGTATACTAGAGAAAGTTGGTTTTTATACCACTATTTGATTTTTATTTAGAATCTCTTTATTCTCCAACATGTGTTTATCCACGTGGTGTAATTTCTCACAATTATATACAATTATATGCTCATTTCTTTATTTCTACAGGTTAAGCATGTTATCATTGTCTGCGCGATTTAGGTCAAAACAAAGACGAAGTAATGAAAGAATTTACACCTCAACAAGATGAGGGAAATGTAGAACAGTGAAAGGAACTTGCAACAATGCATATGACCATAATACATATATCGTGGTGGTGCTATTCTTTGAATTTCGAAGTGTTTGCTAGATAGAGAATGAAGAAACTATGCATCGTTAGTCTACGATAGATTACAAGTTCTTATGTCAGTGTGTTAGTGTGTTATCTATGCAAATATTATGTCATATTGGGTTATGTGTATGCATTATTGGTGGAACATATTATTGTGCTATCTGAAATATTCATGAAAAATGCATTTAATCTTTTATAATATTTTATTGTGTTATCTAGAATATCCGTGGAGAAAACATTTATTTTTTATTACCGAAATTCAAACCAGTGACGGATAGGATAATAGGCATGTCACTACGAAACCCCACAATGCTACAGCTTTGATCGCAACCAGTGACAAACATCTATTTTGCCTGTCACTAGTACACATATACTAGTGACGAGCACACGTAATTCCCTATCACTAATATACTTACTAGTAACATCATTAGAGCATCTCCACTCGTTGGGTGAGCCCAGGCCGAAATCCGAACCAAACTTTGGCCGGACGAAACTCGTTTTCGGCCTGGGAACGTCGAGTTTCCCGCTCGCATTCCAAGCCCGAGTTCCCGGGACGTCTATTTCCGCTCAAATTCGGCTTAAGTTCGTCTAGATTTCGGTATAGTTCGGCATACTATGAATACAGAACATTTACGACCATAGTTTGGCAAAATTTAAACAAAGATCGGCGTAAATGTAAACATAGTTCGGCCTGCAGTTGAAAATACAACATATTTTGGCCAAGTTCGGCCAGTTCATGCTCGGCATCTACATGTTGCCCCTGCGTATCCATATGTGCTCAACAAGATCATCCTGCAGTTGTTGATGCACCGCCGGATCTCGGATCTCCTGACGCATGGCGATGAATGCAGTCCAGGTTGGAGGCACCTGATGATCAGGCTCGGCAAGAGGACCCTGCCTGTAGTATGGCTCGTTCTGCTCGAGCAAACTCACTGGATCCTTCCTCTCATCCTCAATGATCTTGTTATGCAAGACCACACAACAGTTAATCACTTGGGTTTGAGATAGTCTTCACAAATATTGGCCATCTTGGATAGATGTCTGATACGTCTAATTTACATCACCATTCTATATCATAATTTACCTCTATTCGTCGATATATTTCATATTAAGAGGTGTTACTTATGTCTTTTCATCTGTTTTTACATGTTGGATGATTCTTGGAGGATGAACTGTCGGAGTCAGGATTTTGATGGAAAAATAGGTGTTTTGATGCAATTTCACGAAGATAAAAAAATACCAGAAAAATCATGGAAAATTATATTTTCCCACAAGATGAAGGAAGCCGGAAGGGGTGGCGTAGATGGGCCACAGGGGGCCCACACCCCAGTGGGCCACCCAGCTGTGCCTCAGGGGTGTGGCCCTGGCACCGACTCTCCTCTCACATATATCTTCCTCTCGGAACCGTAAAACATAGGGAGCGACCACAGAAAGATTCCGCTGCCTATGAAGGACGGAATACACCGAGAGAGAAAGAGCTCTCCCGCAGACAGATTTCTGCCGGGGAAATTCCTTCCTGGAGAGGGGAGATCGTCGCCATCAACACCATCATCAAGCTAGGCTTCATCGGGATCATCATCATCCACACCATCATCTCCACCAGCACCATCATCACCACTCCATACCGCTGTAACAATTGTGTTGAATACTTGCATAGTTCTTAGAGGAAACTTTCCCGGTATTGATTACTATTATAGTTGATGCTTATGAGTGAAACCATTGAATTATTGTTTATGTTCAGATTGTTATCCATCACCATATCATCTTTGATCTTGATCCATATGATGTCTTGTGAGTAGTTCGTTTAGTTCTTGAGGACATGGGAGAAGTCATGTTGTTAGTAGTGGATTTGTGTTGAGATATTATTTAATGGTTTAGTATTTAAGTTGTGGTGCTATTCTTCTAGTGGTGCCATGTGAACGTCGACTACATGATACTTCACCATTTATGGGCCTAGGGTAATGCATTGTGTATTTGGCTACTAATTGTGGGGTTGTCGGAGTGACAGAAATCTGAACCCCCGTTAGGACACCTTTGCACAAGGTAGTGTAGAATCTCAGAGTTTAAGTCTGTGGTTAGGTTTATATCTTAACTTCTTTCCTGTAGTTGCGGATGCTTACAGGGGGTTTAATAACAAGTATGTATTAGTCCAAGTAAGGTCGGTACATTAGCATAGGTTCACTCACACAACACTTACAACACCAAAGAAGGGTACTCAGCTATTTGAAGCGAAAGCACTTGACAGAATTCCCATGTGTCCTCGAGAACGTTTGGTCCTTATAAGTATTTCCACCGGCTTGTCCTTTGCTAAGAAAGGATTGGGCCACTTGCTACAGTTGTTTGTTGTATTTATTACTTGCACTTTGTTTCTTTGCTTTATCAGAAAACCCCTAAAAATCCGTTTGCTAAGTATTTACAGAGATTTCCTGCTACATACCACTAGTCAACACCTTCTGCTCCTCGTTGGGATCGACATTCCTATTTATCGAAACTACTACGATACACCTCATATACTTGTGGGTCATCAACACTATTTTCTAGCGCCGTTGCCGGGAAGTGAAACGCTATTGAAGAGTGGAACTGGTAAAGGAAACTTCTACTGTGAGTATTGTTTTTTATTTATGTTTTGAAGGGTTTCGCGGCATAGTAAATCAAAATTTTCTACGGATGCGAACAGAGGGAAAGCCAAGATCTAATCTAGGAGATGCAAACAACAAGAGAGATTGGATTAGATCTTCATACCCTTGAAGATTCGCACAGCGGAACATTCGTCGAAACGTGGGTGATGTAGTCGTACTCGCTTCTCCTCCTCGCGATCAGATCCGATCTAGCACCACAAGTGGCGATTCCTCCGTGAGATGCACACGTGCAGCACCTCGACGTCTCCTTCTTCCTTGGTCCAGCAAGTATGGTGGAGAGATGGGTTGGATCTACAACACGACGGCGTGGTGTATATGGTGGATAATTTCTGCAGCAGGGCTTCGCCTACAAACAGTCGGGAGGGAGAGAGGAGGGCAGCAGGGCGGCTAGGGTTGGAGGGGAAGGTGTGGGGGGTGCATAATTCCAACAGTATCCCACTTGCACTAGAGTCAATAATCTAGTTTACATTTGGCAACAATCTCACACCCATGGCACTGAGGTGCTGATCATGTTTTACACGTGGAAGAGGTTTAGTCAATGGATCTGCGACATTCAGATCTGTATGTACTTTGCTAATCTTCATATCTCTATCTGCTATATAATCTCAGATTATATGAAACTTGCGGTTGATATGCTTGATCTTTGGATGATATCTTGGTTCCTTAGCAAGTGCTATGGCGCCAGTGTTGTCACACAATATCTCCAGTGGGTCCAATGCACTTGGAACCACGCCAAGCTCAGTGATGAAGTTCCTGATCCAAACTCCTTCACTTGACCTGCGGCAGCCATGTATTCCGCTTCTCGTAGATCCGCGGTCACGCTTTGCTTGCGACTTCTCGACTCACAGCTCCTCCATTCAAAATATACACGTATCCTGTCGAGATTTAGAATCATCCTTGTCGATTGTCAAAACTAGCGTCGACGTAACCTTTTACGAAATGTTCATCACCCATAGACTAAGAACATTTCTTTAGTCCTATTTAGGTACTTTAGGATGTTCTTCACGGCTGTCCAGTGTTCCACTCCTGGATCACTTTGATACCTGCTCGTCAAACTAAGAGCATTGGACACATCCGGTCTAGTACACAACATGGCATACATGATAGAACCTATGGCCGAGGCATAAGGCACTTTGCTCATAGCTTCTCTATCATTTACCGTAGCTGGACACTGAGCCTTGATCAATATCTTGCTTGACAACATAGGCACTGAACCTTTCTTTGCCTTATCCATTCTAAACCTTTTCAGAACTTTGTCTAGGTATGTACTCTAGCTTAAAGCTATCAGGCGTCTTTGTCTATCTCTATAGATTTTGATGCCCAATATATAAGCAGCTTCACCTAGGTCTTTCATTGAAAAACACTTGTTCAAATAACTCTTCACATCGTTAAGAATGTTAATGTCATTTCCAATAATCAATATGTCGTCCACATATAGTACCAGAAATGTCACCGAGCTCCCACTCACTTTCTTGTAGATACAAGCTTCGTAGCAATTTGGAACAAATCCAAAGCTCTTGATCACTTGATCAAAACGAAGGTTCCAACTCCGAGATGCTTGCTTCAGTCCATAAATGGAACGCTGAAGTTTGCATACTTTATCAGCATCCTTAGGATCGACAAAACCTTCGGGTTGCATCATATACAACTCTTCATCAATGTTGCCATTGAGGAACGCAGTCTTGACATCCATCTGCAATATTTCATAATCGTGAAATGCAGCAATTGCTAATAAAATCCGAATGGACTTAAACATCGCTACGGGAGAGAAAGTCTCATCGTAGTCAACACCTTGAACTTATCGAAAACCTTTCGCGACAAGCCATGCCTTATAGACGGTAACATTACCATCCGCGTCCGTTTTCTTCTTGAAGATCCATTTGCACTCAACGGCCTTTCGGTCGCTAGGAGGGTCCACCAAAGTCCACACTTGGTTTTCGCTCATGGATCCCAATTCAGATTTCATGGCTTCTAGCCATTTCTCAGAGTCTGGGCTCATCATCGCTTCCTCATAGTTTGTAGGTTCACTGTCTTCTACTAACAAGACAGTCAAGGCAGTTCTTGTACCACTCGGGAGGGCACGCGACCTTGTCGACCGCGACGTTCGATGTGACATCGTCCAAGCTTCATGATCCTTGTCATTAGCTTCCTTTATTGTTGGTGCGGTGACCTTTGGAAAAATTTCAGGTCTGCGCTACTCTCCAACTCAAGAGAAGGTTCAATAACCTCGTCTAGCTCTACTTTCCTCCCACTCACTTCTTTCGAGAGAAACTCCTTCTCAAGAAAGGAACCGTTCTTCGACAAACACTTTGCCTTCGGTTACGTGATAGAAGGTATACCCAATAGTTTCCTTAGGGTATCCTATGAAGACGCATTTCTCCGCTTTGGGTTCGAGCTTGTCCGACATCAACTTGGCGTAAGCCGCATCCCCAAACTTTAAGCGACAACTTAGGTTTAGCACCAAACCACAGTTCATACGGTGTCGTCTCAACGGATTTAGATGGTGCCCTATTTAAAGTGAATACGGTTTCTAATGCATAACCCCAAAATGATAACGGCAAATCGAAGAGACATCATCGATCGGACCATATCTAATAGGGTTCGGTTCCGGCATTCAGACACACCATTCTTGTAGTGTTCGGGTGGCGTGAGTTGCGAAACGATTCCTTGCTTTAAGATGCGTGAGAAAATCATAACTCAAATATTCACCTCCACGATCGGATCGTAGAAACTTAATCTTTACATTACGATGGTTCTCCACTTCATTACGAAATTCCTTGAACTTTTCAAATGTTTCAGATTTATGTTTCATTAAATAGATATACCCATATCTACTTAAGTCATCGGTAAAGTGAGAAAATAGCGATATCCACGGCGTCGAAACACTCATCGGTCGCATACATCGGTATGTATGATTTCCAACAAGTCCGTTGCTCGCTCCATCATCTGGGAAGCGGGTTTTGATCATCTTGCCCATGAGGCATGGTTCGCATGTGTCAAATGATTCAAAATCAAGAGACTCCAAAAGTCCATCGAATGGAGTTTCTTCATGCGCTTTACACCAATATGACCTGAGCAGCGATTACCACAAATAAGTAGTATTATCACTATCTACTTTGCATCTCTTAGCCTCAATGTTATGGATGTGTGTTTCATCCTTTAGATTTAGAAGAAATAAACCATTCACAATAGGTGCATGACCATAAAAGATGTTACTCATATAAATAGAACAACCATTATTCTCCGATTTAAATGAATAACCGTCTTGCAATAAACACGATCCAGAAATGATGTTCATGCTCAACGCAGGCACATAATAACATTTATTAAGGTTTAAAACTAATCCCGAAGGTAAAACTAAGGAGAGCGTGCCGACGGCCATCACATCAACTCTTGATCCGTTGCCAACGCGCATCGTCACCTCATCCCTCGCAAGCCGCCATCTATTCCGTAGCTCCTGTTTCGAGTTACAAATATTAGCAACTGAACCGATATCAAATACCCAGGCACTACAACGAGGGCTAGTAAGGAAAACATCAATAACATGTATATAAAATATACCTTTGATGGTGTCAGCCTTCTTGTCTGCTAAGTACTTGAGACGATTCTTCGATGACCCTTGTCCTTGCAATAGAAGCACTTTCGATTATGCGGCTTAGGACCGGACTTGAGCTTCTTCTCGGCGAGCAGCGCTTGCGCCCGCCTTGAAGGGCTTCTTTGCTCCCTTACCTTTCTTGAAGGTGGGCTTGTTGACCATCAACACATGATTATCCTTTTTGATGTCCACCTCCGCAGCCTTCAGTTTTGTGAAGAGCTCGGTGATCGTATCAGTGGAACCAATCTGATTGTGAGTCACTACAAAACTTTTGTAGCTGGGAGGGAGTGATTGCAGAACCCTGTCAATCTTGAAATCCTCTGGAATCGTGCATTCCAGTTGCTCAAGGCGTTGAGTGTAGCCCGTCATCTTAATGGCGTGCTCACTAACGGAACTCCCTTCCTCCATCTTGCAGTTAAAGAACTTCTCAGAGATCTCATATCTCTCGAGCGAGCTGAGTCCAAACATGGTTTTCAGCTCTTCGAGAATCTCAAAGGGCCCGGGATACTCTTCAAAACGATTTTGAAGTTCCGGTTCCATAGCAAACAACATGGTGCTCTTAATCACACCATAATCATCTTTGCGCGACTGATAGACAGCTTTCTCATCAGCCGGCGCAGTTGCAGCAGGGGGGTCACCTAACGCTTTCCCAAGGACATAGTCCTTTTGACCGCCAGAGAGAATGATTCTTAGATTGCGGAACCAATTGGTGAAGTTAGACCCATTGTTTCTAAGCTTTTCCTTCTCAGCAAAAACGTTGAAGTTGAAGTTGGACTTGGCCATGTGATCTACAGTATTTGCAAGTACAATTTAGACTATGTTCATGATAAATAGTTCAACTTAATCAAATTACTAGATGAACTCCCACTAAATTCAACATCCCTCAAGTTGTTTAGTGAACACGATCCAAATTCACCACACCTAATCCGATCATCACGAGAAGAGATGTGGCTTCAATGGTGGACAACGAAGTGTCGATCATATCATTCATATGACTCATGCTTAACCTTTCGGTTCATGTGTTCCGAGGCCATGTCTGTAAATGCTAGGCTCGTCAAATTAGACCCAAGTATTTCCGTGTGTGCAAAAACTGCTTGCACCCGTTGTATGTGAGCGTAGAGTCTATAGCATCCGATCATCACGTGATGCTTGGACACGACGAACTTTCGCAACGGTGCATACATGGGGAGAACACAGTTTTTATCTTGATCTTTAAGTGAGGAATCATCTTATAATGCTACCGTCGCGATCTAAGCATAATAAGATACATAAAAGGATAAACATCACATGCATATAACTTTATGTGACATGGTATAGCCAATCTTCGCGCAATGATCTCAATCTTGTGCGTTCCGGCATGATCTCCATCACTCCACCATGATTTCCTCCACCACGAATAGCAACTACAACTATTGCTAAATACTTAGCGATAAAGTGAAACTATTACATGGCGCATAAGAAGTTGATACACAGGTCATACACAATTATAAAGACAACCATATGGCTCCTGCCGGTTGTGTACTCATCGACATGCAAGTCGTGAAACATTACAAAACATGATCATCGCATACATTATACACATCACATCTTGGGCCATACCGTATCACAGAAAACACTCCGTGCAAAAACAAGTTAGACGCCTCTACTTTGTTGTTGCATGTTTTACGTGGCTTATGGGAGTAGATGCTAAGAACGATTCTTACCTACGGAAAGCCACAACGGTGATATTATGGTTGCCAAACTCCGTTGTTAATCCCATGACAACTATAGTGAGAGAAACTGACATCCACCAGCCGCATGTGTGGAACAAGCCACACGTCAAGTGCGGAGCCGGTCTCGCGAATGACGTCGCATAAGGTTGGCCTGGACCGCTTCAATCTCACTATCCCGTGTCATAAGAAAAACACAAACAAGAGGCTTGCAACAGAAAACATCAACGCCCGCAACAACCATGTTGCGTTCTACTCGTGAAACACATCTACGCATAGATCTAGCTCTGATACCACTGAAGGGTTTCGCGGCATAGTAAATCAAAATTTTCTACGGATGGGAACAGAGGGAAAGCCAAGATCTAATATAGGATATGCAACAACGAGAGAGATTGGATAAAACTTCATACCATTGAAGATTCGCACAGCGGAACGTTCGTCAGAACGTGGGTGATGTAGTCGTACTCGCTTCTCCTCCTCGCGATCAGATCCGATCTAGCACCACAAGTGGCGATGCCTCCGTGAGATGCACACGTGCAGCACCTCGACGTCTCCTCCTTCCTTGGTCCAGCAAGTATGGTGGAGAGATGGGTTGGATCTACAACACGACGGCGTGGTGTATATGGTGGAGAATTTCTGCAGCAGGGCTTCGCCTACAAACAGTCGGGAGGGAGAGAGGAGGGCAGCAGGGCGGCTAGGGTTGGAGGGGAAGGTGTGGGGGTGGTGCGCCCCCAGCCCTCTTTATATAGAGGGGTGGGGCGGCAACCCTAGCCCCCTCCCCCAAGCCAAGGCCGGCGGCCAAGGAGGAGGAGTGGGGGGCAAGGAACCCCCCCCCCCTTCTAGAAGCTCTATCTAGAGTTTAAACCCTCTTGGCCGGCTGGGCCCTATGGGGCCTTGTGCCCCTGGCCCAATGCGGCCAGGGCACTCCCTCATAGGCCCATGCCCCCTCCCGGAAGGTGTGGCCACATTGTTTCCCTTCCGGAAGGTTCTAGAAGCTTCCGGTACAATACCGATTAACCCGGAACAATTCCGAACTCCAAAAACTGCACTTCCTTATATGAATCTTATTCTCCGGACCACTCCGGAACCTCTCATGATGTCCCAGATCCCATCCGAGACTCCGAACAAAAACTCATAAACCAACTATCCAATCTATCCTAGCGTCGAGACACGTTAAGTGTGTGACCCTGCGGGTTCGAGAATATGCAGACATGATCTTCTATCAATAATCAACAGCGGGGTCTGGAAACCCATATTGACTCCCACACATTCATCGATGATCATATCGGATGAACCACGATGCGAGGATTCAATCAATCCCATATATATATTCCCTTCGTCTCGCGATATTTTACTTGCCCGAGATTTGATCGTCGGTACCGCCATACCTAGTTCAATCTCGTTCACAGAAGTACTTTACTGCTTCTAATCCGATATCACTTTGTGATTAACTCCTTAACCACATGCTTGCAAGCGTGTTGATATCGACACGAGTGGGCCCGAAGTATATCTCTCCGACTTGGGAGGGACAAATCCCATCTCGATACATACAACCCAACAGATACTTTCCGATCACCTGAGAGACACCTTTATGATCACCCTCTCATAGGATGACGTTTGATGACCTCAAAGCTTTCTTCCGATACCAGGGAGTTGTATTATCTCATGGTCTAAGGAATACAATATTTGACATAAAAAAAGCTTCGCAAAGATGAACACGATGACACGATCTAATTGCTTCGCTTAGTTTGGGTATGTCCATCACATCATTCTCCCAATGATATGATCTCATTATTAATCGACAACTCATGTCTATGGTTAGGAAACCTTAACCATCATTAATCAATGAGCTAGTCCATAGAGGCGTACTAGGGACACGGTGTTGTTCACAAACCACACAAGTATTAAAGTTTCCGCTTAATACAATTGTAGCATGGAATATAAACATTATCATGAACAAGAATTATAATAATAACATCTTTATTATTGCCTCTAGGGCATAATTCCAACATGTTTGTTACTTTGTTTCCAATATGAACAACCCACTTGGTTTTCTGTTTGGGAAAACTACTACCACTGTTAGGATTTTGGCAGGGAAAACTACTACCACTTGGTTTGCCGGGGAGTAGCATACGCCGAGGGTATTTTGGCCTACGCTGACGGCTTTTTGGCCTCGACGTAGCGTGTCGTTCCTATAGTGTATGCACGTTGTTAATTGGGATGAAAATATATGTGTAGTACTATCTCCATGCATGTCCAATAATCATCAAGCCCGTGAAGTTCCAACGTCTGGATTGCAGCATGATATGCTTCATTACATCGTTAATCAAGAACACATCACAGTGATTACATTACCTAATAGTTTTGATAATTCTTATATGTTAAACCATTTTGTACCAATGAGAGCGAGGAGGATATTCTAGTTTTGGTAATTTCAGAGTTTATGTATTGTAATGTCATATGAATTTGTGTCAATTCTTAATCATAGTTTTTTTGTCATTTGGAGATGTAACTATCATTTTTTATGAAAATTTAGTAAAGAGGTATTAGCACACCAAGTTCAACAACTTGTCTCTTGGGAGCAAATTCATACAACAACTTCCCAAAGTAAACACAGTGGTATATAAACTTGCACTAAGGGAGCAAATAGGTACACAAGCAATCAGAAGATGACATGTGTCATTATAAAATTTGTGAAAAGACCCATATATGTTTTTCTTTTGAACTTGTGACCATGGCTGCTGCCTTCCATGAGGGTTGCAATTTTCAGTGGGTAAACAAATAATTAAAAATATGTACAAGGAAGGATTTGAACTTAGAATCAAGTAATAAATCTCACGTCGTATGGCATTATGCCAAGAAGCATTTGACAAACATAGTTGGATGTTCCGTTTATAAGTACTAGCTAGACTAGAAAGAAGTGTTGTAAATCGTAGTATTCATTGAGCATGGCTAGAAGTTAGAGATGTAGGACCATGTACATTAGCTAGGTTCTCTGATCTGATATTTTGAGGAGAAAACATTGTAGTCTTGTACTAGTGAAAATGAAAATGATCTGATATCTTGTAGACCTTAGTAGTAAAAATGATCAGATATCTTGTGGTGAATAATATTGTCTGTAGTAAATTTGTAAGAAATAAACTTTAATTACTTGGTATGTTTTCTCACTTACACTCATGCATTTTAAATGTATTTAATTTTTCATTGTGACGTGGACGCTTATGTATCCAAATTTTCCTGTCATCACTTGTATAACTAGTATATCCACACAGAACGCTCCACATATTTTTCTTGATTTTGATGTCTCAGGTTTACATGGTTGTCTAAAAAAATTGTAGACTCGAAAATAGCTAAAATGAACCGTGTTTGTCTTTTTATACTTAATATTTTTGCTTCCGTATAACTTATTTTTCAATTGTTTTTGTGCCTTGTTTGTCCGTAAATATATATAATAGAGTTAATATTATCTCATGTGTGTAATCACCCTTATGTGTAATAAGATATACCCACTCACGCATATGTGATACATTTTAAATTTTTCCAATTCACATATATTTTCTTATTTTAAACTAACATGGTGTTCCATCGCAAGAATTTTCTCAACCTAACTTACTGTGGTGATCCAAATATTAGTTTACACGCTTAATGTGTTATACTATATTTGCATGTGTCCTTGCCAACAATTTCTTTGGATATCTAGACAACCCAGTAGATTGTTCTAGTGTGTATAGGTCTAGCGAATGAAATGCAAGGAAAATAACATGATAGTGTGTAACCATCAAGTTTAAATGTAAATAAATAAATAATTCTAATGAGGTTGAATTGCTTCTACGGTTCTCCCCCTTCTCCGTATTTCTCAATCTTGGCTAGTACTCCCTCCGTTAGGGATTATAAGGCCTAAGAGTTTGTTTAAAATGTTAAGAATTACAAGTTCTTTCTCATTTATTACCATCTCTTATCCAATACATGGTTTTTTTCCTCTTCTCTCATGCATATATAACTATTGGTGCATGGAGTAATCAATAGGATGAGTTATTGATTTTCTTAATCTATCAAAGCGGTCCATAGGCCTTATAATCCCTAACAGAGAGAGTACTACTAGTTACTTGCGGCACTCATCTTCTCGTGTTCTCCCCCTTATGAGTGGTCGTATGTTGCGTCACTCGTGTGGGAACACATAGAAATGCTTCGAGCTTGACCCGTGCACGTGCAACACCAAGACAAAAACCACGATCCAGAAAGCTACTGACAAACCGTTCATCATAGTGCTTATGCACGTTGTTCATTGGGATGAAAATATCTGTGTAGTACTCTCTCTGTTAGGGATTATAGTACCTATGGACCGTTTTGATAGGATTAAGAAAATCAATAACTCATCCCCTTCATTACTATATACACCAATAGTTATATATGCATGAGAGAATAAAAAAAAAAGACCATATATTAAATAAGAGATGGTAGTAAATAAGATAGGACTTGTAATTTTTAATATTTTAAAAAAACTCTTATTTACTCGGAACCGAATAACCTGATAACAGCATGTCCGTCACGATCGATCGATCGACGGCTACCACCATAGCTAGAATTTAATAATTTAAAATTACATATGCAGAGTTTGGCAGGTTTAGTTTGGTTGTTTAACTCGAACGATCACGTACCTAACTTCCCGAAGACAAGTGGGGGACTGATCGATCGACATGTCGAGTAAGGACAAAAGGAAGAACATAAAGGAACACTACTCGAAAAACACGGTTCGATAGTATTATTGGTAGTACGGATCGGACTATTGTAATAACAAGATTAAAATGATAGCAGGACTTTGATCGACTCCTGCACGCTCCCCGTGATTCCGGACTGTACGGCATTGATCGCACGATGGACGTACGGGGCATTTTAGAGCATCTCCTCCGCCCGGGTTTATCTGAACTGAATGTGTTCTAGTAGGTCCACTCGGATGCGTGGGACGTGCGTGGCCCCAGCGACATGATCCATCTGGATTAAGTCATGCTGGATCGATCTATTCGTAACATAAATCTGATGTTTTGATAAGCCTGTCTGGACAGACGCGAACATAAACTGACCCAGACATAGTCATACATGGGCCTTCTTTTTTTGGCTGAACTATCTGTTTTTATCCGTTTAAATCATGTTGTTGTGCGCGGCTGGCTAAACAGGTCAGACCATAACCTAAAAACGACAGATAATTTGATTCAAACAGACTAAAACGGACAGTTTTGGTTATTTTTTTTTTGGATCTGGCCGGTGGAGATGTACTTATGCTAGTTGGCGTGCGTACCAGGGTCGAGGAAGAGAGAGCATCTCTGTGGGCTACACGCGCCCGAGTACTAGTAGTTCTGTTTACTGGATTCAACTACTCCACACAACAGTACTCCCTCCGTACACAATTAAATCGCATTTTGGGTTAGTCAAAGTCAAACTTTTTAAAGTTTAACCAAATATATAGAAAAAAATAAAAGTATCTACGATATAAAACTTATAGTATTAGAATCTTTGTAAGTTATATTTTTATAATATATATTTGGAATAATAAATATTTATATATTTTTCTATATCTATTATATACTAAAAGCAATATAAGGATGCGTTTCGAGGCACCACGTTGATCCACATCACCTAAAATATATTAACCATTAGATCTATAATTGTTGGTGAGGATTTAGCGAGATGTTACGTAACTTTATTTATCAGAGTCCGTAACACCTGTTTGCGTGTCAAAGAAAAAAAGACTAACCGTTTATTCTAGCCCATCCCAATCCCAAGATGGAAAAACTCCAAGAGTCCACGTCTAACACGTCATTGGAAAAAAAATCTAAGATAGGCCCGTGCGAGGCAGTCGACCACAAGAACACGCCCATCTGTCAAAAGAAAAGAAACAATTGAAACACGTCTACTAGGTAGTACGAATTATTTGTATGTATACATGCACTGGTAGAAAACACCCTATAGGTCCCGGTTGGTAAGGGGCATTAGTCCCGGTTGCCCAACCGGGACCGGGCAATCGGGACTAAAGTCCGAACCTTTAGTCCCGGTTGCCCCACCAACCGGGACAAAAGGCCACACACGTGGCATCTGCTCCCGTCTTTGACGGGGTTTAGGTCCGGTCAGAATACTAACCGACTAATAACCCGCCGCAGAGATTTGTCATTTCTACGCGCGAAGAATTCATTTTACATTTTGTTGTGGCAAGATTTTCGCCACTTTTGTGCCGCGTAAAATTCATTTAGGTTGTTTTATTGTTTATTTAGTGTTTTGCACTTATCAATGAAGGAACCTTATATTACACAAGATCATCATGACAACATTTTACATTCAATACACGGATCGAGTTCATGCACTACATACAAAAGTTGCTATTCGATGCTACCGCCAATTTCTTGAAAGTTGCTATTTTATAATTCCTATTGTCTATACACACCCGAGTAGTATTTCCTTGTGTGTTTAGGACTTACGCATCCAAGAATCCCGCAAATTCCTCTGTATTGCTCAGATGCGATCCTTTGGCGTAAGACCGCCCCGTAGACGCTCGATCTGATTTAAAAAGGAGTCACCTATATGAATATGAAACTAAACACAATTTGATTGTAATTAAAACTATAGAAATTGTTTACGACGGAGTTGCTCTAAATTTCTGCCCTTCTCATCCCACGTCACGGATGAACTCGCATACATAGTATCCACATAGATTGTTACACGGTCCTCGTCGGGCACTTTACGACAACAGAGTTCAATCAAAATAATAATCAAGCATGATAATAATCGTATCAAAACTAGAATCAAAGAGATGCGGATATAGCTAGTGGTGCTTACATCTAGTGGTTGAAATGTAAGCTCCTCTTTCCAAACACCCTAGCCTTCTTGGTGAACCGTTTCCAAGCGCTGCCGCGAGAAAGCGAATAAAATAAGTTATTAAGTACTTGATATCATAAAATTCACGAACGTTGCCGATATAGTGTCGTAATGATTAGAATTATCACCGGAGAAGTATCTGCATGTCCTTCCACGTCTCAAGGGGTTTATGTTTGAGTCCATGACTAGTACACGCCTTTGTCAAGTTGAATGATTAACGAATATAGTGGTACTGCGAATGCGGAACTAATCAATTATATACTTAACATCGAGTAGCGAAATAGAAAGTGTATACAAGACAATAACACTCATCGAAGTTGTAAGGAAATAGTATTTCCTTTGGTTTCTTGAAACCTTAACGTCTACTATATTATCCTCCGTATCCCGAGGGCTTATTTTGAGATTAGCTTCATGAACCCAATATGGGTCAATGAAGCCAATGTCATAGATTTGTCCTCTGCATTCGAGAATCTTCATTACGCATATTAAAGTATGATTATATACATGCAATAAACAAAATAATATAGATGGAGACTAAATTAATTACGTAATTAGTACTTACAGACAATAGGCACTCATGATCGATTTGTCCAAGGCGTCTTGATTGAATAATTGAAATAGTTCATCAAATTCAATGGATATCATGTCATCCTTATCTTTCCCATGATGCTTTTTGTAACCTCGGACTATCCGATTAGCCCGGCCCTTGTGGCATGCATGTACCGATTATGCAATCTTCGCATTATTGTTGGAAGATTGTTTACCTCCTCAGGTTTGACGAGAGGTTTTCCGTGGTATTGGTATGCTACTTCACTCACGGGAAGAACTCTAAGCGGGATAATCTTGGGCAATACTCATACCTTGAGCAATGGCGGCTTCTCCGTGTGCAACTACCTACGGATCATCTTGCTCTTGGCCCCATATTTGCTCGACCCACATTGGTTTGAGAAATCACCTTGAGAGGCGCAAGTCTGTTTTGCTTGTTCTCCGTGGGCAGCATGATTTCCGCTTGCATCGATCTTGATCTTGAGGCTTTTTGTGCGCATGTGACTTGAGAATAGAACGCTCATAGTCGATGACAGCTTTGGCTCGGGTTGATGAAGAGTCTTTAGCATTTTCAACACTTTGGCTTTTTCTTCTTTGGTCTTTGGGAACTCTGGCTCTTTCGGCCGCCTCGACTTAGCGAAAATCTTTGTCGTTTCGCATCAACGATCGCATGATCTCCTCTTCAAGAGTCATAAGCTCTCTTGGGAGGAACGTTGGTACTTTTGGAAGAGGCTCTTGTTTACGTTCGGCGATCGCTTACGGCCAAGATGGCGATGCGCTTCGCTTTTATCTGGGCGGCGATGGCTCCTTGGCGATGGCTGCACCGGAGATTGGTGAGGTGGCGGGTGAGGCGGCAGGCGGGTGAGGCGGCGAGGCGGCTGCCGGCGGCGACCTCGTGGAGGCGGGTGGCGGCGGCGAAGATGGCCTTGGCGTGTGATTTGAAGCGCGATACAATCCTTGACCATAGAATGGTGACGTTTTGCGTCACCCAAAGATCACATCCCCTTCACGGCGGGGTAGTGAATATCCAAAACCTCAAAGGTGGGCATGATTTCATCCACGCCGACAACAGCGTATCCCTCTAGAACCGGACGACCGTGGTAAGTTGGTGTGGGTCCAATTGGTAAGCATAGCCGACCGCCACCTTCATTGATATGTTCACAACTTTGACATGTAGCTCATGTGTCATCTACGTGATATCATCCACCGGGTAGCCAACAGAGCCATCGTCGGTGCATCATCGGCATCGCCATTGTCATCACCGGGACCTCGGTGGAAGCCACTGCTTTTCGATTATTCGATAGGCGGTAGCATCGAATGCGGTGTCCGAGATGGGCAGTAGTACTTACTCTTTAAGTGAGTTAATTTCATCTTGTTCTCGCTTTAATCGTTCTTCAATTAAACGCATTCGCTCTTTCGACTTTCGCTTCAACCGCCTGTCCTTACTCCTCGGCGGCTTCTATCGGGATATTTCTTCCTCTCTTGAAACCCGGTCCTCCATGATTGGGAGCCTATTGTGCCTCGTGTTCGTCCATCATGTTCCTTATTTCCAACGGCGAGTGTGAGCTCATCATTCTCTCTATCGGGAATGAAGTCCCCATCTTTTGACCTTTCTTGCTTTTCTCATCCTCTCGATTGGCAAGGGGTCTTCTTTATATGTCGTATGTTATATATACACCTCCTTCCGAGTCCAACGTGCCCCATGCCCGTAAAACCAATTCCTTGCACGTTCTACCCAATAAATGCATCTGGGTGATATTTTTATCACGATTCCTGCTCAAGTTTCTCCCACTTAGGAATGCCAACCTTGTAGCCACCTTGCCCCATAGTATGGTGATACTTCTTCTTAGCGATTCAGCTTATTCGTTTGAGACATTTTCTTAGCTTTTTACGATTTCTTGTATTCCACAAACTCATCCCGAATGGTTTTATCTTCTCAAACTGAATATTCTTGAAATCGAGTCTTCTCTTTCACGACATAGTCAAGGTGCAATCTTTTCTTCCGATTGGTGAAACATTGGGCCATCTTCTTCAAAGCCCACTCCACGACCTTAGCCTCCATGGCTCTCCCATGTTGTAAGGCGTCCTCAATGGATCCTCCGCATTTGGATCCAGCTCTATCTTCGAGTTTGAAATTAACCATGAGCCTCTTCGACAAGAAATCTTTGGCGTGGTTAGGGACAAATAAACATGTTCCTCTTCATCCGCTTTAGCAGGCCTATTCCAATTTCTAATGGTGATCGGGATTAAGTCCCTAACGATTACTCGCATTGTGCCACAAATTTGGTTGCGACAACCGGGGAGGCGTCGATCTGCCTTCTTGGCGACATCTTCGATCCTAAACCTCTCATGGTCTTGCAACTTTTTGGTTGGGCCTCGTCTGCTCTTTTCAGTAGATCCCTTCGATCTGGAGGGCTAAAAGAAGAAAGATCGTCGTTACTATTTCTATATAGATAGAAAATGATTAATTAATGAATTGATTTATATTACATGCACTGGCGGGAGTGCGTCTTCTCGATTACACAAGGCATCGCCTTCTCCCTCGGAAGGCAACACCTTCAACCTCAAACAAGTTGTCTACTCGGTAAAGAGGATCACCCTCACCGGAGTTGTTGAAAAACGTTGATACGTCTAAATTATCTTCCCCACGGATCACACCTTGGATCAACTCTTCCTTTTCTTCGTCTCGTGTGGGTCCATATTTTACGCATAGGTGGAAAAAGCGAATAAGTCACAGCAGCTAAAGGAGAAAGTTAAGTACGGTGTTGAGAGATATAAACCCTAATTCATAGAAACCCTAATATATACATACACAATAATAAAAATGAAGAGAAAGGGAAACCGTGTAGTAGATAGGCACATTGTCGAACCCATGGCATCGATGCAATGCTCAAGCAAGTATGATGATATGACAAGTTAATTTGCATTGGAATGTAACCTAAGAAATGCTCGACGATTTAATCGGGGTTACGAGGGTGAAAACCCTAACTCGGAGAAACTCGGAACACATGAGAGGGTGGATTTGTTCTTCTAATTAAACTTGTAATTTAAGTTGTTGAACAATGCATGATTATAGCTTAGATAGCTAGGTTTCATTTTTGAACATTTTGATATATTATTCATATTTTTCGACTTATAAACAATAAGTTATTGAATTTACAAGTTTAAATCATTTTCTAGAATTAAAAAAGGCAAATAGTTTTTACAAGGCGCCAGAAGAGAGGGGAACAATCAACACATGGCATCGATGCAATGATCAAACAAGGAGGATGATATAACAAGTTAATTTGTATTAAAAGTAACCCAAAGACATGCTCGGCAATTTAAGCGGGGTTCAGGGGTGAAAACCCTAACTCGGTGAAACTCCGAGTATATGAGAGGGTTGATTTTGTTTTCTAATTAAACTTGTCTTGAAAGTTGTTGAACAATGCATGATTATAGCTTAGATAGCTAGGTTTCATTTTACGAACATTTTGATATATTATTTGTATTTTTCGACTTACAGATTAAAATTATTGAATTTTCAATATTCAAAAAATTTCGAAAATAAATAAGTGCGGAATTATTTTTACACCGGCAAACTATACACACAAGAATCGTGAGATGGGCCTGTGCCACATAAGGCCACGTGAGCAAAGTGGAGAGGGCGTTTGGTGTTTTTCACCGAGCGGGGTTACATCGCCAGCAGTGGGGCTGGTCCACGACGCGCCACACTGCCGCCTCGCCCGTCAGAAGCACCGCCACGACTTGCCCCGCGGCACCTTGTCCGAAGAAGACCTTGCCGCGCTGCGCTACGCTGTGGCGGGGAAGAGGAGGGAGCGGGCGAGCTAGAGAGGGGACGACCTTCCGGCCAGCGGCAGCTTGCGGCGGTGGCCTTGTGGGAACGACGCACGGCAACGGCGGTTGGAGGTGGTGGCGGACGCTCTTGGCGGGGGCACGGCGGCGGCAGCGCTCAGGCGGCGGCAGCGCTCGACGGGAGCGGCGGCCAGCGGCGGCGTCTCCACGTGTTGTGTGTGCGCGAAGAATGGTGAAGGAAGAAGAGGAAGGCGTCATGTATAAAGGGAGGAGAATACGTCGGTTGGTGGCTCAAGGACTAAAAATCATCGGGTTGGAGCCACCAAGGACCTATACTCAATATTTTCAGCTTGGCCTTGAGGCTCTTTAGTCGGTTGGTGGCTCCAACAGGACATATTCTGCTTTTCAAAAATTTGGTATTTTCTCTCATTCCGCCTTATTTTTTATTTTGGGGTTTAAATTTGTATTATTTTTAAATGATAATTAATTTGGAATTTAGAAAAACTTTAAACATAAAAGTGTTTGGATTTGAATAAATAATTCAAAACCATTTTCATTTTAAAAATAATTAATGTAACCATTTAAAATATGAACCATTTACAATTAAAAATGAATTAACTTATATTTTTTTAATATCAATTTGGAATTTAGAAAAACTTTAAACATAAGAAGTGTATGGATTTGAATAAATAATTCAACAACATATTCTATTTTTAAAAAATAATTAATGTAACCTTTTAAAATTATTAACTTATATTTTTGAATATTAATTTGGAATTTAGAAAAAAATTCAACATAAAAAGTGTTTGGATTTAAATAAATAATTCAAAAACATTTTCTGTTTTAAAAAATAATTAATGTAACCATTTAAAATATGAACCATTTACAATTAAAAATGAATTAACTTATATTTTTTTAATATCAATTTGGAATTTAGAAAAACTTTAAACATAAGAAGTGTATGGATTTGAATAAATAATTCAAAAACATATTCTATTTTTTAAAAATAATTAATGTAACCTTTTAAAAAATAATTAATGTAACCTTTTAAAATTTGCGAGTGTATGGATTTTAAAAAATAATTAATGTAACCTTTTAAAAAATAATTTATGTAACCTTTTAAAAAATTCAAAAACATAAGAAGTGTATGGATTTTAATACGGGCATCGTTAGAACTTGCATTGGATCTATGAAGAAACCACATATTGCGAGTCTAAAAATTATTTTTTCAAAAAATCAAGGGCGATAGATCATGTACCTGTAGTACAAACCGGACCCACTTCTACTAATTCGCCGAACATTTTGTCCTTTTACCGGGATGGACGAAAAGGTTTGAGATGTACCGGTTGGGATATAGTCCATGTAAGGTGGTCTAGTATTTTAGCAAAATAGGACGGTAGCATTCTGAAACGCCATTTTGATGGTTACTTCACAAAACAACCCGTTTTTTTACGCTCGGAAAATGGAAAAGGGCTTTTCCGTGCGACAAAAAGGAAAACTTCCTCCTGCAACATTGTTCTCCATACCAATGTCCACACACATGCATAATATGGGCACAACATCACAAACTATCTTGTGATTGACACATAACATCGGTCATTTGGACCGAAAGCCATGAAACCTCGAACATGATAGGTCATTTTGTGAAGGTTTTTTCGAAACATGATCAATATACCAAGTCTGGTATTTTTCCTTTCAACTATGTAACATAATATGACACCACGCGAAGGATTTTCATTGTTCGGATTTTTTTTGAATTTATTATGCCCGTTTTGAATTATCTGAATTTCTAACTATCGTCGAACCGGTGTGCATGAAGATAGGGGACGGGCATCGTTAGAACACTACAAGGAATGTGTTATTCTATGACCTTCTAATAGTGACCGTGGACAAAATCGTCATAGAATTATGACGATTTTGCACTAAATGGTCGTAAGCTATTCAGGAGGTTCAAAACCTTAGAAAATTACGACGATCTTGCTTAAAATCTTCATGGTTTTATTAGCTCAAATCGTCATAACCCAGTAAATGCATCTCGGGAGGTATTGGTAGCTCACTATGACGATTTTAAATCGTCATATCATCTAAATTAGAAAATAAGAGATTGTACGCCACGCCAACAATTGTGCCTACATGTCATATTAATATCGCCTAGGTGGCACCCATGACCAACCCACCCAAGAAGCACCCTACTCCTAGTCCCCACCGCACCCGCCCAACTCGATCCCCTCTTCCTTCCACAGCAACCCTAATCGATCGAACCCTATCCTCTTCGCCGCCACCCTCCTCCCGACCCAAACACCGGCGCCGCCTCTCCCCTGCCTGGACCTCCTCCCGCCACTCCCTCTCCTCGGCCTTAACACCGCGCCGCCTCCTTGCCTGGAGCTCCTCCTTCCGCCTCCTAAACTAACCCTAACAGGTCTTGCCGTCTCCCGAAGAATATCACCAACCGCACTGCACTGGATCTTCTCCCTCACCGCCGCCACCACCACCACCACCCAGCTCCTCTTTCTTTCCTCTCGTCGATCGACCGCGAGGCCTCGACCGGCCAGATCCCCATCGATCGGAAGCCCTCAAGAGCCTCCTTCTCCTTCCAACCCCAACAGCGAGCCCTTGAGCCAGATCGCCACCTCTCTTCGGGGGGCTAGCCGCCACAAACGCCCTCCTCCTGCCCTATGCTACCAGAGCCTCATCGTCCGAGCGCGGGGCACGGAGCCTCATCGTCGAGTACAATGAGCCCATGACCAACTCGAGAAGCTTTCCGGATCCCTCTGCATGAACGTTGCGCCTCGTCCGCGATTGTGCTCTGCGTCGTCATCAAGGGCAAGAAGCCCACCCCGTGTGGCTGCAAAGACCGGAGTAGCGGGAGGACGCCGCTTGTGCACGGGAGCATCGGGCCTTCAACTTCTTGACGACCACGACCAACAACGACCACACCGCTACCAGGTAAGTTCATCTTCCTCTGAAATTACTTAGTGCTTGTCCTTGCTCTGAAATTTCACTCATTGTGCTATGGTATTCATACATGAATTACTTCATTGAAAGTAGCCATGCACAATAGAGTACCTTGTACTGATGCATGGCTACCATTTTGTACTAATGGAAGTATCTACAAACACACAAACACACAACCAATTGGTCTTGGTGCGATAAGTAAAAATCAGCTATGCTAGTGTTGGTCAAGCTATGCTTGGTAGCAAGGATTTGTTACTCATATAACCAAATGAGTAAAATAATTTACTTATTCATATCAACTGAATTTTGAGCTCCATATTTTAGGTGGTACTCAAATTTGTGTTCTGTTATGTATGCATGTGCCCATGTTTTACAGGTACTCAATTTGAGTCCAACCACTTGATTTTAATTTCAGTCTTAGATTATGAATAGCCGATGATATTTTCCTCTCGTATGAGGTTTGCTTATATGTTATCTTCTACTCCCTCCGTTTTAAAATATAAGATGTTTTAGGTTTGTGAAGAAAATGAATCTAAACTTTTTTTTAGTGTGTAGATTCATCCCAAAGTTGAGTGAACCTACATACTAAAACAAGTCTAGATTCATTTTCTTCACAAACCTAAAACATCTTATATTTTAAAACGGAGGGAGTACATAGGTTGGTTCTTAAGAAGTCTCCCACGGACACCATTCGGTTACCAAACTTCTTGATCGAATGTTACTACGATTAAAGGTAAATTAAATACTATGAATTTGCATGTTAATTCATCTATGTGGAAAGCCCTTCATTTAGTCTAATATCTCTCATGTTCTCTACATCAAGGAAAAGGTGTTGGTCTTTCGTCTGTCCCAAAGGATTTATTAAAGGAATCGCCAAAATTTGAACCTAAAGTTATGCTTAATTGGGTTCTCGAATGGAACAAAAGAGGTAACTAATCGGTGTTAGCCCCATGTATTCATGAGGCTTATCTTAGCTCTTAGATATATATGGGCCGATTTTTTGCTCACAATACAGGCGGGCTGATTTGATATTTGTTGATGATCATATGATATGTGTGTTTGTATACATCGGATTAATAATATTTGTTTGCTTGATTAAAGCCCACTTTCTATGTCGATTGGTTTGGCTTTAATTGATCACACAAATTTTACACTGTGACATCCGACGCCGCTTTTCCATAGACAAGAGTGATGATTCGGATGCTCTGTTGTTACATTCACTATGGCTCGATCGATATTAAGAGGTTAATCTACCTTAGTGCTAAAAAGTTATTTGTTGACGATAGATGAATTGTTGACCTTGGTGTCTTTCTTGATCCAAAATTTGCCTAAATACTATAGGCTAGCACAAAGAAACGATGGAGAAAGATTCCAAGAAGAAGAAAAACTAAGCTATTGACAGTGCGATGCTTGAAATGATCTACATATGGTTTAATATATTCTTAGAGGTTCAAGACTCATGTTTTGCTCAAATTGGATACGGCAACCGTATTCTTTATTCCTTGTTTGTTTTGTTCTACAGAATGCAGCCTTTTGGTGACTCATGTTGGTCGTGTGTTTGCTCTTTTGCTTCACCACGATGCTAGATGCTTGCGTAGGTAGCTGCTCACCTGACTATGCCTATCTTAAGAAAAACACTCAGAAATTCTGGTTCACTATCCATGCACTTATTAGTATGTAGTTAGTCCCGATCTAACCTCTCGGTGTCACGGTTTAGAACTCTATGTGTCGTTAATCTTTAGTGTTTCGTCCAAAACTATGTGTAATAAATATTAAACACTTATGTTATTAGCCTAAGTGGGTACTTTGTATGAGTAGGTCTGCTATCTCGGTATGAAGTATTGTGATCTTAGTTTGTTTTGACTATGTGTAACAAATATTAAATGATTCTATTATCAGTCTAAGTGGTTACTTTCTATAAATAGGTTTGCTACTATCTTGGAACCGAGTATTATGATCTACGCTATGAAACTGTCATTATGCGGTTGCTATTTTTTGACCCATGTTTGCTTAACGTTGTGCATATTCCCCGGGCCTCCGGTTTATGGTCCCGACGTGATTTATATTTTTCTTTTATCTTTTATTTAATCGACTAATGTTTAATGGTTGGTTGGTTTTATCATTTGGTTGTAGAGGCGTGATTTTGGTGATGCAATGTATTACTATCTAAACAATGTTTTTGGTGACTGAATAGTTGTTAAGTCTTTCCTATTAGTTCTATAGTACCCTCAAAAGATAGTCTTTTCCACAGATTGTTGTGGTTGTTACTCTTCTGTTTGTAATATTGTTCTCGAAATATGTTTAGAGTAATCTTGTAATGTACTTCTCTATTACTAGGCGCAATACTTTACATCTGTTTATTTTTCTAGCCGATCTATGTTATTTTTACAAGATATTGCTTTCTTTTCAACTATGACCATTATCACACTTCATTTCTTTTTAGGAGCTCGGGATGAAGGTAAAAGAAGCGAAGCTTCATAGTCGAAAGAGTTGATGCTAGTTGTAACTTCACGGAGTTTATGGCTAGTTGTATGTTTGTGGGTGTTTTGTACTATGGAATAGTTGTATTCTTGGGTTTTGTTAATTATGTACGATTGTATAGTTGTATCTACATTTTACTTTTGTAGTATTTTGTATTCTGGTTTATGTTTGATTGTAATATAATGAATGTGATTTGGGCCATGCTTATCGAACTATCGATTATTTAATGCTGTACTTTAGAAATGATCCGAATGTCGGTTGGGCTCTAAAAGGCCACGACCCAAAAAATAGTGGACTCGAGCGTGACAATACTACAAAAATAAAATAACTGAAAGCTAAAAGGCCTTGCCCATGAAAATAAATGGGCCTTAATATTGGGCTTGGACCAAGCGACAACGAGAATTGCCAAGAAGAAATTAATGACTGAATTTTGGGCTTGGCCCATGTAAACGATTGAAATCGATCGTTGATTACGCCACGTAGGATCCGCCATGTAGGATATGACGTGTTCAGGCTAGATGTCCCATGACGATATTGGATCATAGAGGTTATGACGTTGTGAAATCGTCATAGGCGTTTATGATTTCAAAAATCGTCGTTATAGTTCATTGCGGCCTTGACTTCGACGATCTCAAAATCGTCATAGAATCGTCATAAATAGATTACTATGACGATTTTGTGACGAAAATGGAGGGTCATATATAGACAGATTCCTTGTAGTGGAACTTGCATTGGATCTCTGAAGAAACCACATATTGCGAGTCTAAAAATGATTTTTTCAAAAAATCACGGGCGATAGATCATGTACCTGTAGTACAAACCGGACCCACTTCCTGCCGATTCGGCAGACATTTGTCCTTTTTACCCGGGATGGACGAAAAGGTTTGAGATGTACCGGTTGGGATATAGTCCATGTAAGGTGGTCTAGTATTTTAGGAAAATAGGACGGTAGCATTCTGAAACGGCATTTTGGTGGTTACTTCACAAAGCGACGCTTTTTGCGCTCGGAAAATGGAAAAGGGATTTTCCGCACGACAAAAGGAAAACTTCCTCCCGCAACATTGTTCTACATACCAATGTCCACACACATGCATAATATGGGCACAATATCACAAACTATGTCGTGATTGACACATAACATCGGTCATTTGGACCGAAAGCCATGAAACCTCGAACATGATAGGTCATTTTGTGAAGGTTTTTGAAACATGATCAATATACCAAGTCCGTATTTTTCCTTTCAACTATGTAACATAATATGACACCACGAAGGATTTTTCATTGTTCGGATTTTTTTGAATTTATTATGCCCGCTTTGAATTATCTCGAATTTCTAACTATCGTCAACCGGTGTGCATGAAGATAGGGGCGCATCGTTAGAACTTGCATTGGATCTCTGAAGAAACCACATATTGCGAGTCTAAAATGATTTTCAAAAAATCACAGGCGATAGATCATGTACTGTAGTACAAACCGACCCACTTCCTGCCGATTCTACAGACATTTGTCCTTTTTACGGATGGACGAAAAGGTTTGAGATGTACCCTGGGATATAGTCCACGTAAGGTGGTCTAGTATTTTAGGAAAATAGGACGGTAGCATTCGAACGGCATTTTGGTGGTTACTTCACAACGACCGCTTTTTTGCGCCGAAAATGGAAAAGGATTTTCCGATGCGAAAAAGGAAAACTTCCTCACCGCAACATTGTTCTACATACCAATGTACACACACATGCATAATATGGGCACAACATCACAAACTATGCCGTGATTCAACATAACATCGGTCATTTGGACCGAAAGCCATGAAACCTCGAACATGATAGGTCATTTTGTGAAGGTTTTTTCAAACATGATCATTGTTCAAGACATTTAGTCCGGATGTAGTCACAAACCGACTAAAGGGATTGCGGCAGTGGGCCGCACAACACTAATAATAGGGGTGAGTGTCGACATTATGTCGTGCGGTTGTACCTTGTCCGGATGGTGTCACCAAGGGACTAAAGATGCTTAGTCGGTTGGAGACACCAACCGGACTAAAGATGAGTCGGCACTAATAATAGGGGTGTGTCGACATTATGTCGTGAGTGTCGACATTATGCCGAGCCGCTTGTACTATAAATATGCATCCTTGTGAGTCCGTCCTCCACCAGTTTGAGGCATCTCCAAGATGGTTTTAGAGAGGGACACCACTACGGCCATTTCGGGGAGATGTCGATGAGCCCAGTCCTCCGCATCTCCGAGAAACTCATAGAGGCACTCCTAATATGTGAAATTAGTTAGCCCGAGGCGTATTGATCTAGTTAGTGAAGTTACAAGCTGCAAGATGGTTTTCGAGCAGGACACCATCACGGCCTGTCAGGAGATGCCGACGGGAGCCGATCCTCCGCATCTCCGAGAACTGGTCATAGAGGCACTCCTAATATGTGAAATTAGTTAGCTCGAGGCGTATTGATCTAGTTAGTGAAGTTACAAGCTGCAAGATGGTTTTCGAGCAGGACACCACTGCGGCCAGCCAGAGGACATGCCGACGAGCCGGGCCTCCCATCTCCGAGAAATGGTCATAGAGGCACCCTAATATGTGAAATTAGTTAGCTCCGAGGCATTGATCTAGTTAGTGAAGTTACAAGCCATAAGATGGTTTTCAAGAGCAGGCCACCACTCGACTTTCGTGGAGATGCCGACAGAGCCCAGTCCTCCCAAGATTCCAAGAAATCGGTCATAGAGGTACTCGTCCAGCCACAAAATGGGACTAACACTCAAGACATTTATTAAAATTAAAACCGAGACTACAAAACCGGACTAAAGGCCACAAACCATGAAGATATCCTTCGGTCAAGCCACAAACCGCGAAAGACATGAAATAGAGTTACATAATATGAGCATGAACTTCTTGGCATATGTCATTCCTTATGACCGCTTCAGACGTAACCATGGAGCATCTTCTTTACTTAACGGAATGCTTGGGTCAGTTTTCACCGTGAAGGCGGAATTTCATCAAACTTATTATAATCTTCGACATGTCTGCTTTGTCCTCGATTCCCACGATGTTTCTTTTCCCCGAAAGAACTATGTGGCGCTTTGGCTCATCATATGATGTATTCGTTTGCATATTTTTCTTTTTTTTCGTGCGGAGGACATGTCCTTCACATAGAAAACCCGAGACACATCATTGGCTAGGACGAATGGTTCATCTCTATAACCAAGATTGTTGAGATCCATTGTTGTCATTCCGCATAACCCGTCTATCTTTACCCCTTCCCCATTCAGGTTGACCCATTTGCAAAAACAAAGGGACCTTAAAAGAGACTCCATAGTCTAGTTCCCATATCTCCTCTATGTAACCATAATATGTGTCCTTTTGTCCATTCTCGTCTATTGCATCAAAGCGGACACCACTATTTTGGTTGGTGCTCTTTATCTTGGGCGATCGTAGAATGTATTCCCATTTATTTCGTACCCTTGGAAATTCAATGAGAAGATGGTGACGCCAACAAGTATAGTGATCTCCAACGGTGGTGTCATTCAAGAGATGTGTCCGCATCCAACCACCGAAAGACTTCATGTGTTCATCTGTAATCCATGATTCGGGCTTCCCGGTTTTTGAGCGTACAATATTCTTGTGTTCCTCGATATCTGGAGTCGCCAAGGTGGAATTATGTAGAACTGTGTAGTGTGCTTTAGTGAAAGAATCCCGTCCCTACATATCATTGCTTTTCCCAGCAGTGCCTTTTTCCACTTAGTCTTCCTCATGCCGCGAGTCGAAACACCAATCGGCTTAAGGTCGAATAAAGTCAACACAAAACTCAATGACCTCCTCTGTTCCATATCCCTTGGAGATGCTTCCTTCGTCTAGCACGGTTATGAACATATTTCTTTAAGACTCCATGAACCTCTCAAAGGGGAACATATTGTGTAAATACGGACCGAGAATGGCAATCTCTTCCACTAGATGAACCAGGAGATGCGTCATAATATTGAAGAAGGATGGTGGGAACACCAATTCAAAACTAACAAGACATTGTACCACATCCTTCAGAACCTTGGCGTAATATCCGATTGATTACCTTGAGATATTGCATTGAGGAATGCACAGCTTCACAATGGGTACTCGAACATTTTCCTAGAAGCCCCTCAATGCAATCGGAAGCAAGCTGCGTCATAATCACGTGATCATGAGACTTCAGGTTTTGGAACTTTTCTCTGCCATATTTATTATCCCTTTATATTAGATGAGAAGCCCGACGTCACCTTGATAATCAGAAGGACTTCAAAAAGATTTCCTTCTACTTGGTAAGAGCATAGCCGCACGACTTAAGTGACGCCTTTATCCGTCTTTGTTATCTGTATGCATGTTCTTTGGGTCTTTCATAATTTGTTGGTCCTCCGTGCTTGGTGTGTATCTTTTGTCTTACCATACATGCCTAGGAATCCTAGCAGTTCACACGAGATTCTTCGCCACGTGCATCACGTCGATTGAAGAGGACACGCAGACTTTCCAATATGGCAGCTCCCAAAATATAGATTTCTTCTTCCACATGGGTGCGTGTCTGTAGCGACGTCGTTCGAACTCGATTGACCGCCGACCCTTTCCAAAGATTACTTCTATGTCCTTGACCATACCAAATACATCATCACCAGCAGGAGTTCAGGCTTCTTAGGTGATCGCCTCACCTTTAAAATGCTTGCCTTTCTTTCTTACGGATGATTGGTGGAAGAAATCGTCGATTCGCTAGGTACACAACCTTCTTGCATTTATGCAAATGTACCTTCGGTCTTATCTAAACAGTGGGTGCATGCCTTATATCCTTTGTTTGTGCGTCACGAAGGTTACTAAGAGCAGCCAATCATTGATGGTTACGAATAACAACCTCGTAGATTAAATGGCTCTGTTTGTTCTCTACACGGTTTGCCCCACAACCGTAAGAGTTCTTCAACTAATGGCCTAAGGTACACATCAATGTCGTTTCCGGTTGCTTTGGGCCTTGGATGAGCACTGCATCATAATGAACTTACGCTTCATGCACAACCAAGGAGGCAGGTTGTAGATACATAGAGTCACGGTCCGTGTGTGGATCGCAGCTCGCTTCCCCAAAAGGATTCATGCCATCCGTATTTAGACCAAACCATAAGTTCCTTGCGCCACCGCAAAGTGCGGGAAGTCTCTCTCGATTTTTCTCCACCGTGACCCATCGCCAGGGTGTCTCAACTCCCGTCTTTCTTACGGTCTTGTTTGTGCCATCGCAACAACTGGCATGCTCTTTGTTTCGAACATGCGTTTCAACCTTGGTATTATAGGAGCATACCACATAACCTTAGCAGAACCCTCTTAGGAGGGGCTCTCCTCAACATCACCGTGGTCATCTCGTCGATCTTATACCGCAACGCTGCATACCGGCATTTATCTAAATTCTCATACTCCTTACCGCGGTAGAGGATGCCATTAATGCATGTATCTTTGCACATCTAATCCCGAGGATGAGACTCTTCTTTGCTTCAGAGGTACTCTCGGGAAGTTCGTTATGTTTTGGAAACTTGGCTTCATTATTTTCACATCTTTTCAAATGAGGAGTCGTTAGACCACACTCCTTCCATCGCAACAATTCCGGGTGGTACCGAGCTTTGTCGCCATCTTCACAATTTGGGTACAACAATTTCTTGTGATCTTCTAACATGCCCTCTAACTTCAACTTCTCATTTTACATTTCAGTCTCGCTTTGCATCGAAAATGACCCTACCAAGTTCATCACCGCTCATCCGATGCCCGTTCTTCACCTTTTTCCTCTCCATTGTCTTCCATTGCGGTATCCTTGTATTCAGAAACATATGATGATAGTTGTTATCATCATCTTCTTCTTCACCATCTTCCATCATAACCCCTCTTTCCCCGTGCTTGGTCCAGCAATTATAGTTGGGCATGAAACCTTTCATAATCGTGGCGCGAATGATTTTCGAGGAAGAGTACTCCTTGTTGTTCCGACATTGATCACATGGACAACGTATAAATCCATTCTCTTTGTTTGTCAGTAGCCACATCGATAAATTTATCCACGCCTTTGATATACGGCCACTACCGTCACCGTACATCCATTCCCGACCGCTCATCCGCATCATATAAGTAAGTTTATCAAAACAGGACATCATAAATAGTGAAATAACCAATTCACACCGACACATGAATTGTATCAATGACCTAGAAAAGATAAGATTGCTAACCTCGATCGAGGGAAATAAGCTCAAGCGTGCCCGGACACCTTCTATATTTTTGTTCTATGAGAAATTCAACGGGATTTTTCACTCAAACATTTCAACAAACACCTTCAATGCATGCATGAGAAAAAACTAGCACACACCCTCTGCACAATCAGTGGAAAAGCGTGCAACCATTCTCGGAATCAGACTGAAGATCTCGACAGACGAGGTTCAGAATAAAGGAGGATGAGACTACGCATCGAATCATGTAGATGATGTCGTCGCCGTCGGAAGCGCCAAGGCACAAACAAGGAACAAAGAACGGTTACGTAGACGGATTCCTCAGCAAAGATGAACACCGGATGGTAGAACACCGTTATCGAGGAGGAAGCGAAACCTCAAGGTACTGACGGAAAACCCACCACGAGAAGTCACGGACTCAAGAAAAGATAAGAGAGTAGGTTCAAAACACGTCGAGATAAGAGGAGAATAGCAGAGGGGTAAGGAGTAAAATCAGACCTAATCAGAACTATCCAACCGATTTTCAAAATAGTTTTGACACTCTACTTCGGCCGTTAGCTAGGTTATCCTATTTGGACTTAGGGGTATCGCAAGCTGGGCTCGATACCACTCAGAACACCCTCGATCGGACCTATGCAAATTTGGGCAAAATTCACCAAACCCGATAGAAACGATTCAAAGGTGCTCACCAGCACTTTCGCGGGTGGAAAGCGGTAATAACATTACACAACAGTCCTCGATGGGACCCACGTAGATATATATACCAGCGACTCAAAGAGTCAAGAATACGATATAATATACAAAGATCCAAATCACCTTGAAAACGATAGAGCGTCCACGACATAAGATGCAAATGGGGCTAAGAGCCACGAAGAATAACCAATGGCGTCCATAACTGCCTGTGCCAAGCGGAAGGGTAACCACGCTAACGACGTCGATCTCAAAACCGCTAACAAAGGTGCCGAAAGGGCAAAGGAAAAGAAAGAGCGTCAAGATCGAGGCCAAGACACGGGCGAGGCTAGAATTCGGCCTCGCCTACATAGGTGTGGAGGATCGGCGGCGGCAAGATGCACTAAACATCCTATAGAGACTCGATACAACCTGGCGGTTATCGAGAGGTGAGAAAACCTAATCGGATCCAACATGATACTAACATCAAACAAACCCATCTGGCGTTTCTCGAGACCAAACGAGAAGTCAACCGAGGAACTCACCGTTGGCGGTTTTACTTATTCCGGTTATAGTTGCGGCACTTACTAGTCGTATAGATAATCATCCCGATAAAATAAGCAAGGGCACTTTTAGTTAATCATTCCGTTATAGTGGCAACACTTACTAGTCAAATACAATTAGCATGAGATAACCCAAAACCCGGCGGTTGTTGGTACTTTTAATCAGCCATTCCGCTAGAAGTTGCCATACTTACTAGTCAGTACAATGGTCGCGACAAACCAACAAGCAATTGTGGGTATTAATTAGACATTCCATTATAGTGAAGCTGATTACTAGTCATTATAAGTCAAATTTATAGCGATGAAACTTTAGTTATGCTTGTCTATGATCGAGATCTTGTGCTCCAAGTCGTCCATATCCGCGACACGGCTTCGTAAAGTTTTACCCGCCGAGGTGCACCAATAGCAACACACGCCGATCAACCTCGAAAACCAAATCAAACCCAACGAGGCTTTCACGACCGAACAATCACGATTTGTAAATATTTCAGGGCCACCACTTTGAGTAGATCCCGAGCAGTAAGCTAGCCGAGACGGCCTCAAGGTTAGCGCCAATGGTTGTAAGCGGTGGGAACCCGAAAACTGGGGTGTCGATACCGCGTAATCACTCCGCCAACCTAACAAGACAAAGCAGGTAAAGACTCACAATTTAAATCGAGCAGTAGCATGGCATAAGTACAGGATCGTAAATAAAACCTCAAACTAGTTTGTGCCCCAAGAAATAAGAATGAATCAAGCTCGCTCGGGGTCCCATATACCTCCGGATGTGGATAGCGATAAATCAAGGAATGTATCAAGTACTCGGGTCTTACGGGACACAAGTGGGCGTTCGGAAACCAAATATTTTCTATCACCCACCGATGCCTCTGCTTATTTCAATTTTAGTTGTTAAACCGAATTTAAAGTGAACAATAAGTAAAACTAGAATCATCTCCAACATCAACATGCGGCAATACATCAGCAACTGTGGCATATGACGACTCACATCAGCACTTGAGCTAGCAACTACGACGCGCAAGTCCACTATCTACCAAACAATAGGTATTAGGATGTGTCCAAGGCAATATAGGGCTGCAAGGGATTTCACGGGTGCGAAAACTAGAGCATCGCAACACAGATAGCAATAGATCAACAGGAAGGAGTAAATTACTATAAAAGTAAGATAGGTAGAAAGGGGGAGATGCTCGCCTGAAAACATTGTCGAAGGTTCAACCGAAGATCGGGTCGACGCTCACATCAACTCAACGGCCTTATCCGCGAAGAAGCAAAACACTAGAAGAAACACCGGATGCACTATTTAATACAACGGCAGAAGATCGACATGATGCATGTATGATGCATGGCATGGCAAGGGTGCGATGCAATTAGGTCATATTAAGTGGAACCGGGGTCCCGACAATTAATTAGATGGTGCAAGTTATTTAGATCCCCGCAATTTTAAATGTTGTTTTAACATGGTAAAAGATAGCACCGGTTCGCTACACATGTTTAAATGAGGCCAATATGAGTCTAGATTTGCCCGCATATGGGCCCCATATTTAATTATTAGGTGAATCGGCATAAGGCCCCCAAACCATGATATGCATGCGAGTATGACAATTCAATATGCAACAAGTTGTTATTATGTTATAAAAGTAGGGTTTCGAAGGGTTCACACATTAGGGGTCTCGGCGATCTTGGGGTCTCCGGTTCGGGTTCGACAGTGGTCCGGGGTTGGTTCGGTTCGACGGAACGTTCTGATTCCGGTCGTTCTCTCGTTCTCGTAGCGGGTAGATCTTGCTCCAGGAAGAAGGGCTTGATGTTTCGACTTCACTTGTCGGTGCCGATCTTGTCGCCGCCGTGGTCTCGGTGTCCGGTGGAGTACTTGACGCTCGAGGGAGTACTTGGCCCAAGAGGAAGTACTTATCGTTCGGATGGGTCCCAAGCCATGAAGCAAATCTTGTCGGGGCCTCATGTCGGTCTTGTCCGGGATAAACTTGACTTGAGCGTTCGATGTCGCCGCTTGGCGTCGGAGAATCGGTCCTTGGTCTGTCGATGGTCTTGTCGCATCGATGGGTCGGCCTCCGTGGGGCGATCTTGGCGTTAGGCGAACTTGGTCGATGGTCCTCGGTCTCACCCAATGCGGCCTTGGTCGGGGTGGCGATCTTGGCGGTTACTTGGCCACGTTGTCGTTCTTGTCGAGGGTGTGGTCGGGTCGGCACCTCTTGGGAAGAAGACACCCATCCATCTATTGGCTCTAGAGAGCCCACAGCACTCAAACACACAGAGAGCACGGAGCCAGCAGCGGGACGGCGCGGACTGCCGTGGAGGAGGAACTGGCCGCGCTGGGAGAAGGCGGTGTCTTGGGTCAGCCGGGCGGGCGGCGCAGGGGCCTTGGCCGGAAGCGGAGCTGAGGCGAGAGGGGCGAGGCGCAGCGTGGCGGGTTTGGCGGCGAGGGCGGGAGCGGCGGGCGCGGCGAGGCGGGCGGAGCCGGGCGGCGGGCTCAGGCGAGGCGGCGGGCAGGCGACGAGGCCGGGACGAGCACGACGGGCGGGCGAGGCTCAGCCAGCGGGCGGCGGACGGGCCAGGCCGGGGAAGCCATGGAGCGGGCCGGGCAGGGCGACGAGGCTTGGGGACTGAGGCGGCGAGCTCTGGGCGAGGCGGCCTGGCGGGCGCGCGGGCGCGGGCCGGCGGAGGCGGCGCCGGGAGCAGTAAGAGAGCGGAGGCGGGCGGGCGTGGCCCGGCGGGGCGGCCGAGGAGGGAGCGGGCTCGGACCGGGCGCGAGCCGGGAGGGAGGAGGGCGTGGGAGAAGAGGCCGAAGGAGGCGAGGACGGCTGAAGCGGTCTGGTGGCAGTGGTGAGCGCCGGGCCGGGAGGGCAGCTAAGCGGCTGGAGGGCTAGCGGGGTCTGCGTGGCGAGGCGGGAGGAGAGGAGAGATGTAGGTGGGGCGGTGGAAAAGAACAGGAGGAGATGCTCATGGAGGAAGGGGGGGTGTGGGCTGTGGGCGGGCCCCGGGGACAGGGTGTGGGTGAGGCGGTGCGTGGCGTGCGTGGGGGGACAGGTGGCCAAGGGTCCAGCGTGGGTGGGTGGGTCAGTGGGAAGGCGCGGAGAGTGGGCGGGGAGGCTCGGTGGGTGGGTTCTGTGAGGAGAGAGAGGGGTCGGTGGGGAGTTTGGTGGGGTGTGGGTTGGGTAGGCCATGTGGCGCCTAGGAGTGGTGGTGGCTTTGGGAGGGTGAGGTGGCGCAGAGATAGGTCGGTGAGGTGGGGTGGGGTGGGTAGGATAGAATTGGTGGGAAAGAGATTTAGAGAGGGCTGGTTCAACTTGGATCGTTTTAATTCCTGGGGTAGTCGTTCGGGTCTACCCGTCCCGTTCGACTGCCCCACAAAAATAACATAACATCTTATTTAATTTGCAGAACATTTTGGTAACTAGTTTTTGGACAAACAAAATATTCCGGAAGCGACCGGGGTTTGATATTGGATTAAAGATGGGGCGTTTTGGGAAAACAAAACTGGCGTTGCGAAAATAGTTCTGGCAACAATGCATGATGATGACGATGCAATGCACAAATTCAACGCGATTTTCTAGTAGTGGTTTTGCGGGATGCCACAATTCGACACCACTAACAATGGATCTCGTCCTCGAGATCCGCCTCGTGGTACCGGAAGAAGGCCGGCTGCGATCCTTCGCGCAGTGTAGATCCTCGCGACACCACTAAGAGGTCGTTGCCGTGATCGCCGAGGGAACACTCCGAACAATGGTCGAAGGTAGAGGCATCAACAAATAAAGCCACCTCTAACTTTGGTAGGAAGAGGAATCGATGCATTCTCGTCCACTTCAATGTACAAAAGCGAATAGAAGGGTAGTCGGCATGGGGCCAATCCATCACGCACAAACTATTACTCGCACAATCGGTGGAAAAGCGTGCAACCATTCTCGAATCGATCAAGATCTCGGCGACGAGGTTCGAATAAAGGAGGGATGCGCATCAGATCGAATCGGCGTAGATGATGTCGTCGGCGGAAACGCCTAAGGCACAAACAAGGAACAAAGAACGGTACCACGTAAGACGGATTCTCAGCAGCATGAACACCGGATGGTAGAACACCGTTATCGAGGAGGAAGAAACCTCAAGGTACGGAAAACCCACCACGAGAAGTCCCGGACTCAAGAAAAGATAAGAGAGCGTTCAAAACACGCCGAGATAAGAGGAGAATAGCAGAGGGTAAGGAGTAAAATCAGACCTAATCGAACTATCCAACCGATTTTCAAAATAGTTTTGACACTCTACTTCCGTTAGCTAGGTTATCCCACAGTCGACTTTGGGGTATCGCAACCGCCGGGCTCGATACCACTCAGAACACCTCGAATCGGACCTATGCAAATTTGGGCAAAATTCACCAAACCCGCATAGAAACGATTCAAAGGTGCCCACCAGCACTTTCGTGGTGGAAAACGTAATAACATTACACAACAGCCTCGATGGGACCCACGTAATGATATATATATACAAATGACTCAAAGAGTCAAGAATACAGTATAATATACAAAGATCCAAATCACCTTGAAAACGATAGAGCGTCCACTGAACAAGATGCAAATGGGGCTAAGAGCCTCAAGAATAACCAATGGCGTCCATAACCCCTGCCCAAAGGTTTAAGGGTAACCCCGCTAACGACGTCGATCTCAAAACCTTCTTAACAAAAGGTGCCGACAAAGGGCAAAGGAAAAAGAAAGAGCGTCAAGATCGAGGCCAAGACACGGCGAGGCTAGAATCCATGGTCCTCGCCACATAGGTGTGGTGGATCGAGCGGCAAAGATGCACTAAACATCCTATAGAGACTCGATACAATGGCGGTTATCGAGAGGGCGAAAAAACCTAATCGGATCCAACATGATACTAACATCAAACAAACCCATCTGGCGTTTCCCCTCGAGACCAAACGAGGAAGTCAACCGAGGAACTCACACCGCTGGCGCTTTACTTATTCGTTATAGTTGCGGCACTTACTAGTCGGTATAGATAATCATCCGATAAAATAAGCGTTGGGCACTTTTAGTTAATCATTCGTTATAGTGGCAACACTTACTAGTCAAATACAATTAGCATGAGATAACCCAAAACCCAGCAGCTTGTTGGTACTTTTAATCAGCCATTCCGTTAGAAGTTGCCATACTTACTAGTCAGTACAATGGTCGCGACAAACCAACAAGCAATTGTGGGCGTATTAATTAGACATTCCATTATAGTGAAGCTGATTACTAGTCATTATAAGTCAAATTTATAGCAAGAAACTTTAGTTATGCTTGTCTATGATCGAGATCTTGTGCTCCAAGTCGTCCATATCCGCGACACGGCCAGAAAGTTTTACCCGCCGGGTGCACCAATAGCAACACACGCCGATCAACCTCTAAAACCAAATCAAAACCCAACGAGGCTTTCACGATGAACAATCACAGATTGAGAATATTTCGGGGCCACCCTTTGAGTAGATCGCAACGAAGTAAGCTAGCTTCGAGACGGCCTCAAGGTTAGCGCCAATGGTCAGAAGCGATCGGGAACCCAAAACTCGGGGTGTCGATACGGCGTAATCACTCCGCCAACCTAAATAAGACAATGCAGCAAGACCGCACAATTTAAATACGAAAGTAGCATGGCATAAGTACAGGATCGTAAATAAAACCTCAAACTAGTTTGTGGCCCCAAGAAATAAGAATGAATCAAGCTCGCTCGGGGGTCCCATATACCTCCGGATGTGGATAGCGCGATAAATCAAGGAACAGTATCAAGTACTGGTCTTACGGACACAAGTGGGCTCGAAACCAAATATTTTCTATCACCCACCGATGCCTCGCTTATTTCAATTTTAGTTGTTAAACCGAATTTAAAGTGAACAATAAGTAAAACTAGAATCATCTCCAACATCAACATGCGGCAATACATCAGCAACTGTGGCATATGACGACTCACATCAGCACTTGAGCTAGCAACTACGACGCGCAAGTCCGCTATCTACCAAACAATAGGTATTAGGATGTGTCCAAGGCAATATAGGGCTGCAAGGGATTTCAGGTCGGAAAAACTAGAGCATCGCAACACAGATAGCAATAGATCAACAGGAAGGAGTAAATTACTATAAAAGTAAGATAGGTAGAAAGGGGGAGATGCTCGCCTGAAAACATTGTCGAAGGTTCAACCGAAGATCGGGTCGACGCTCACATCAACTCAACGGCCTTATCCGCGAAGAAGCAAAACACTAGAAGAAACACCGGATGCACTATTTAATACAACGGCAGAAGATCGGCATGATGCATGTATGATGCATGGCATGGCAAGGGTGCGATGCAATTAGGTCATATTAAGTGGAACCGGGGTCCCGACAATTAATTAGATGGTGCAAGTTATTTAGATCCCCGCAATTTTAAATGTTGTTTTAACATGGTAAAAGATAGCACCGGTTCGCTACACATGTTTAAATGAGGCCAATATGAGTCTAGATTTGCCCGCATATGGGCCCCATATTTAATTATTAGGTGAATCGGCATAAGGCCCCCAAACCACAGATATGCATGCGAGTATGACAATTCAATATGCAACAAGTTGTTATTATGTTATAAAAGTAGGGTTTCGGGAAGGGTTCACACATTAGGGGTCTCGACGATCTTGGGGTCTCCGGGGTTCGGGGTTCGACAGGTCCGTGGTCCGGGTTCGGGGAACGCTCGTTCTCGGTCGTTCTCTCGTTCTCGGTAGCGGGGTAGATCTTGCGTTCCAGGAAGAAGGGCTTGATGTTTCTGACTTCACTTGTCGGTGCCGATCTTGTCGTCGCCGTGGTCTCGGTGTCCGGGGTGGAGTACTTGACGTTCTCGAGGGAGTACTTGGCGTCCAAGAGGAAGTACTTGTCGTTCCGGATGGGTCCCGAAGCCATGAAGCAAATCTTGTCGGGGCCTCATGTCGGTCTTGTCCGCGGATAAACTTGACTTGACGGTTCGATGCCAGCCGCTGGCGCCGCAGAATCGGTCTTGCGTCTGTCGATGGTCTTGTCGCATGGCGGGTCGGCCCGTGGGGCGATCTTGGCGTTAGGCGAACTTGGTCGATGGTCCTCGGTCTCACCCAATTGGTCGGGTCGGGTGGCGATCTTGGCGGTTACTTGGCCACGTTGTCGTTCTTGTCGAGGGTGTGGTCGGCACCTCTTGGGAAGAAGACACCCATCCATCTATTGGCTCTAGAGAGCCCACAAGACTCAAACACACAGAGCACAGTGCCAGCGCAGACGGGCCGGCAGGACCCGCGTGTGGAGGAGGAATGCGAAGGCCCGCTGGGAGAAGGCGGTGTGCTGGTCCGGCGGGCGACGATACTGAAAGGCTGGCCGGGCGGCCGGAGCACTGAGGCGAGGGCGAGGCAGACGCTGGCGGGGTTCGCCGGCGAGGCGGAGCGACGGCGGGCGGGCGCCGCGGAGCGGGGTGACGGCAGCGGGGCGCGGGAGGTTTCAGCGGGCGCGCGACGAGTCGACGCAGCACGGACGGGCGGGCGAGGCAGGCCGAGCGCTGGGCGGGACGGCCGGGGCGGGTCGCGGGAGAACGGGGCCGGGCCGGCGAGGGGCACGCGACGAGCTTGGGCCGGAGGCGGCGGGCGGAGTCCCGCGGGCGCGGTCAGTGGGTCTGGCATGGCGCTGCCGAGCGGGCTCGCGGGCCAAGGCAACGAAGAGAGGAGGCGGCGGTGGCACGGCCGGGCGGGCGGCGAGCGAGAGGCGACCGGCGGCGGAGCCGGGAGGAGGTCGAGGTGCGGGAGAAGAGGCCGAAGGGAGGCGAGGACGGCCATGAAGGGCGGTCCTGGTGGCGTGGTGAGCGGCCGGGGAGGCAGCTAAGCCAATGAGGGCTAAAGGGGTCTGCGTGGCGAGGAAAGTGGGAGGGAGAGGAGATGTAGGTGGGCGCGCAGGTGGAAAAAGAACGAGGGAGGGAGATGCTCTGCGTGGAGGAAGGGGGGGGAGTGTGGGCCAGGCGGGCCCCACGGGACAGGGGTGAGGGGTGCGTGGCGCGTGGCGTGAGTGGGGGGACAGGGGAAGGCGGGTCCCGTGGGTGGGTCAGGTGTGGGAAGGCGGGTGGGAGAGGGGCGTGAGGCTCGGGTGGGTTAATTTGTGAGGAGAGGGCTCGGTTGGGAGTTTTGGTGTGGGTTGGGTAGGCCATGGGGCAGCTAGGGAGTGGTGGTGGCTTTGGGGAGGGTGAGGTGGCGCAGCGAGATAGGCCGGGGTGAGGTGGCCAGGGGGTGGGTAGGATATAATTGGTGGGAAAGAGATTTAGAGAGGGCTGGTTCAACTTGGATCGTTTTAATTCCTGGGGTAGTCGTTCGGGTCTACCCGGCCCGTTCGACTGCCCCACAAAAATAACATAACATCTTATTTAATTTGCAAAACATTTTGGTAACTAGTTTTTGGACAAACAAAATATTCCGGAAGCGACCGGGGTTTGATATTGGATTAAAGATGGGGCGTTTTGGGAAAACAAAACTGGCGTTGCGAAAATAGTTCTGGCAACAATGCATGATGATGACGATGCAATGCACAAATTCAACGCGATTTTCTAGTAGTGGTTTTGCGGGATGCCACACTATAATACCACCATATAACTAATTACGTAAAAAAATTCACAACATGCGCCCCATCATGTCACAATAACTTGAACAAATTCCCGTATGTAGACAGGCGGAAAATGATGAAATAGTATGAAGGTCTATTGATTCTTCTAAGATAAAGATTATATAATTTTAAAAACGTGTACAATATAGTTAAAACAAATTTATTTAACATGATTAGTAATATGTATATTATTGAGGTCATATATATATGCTTAAGAACCACAAGTTTGGCGAGGCCTAGGGAGGTGTCTAAGGAACCAAAATATGAAATATAAAGCATGTTTTCATGAAACGCCATGTCCGTGTCTGGACAACTTGATGTTACGAGAGAAAAAATACACATTAGCAGAAAACATAAAATCTTTTCAAATTTAACATTTTCTATATATTTGAAATAGAAAAGCTAATTAGGTGAAATGTTTTATACAAGACGACCCACATACTCAACACAACTTGAGCAAATTCCTGTATTTTTTGAGAAGCAAAAAATGATGAAATAATATGAAGGTCTATTGATTGTTACAGGATAAAGATTAGATAAAAAATGTGTCCGGTATAATTGAAGTTCAAATATTTGACCTATTATCATATGTACAATATTTTTATTCCGTCGCCATATTCTTAAGGACTGCAAGATATATGATACCAAGGAAGGTGTCTAAAAACCCAAAATATGAAGTATATGAAACATGCTTTTTACAAAACACCATTGTCATGTCTGCACAACTTGATGTTACGAGAGAAAAATATAAAGTTACACATTAGTAGAAGATAATAAAATCCTTACAATTTCAATACTTTTATACAATAGAAAAATGTCCTTGATTTTTTAGAAAAAGTAAATCTATATAACTAATTTAACATTCTTTATATATTTTAAATAGAAATTCTTGAATGACTTGCCTATAACTAGCATCCATGGAAATATATTATCGCCATATGACCACAAGCCTGGTGAGCCGCGGGAAGGTTTCTACGAAAGCTTTTCAAAGTATGTTCAGAGATGCTCAAGTTTTATTCTTAGAATAAGTAGGTAAACATTATAGAGTTAATGTGGCATACTAGACATCGTGCATCTAATAAAACCAAAGCATACACTCTATGAATCTGGTGGGGTCACTTTTTTAAGTAGACCCAACTAATAGACCTTTATAAGTTAACCTGTGATGGTAAAAGCAAGTAGATAACCGTTTATACTTAAAAATAAATGTTTCTTAATTCAAAACATAATTACGGAAAAAGGGAGGCACACCAAACAATCTCACAAAGAAAAAATAACATCTATCCATCAATTTGGTGAACCCTATATTTATTAGAATAACAAATATGATGGATAAGATTGGAAAGTAAATGAGAGGAAACAAGATCTTGAAAATGAAAAATTAAAATTACAAGTGCTTATTTACCTATATCACAAATATAAAAAAATATTAATAAATATTCATAGGTGTTGTCTTATGTTTTTAAAGTTTGAAAATAACTATATAAATTTGTGATATGATTATGTTCAATTATGAAGAATAGCCAAATGTACTATGCTTAGCTACTGCAATCAAGTTGTATCGGTTATGGTATATGATAATCTATCGATAGGATTTGGTTGGGTGGGGCTTGAAGATCTGCCGGTATTTGCTAACAAATATGTTGACTTAATGGTTGTTCTTTTGTAAGGATTTAAAAAATGATAGTTTGGCATTCTATTAAAGGATGGGCCCAAAAGATTGAGATTTATAAGTCTACCATGCATTTCTGTGACAACATCTAGCATGTGAGTGATCTTTCTAGGTAAAATTGTGATGACATAATTGTTGTGATACTTATGAACTTATAATTAGGACAAAATGGGATCCATTTGGTAGCTAGATGCTTTTATGTTTTATATGAAACTATTTGATGTTTTATAGAAATATCTCACATTTTTCCAGTATTATCGAGATTCAAATATGTAATATAGTAGGTGCGGTCAAGATTTTGTAGGTTTTGATACATTCATGTGGTAGTAAGCAATGCCCTCGCATTTGCGAGGGCCACCATGCTAGTTTTTAATCAAAGTTGATAAAGTTTGACTTTGAAAAATCCTAAAACGTGAAGTAATAAAAAACGGAGGGAATACTACAGGACTAGACTAGAGAGAGCCGAAATGATTGGCGTCCCATGTGACATGTGAGCATCATGCATGGGCCAATTAACGAACGCGGAATCGTATATTATGGCCAAGCTGGTTGTGCTAGCTGGATTTGCATAGTATATCATAGTTTGCTTATATTTATTTTCGAACTAACGAGCTGCTTGCTCCTAACTTCATTCCTTACTCCTATTACTTTTTAAGGCCATCTCCATCAAATCAACCCAAGCGTATCTGAATGGATCCGTGCGAACGCATGGGATGGGATGTACGCGGCGGCGCCTTAGCAGACTGATTCATTCTTGACCTAGATCTTACATTGATGAGTCTATCCGGAAAAACGCGGACACAGACTGACCCAGATACAAACAGACATGAGCGTTCTTCTCTTGGGCTGACCTGTCCTTGTCTGTTTGGATCGCGTTGTTGAACACGGCTGACCGTACAGGACGGACCGTTCCAAATCGACGGCAACCTGTTTCAAACGGACAGAAACGGATAGTTTATGACGACCAGATGGGTTGGCCCGATGGAGATGCCCTAAGCGTGATGTTTGTTTGGTACGGGTGAAGAATTCCGCGTTACTCCTGCTTAGAGTGGAATAATGATCGTGCCGGAAAGCGCGCATATATATGTCAGCAAGCACTGACCGACACCATGTACGAAGACACGCTAGCTAGGTGCAAATAAAGTTGCTGCCTCTAGCTAGTGAAGTTTCAGGTTTGCCTATTGTAGAACAACATAGAAAACATTTAGGGGAACCGCATACTAGCATACATGCAAAGTGTCCTTTGATTTATTTTTTCCACCGTTCCATGAGACCAACAAAAAAAACCACCGACGCATTGAGCTAGAAGTTGGATGAATTTGACGAGCCAGAGGTCCGAGCAAGTTGCATGCATGCTGTGCGCTCCGGCCTCAGGTCCAAGTTATATATGAACAGAAACACTCAGCAGCGTGCCGGTGCCGGACGTACGGGACGACGATGCAATGCAATGCATGCTAGGTCGGTTGCGCGGAAGACAACACGGCATGGTTGGTTGGAGCTGTGTCCGAACGATACACGGAGACTATATATGCGTGCATGATTCCACGAGATGGCGGCCATGCGTGCGTGCGTGTGCGTTGCGAGTGACTGAGTTCTAGCAAGGCGGGCACAGTAAGGATTCATCTACTCATCGGACGGGTAATTTAAATGGATTAACTCATTAGTAATATATTATTACGGTGTACGGCGCCACAGCTCGTCCGTACGGCACCGTCGGAGCACGCACTAATAAACAAGTGCAACTTGCGTCGCAAGTGGCGCTCGCCATACCGTACGTATATTTCGCTTAGCTAGTGGCGCGCCTTTCCGTTGCCGGACCCAGAGCACGCGGGCGCGGGGCTGCGGCCGGCCGCTAGCTTCTCCGTCGACAGACGAGAGATCTTGCATGGGCGCGCATGATATCGCCTCGGGAGCCGCGCGCCTTTCCCTCCCTGGCCGATCGAGGTCTCGGTCCGCAGACCACATGGAGTGGCTAGTACGTAGGAGACTGTGATTTCCATGGGCTGCTGCATGCCAGCTTCTCCAAATAAACGAGCACACCACGTGGACGCATCATGCATCGACGACTGAGATCTTGCCACACTAGTAGTAGCTTTTCCTTCTCCGATCCTGTGCGCCCGTGACTGGCGTCCAGGCAGGCCCTGACACGGCAGCCTACTCTACAAGTAATAAGTAGGATAGCGCTGGCCTAGCTCGTAGGTTGGTAACCGTGTCGCTGGCGTGTGGGGGGAGTTGCCACTCTGTCCGAAGCAGCTGCGGAGTCTGTGGGCTACCGACGGGCTGTAATATGCACCAGACCGGGCACACCTGCTGCCACAGTCCGCAGGTAGCTAGGAGCGCCTGTGCGTGTGCAGTCGAGCTAGCTCGTGCCGTTTCTGTACGCTCAGGGTCAGGCGTACGGTGTACGTACGTGGTACAGGCGCAGTCAATTTATCGTACAAGTACGGTCGGTCGTACGGAGTAGTACTAAGTAGGCTGAAGATGCGTGCCTGCTGATTAAGCTGCCCCGGTCAATTTTGAGCTCTTTTGGGTTCAGCTTCCTCCGATTAGAAATATAAGATGTTTTGGGTTTGTCAATTTTTTCAAAAAACTTTGAAACATTGAACCCAAATTTTCAAAGTTTGGAAAAAAAACGAAATCAGACTCGGCTACATGGATCTCAGGTTCCAAAACGACTATTCATTATCCTTAGCGCGCTACTCCACTGATTCTTTCGTTATGAAGATCGGCTCCTCAGAGTTCTGGTGACCTTTTCATTTTAAAATATCACAAAAAAAATTCATATTTACAAGTTTCTCAAAAAAATCTAAATATTTTTTAGATGTTCTGAATGATGCGTCCTACAGGCATATACAAAATCTCTACGCCGGTTCTTTGAACTCTGGGCTAAATAAAATTGATAAATTTCTGAGTTTTAAAAATATGTAACGTTCGTTCTACCCAAAGAATTTTAAACAAAGATTTGCACGATCTGTATGATTAATCGATCTGCATATAACCGGCCGTTCAATTTTTCATGATCGATCGATCCGCGTAGTGATGGCACTAAGGGCGGGGACGACTACACCTCTCGAGCTCCTACAAGCGGCACAGGCGTGCGGCGACATCACTAGAGTGTTGCGGCGCAGAGGGTGCAGAAGTCGATTCAGGAGCTTGCCCGATGCGGACAAGGGAGCTATCAAAGCCAGCACAAATTTAGACTAGGAATGCGTCGCGGCGGATTGATTGGTTCTCGTCGTTGAACTGCATTCGTAGTCCGATCGGACGGAGAACCTCGATCCGTTTGGACTGACTGGTTAGAGATGCCCTAAGGTCTAGTAGTGGCATATTACAACATCTCTACTCGGCTACCTAGGATGCTGATCCGGACGCCGAATTTCGGCCCCGACGCCGAAAATTGGCTCAGTCGCGTACCCAGAAACCTGTTTCGGCCGGATTTGGGCCAAGTTTAGTTCGGACTATCCAGGCCGAACCCAGGTTCCCGTGTATGCCCTGAAAACGTCGGACGCAGCGAACTCGGCGGAAAAAAAACTACGCGTGAACCCGCCGAGTCAGCGATGGAAGCCGAGTTGTCGTCATCCTTGGAACCACACGGCGACCGCTGGACATTAACAACCCGTCTTGTCGGCCACGCGTCGCCAAATTACGACGCCGCCGAATTACGACGCCATCGTCGTCGCTTCGGCTCCCGCAACGGACCGGCGGACACTAACTTCGCGTTGTTTTCTCTTTTCCCGCCCTCGCCGCTACACCCCTCCCGCCCTCGCCACCCGCATCGGCCTTTACAAGCCGTACCCCTCGCCGGAGAACTAGACCAAGGGAGCTCGCGCCAGCACCAGCTGCCGAGCGACGACGGCGGCGAGGATGATGGTCGCGCCGATCCCGGCTTCTCTGACAACCGGCATGTACAAAGAATCTCAGATGTAGAACCGGCAAGACGCTGCAATGACCGCCTTTTTTAGTTTATTATGTACTGGTTTAGTTTAAATTCGATGTAATCCGCTCATATTCAACCATCTTAATGAAATTCATCCTTCTTTAATGAAATTTAGCCGAACTTAGGAATTCGGCCTGAATACGCGAGTGAAAAACTAGACGTACCCAGATCGAAAACTTGTTTCGTCCGGCCAAAAATTGGTTCGGTTTTCGGCTGGGTCCGCCCAACGTAGTGGATACGCTCTTAGCATATAGATAGCCAACTCGCGCGCATCGATCGACCGAAGGCACTGCATTGCACTGTTCTGTGTCAATCGGCCTTTCAATTTGTCCCAATCGATCGACGTCCTCCACGTACTTGATTTCGGTAGGGGCACGCCATGTGCGCCTGCATGGAAAAAATGGCCACTCTTGCCGTGGCCTGTCGACCAAGCTAGCTAGTCATTAGTCAAGCTAGTTCTTCCGGTACTGGTCCGGCCCAGGCCGAACCTAACGTGCATGGTCGAATTGTCTAGCTACCTATGGCACGGGAAGAAGAAACGTGCCAATAGATCTGGACCGTACGTACCAGCTGTACCTTCTGCCTAACGGGTGTCTCCCCGCTCCATTTTCTCGACCGTACTGGGACGATCAATGCTGACTAACTAGACCATGGATCAATTGGCACGTACTAAATGTACAGTCAGCACATGCGTGGCCGGCCGCATGTTAGCTGAGCTGCTGCGAATGCAAGGGATCAATGGAGAATGAGATGTACATGTAGAAATTTATTCATTCCATGTATTTGTGTATTGTACTTTTTTGACTTTTGCGGAGATTATATAGGAGTACAAACTTGGAGGATAAGAAGTCGATGACTTAAAATATAAAAAACATGACTCTTGAATCCTAGTCTATATCTAAGCCGTATATACATATCATAATATTCCTCCTCGATCGTAGTGGGAGACAAGCGTACAATTTTAATTCTTCCTCTTTCGCCGTCTTCTCCGTCTTGGCATCATCAACCGCGTCTCTGATGAACATGATCATGACTGGCACTTAGGGACGTTGTTGGTGTCCCCCTTCTAGTGTCTCTCTTTCCTCCCTCACTCACAGCGGGAATTTTCTGGAGCAAGTGACGACGCAGATGCTGTTGACCAGAGTTTTTAAGCTGCTATAGGCGTTATTCTTGATGTCGATGTCAAGGTAGCCAGACGTAATGTAGTCGTAGTCGAGATAGGTGTGGTCAATGTCATAGTGGGCATAGTTGGTGTGGCCGCCAGTGTGGGACGCGCAAAAAAATTACGTAGTTTTTTTTAACAGGCTGACACTTGTGTTGATGTTTTGCACCTTGTAGAGTTATCGGGGGAATCATGCAGATGTTATAGGGCAAGGTCATAATAACTGAGATCACCAGTTTTTCCAGGACATGAGGAAGCCCACCGAGCACATAACGGTTTTGCTAGGATTGATTAGACGGTTGTAGGGGACATCAGAATTGTGATGCCGATGGTTCGATGCAGCCTTAGCCATCAGATGCGGTCAATGTCGTCGTCTGTGTCATCGAATTCATATCATCGTCGTCGTGCCTTGCAGTTGTACTGTAAGAGGGCGTTGTATATATATTTTCATCATGTGGATGGTATAGAGGTGACGACAGTGGTGTTGACGAAGATGTTGGTGAAGACCATGTTGATGTAGAGGTTGACGGTGATGTATCGGCGATGAAAAGTGTGTTGCTAAAGGCGTCGCTTGAGGTGACGCGTGTTTGTTACCACTGGTAGAAAACATCCCATGCGTCCCGGTTGGTAAGGGCCATTAGTCCCGGTTGCCCAACCGGGACGGGGGCATCGGGACTAAAGCTCCAACCATTAGTCCCGGCTGCCCCACCAACCGGGACAAATGGGGGCACACGTGGCGGCATCGAGCCGAGGGGTGGAGCATAGTCCCGGTTCGTAACACGAACCGACTAATAACGCCGCTGCGTAGATTTGGCCATTTCATTTCGCCGCGAGAATTCATTTTGGCACATTTTGTTGCCGCTGACAGATTTTCGCCACTTTTGTGCCACGCAGAGAATTCATTTAGGTTGTTTTATTGTTTATTTAGTGTTTTGCACTTATTAATGAAGGAACCTTATATTACACAAGATCATCATGACAACATTACATTCAATACACGATCGAGTTCATGCACTACATACAAAAGTTGCTATTCGATGCTACCGCCAATTTCTTGAAAGTTGCTATTTTACAATTCCTATTGTCTATACACCGAGTAGTATTCCCTTGTGTGTTTAGTACTGCATCCAAGAATCCCGCCAATTCCTCTGTATTGCTCGTGCGATCCTTTGGCGTAAGACCGTCCGTAGACGCTCGATCTGATTTAAAAAGGAGTCAGCCTATATGAATATGAAACTAAACACAATTTGATTGTAATTAAAACTATAAAATTGTTTACGACGTGGAGTTGCTCTAAATTCCTGCCATTCTCATCGCACGCCCGCCGGATGAACTCGCATACATAGTATCCACATAGATTGTTACCGGTCCTGCGTCGGGCACTTTACGACAACGAGTTCAATCAAAATAATAATCAAGCATGATAATAATCTGTATCAAAACTAGAATCAAAGAGATGCGCGGATATAGCTAGTGGTGCTTACATCTAGTGGTTGAAATGTAAGCTCCTCTTTCCAAACACCCCTAGCCTTCTTGGTGAACTGCTTCCAAAGCGCTGCGGCTGAGAAAACGAATAAAATAAGTTATTAAGTACTTGATATCATAAAATTCACTTAACGTTGCCGATATAGTGTCGTAATGATTAGAATTATCACTGGAGAAGTATCTGCATATCCTTCCACGTCTCAAGGGGTTTATGTTTGAGTCCATGACTAGTACACGCCTTTGTCAAGTTGAATGATTAATGTAATATAGTGGTACTGCGAATGCAAAACTAATCAATTATATACTTAGCATCGAGTAAGCGAAATAGAAAGTGTATACAAGACAATAACACTCATCGAAATTGTAAGGAAATAGTATTTCCATTTGGTTTCTTGAAACCTTAACGTGTACTATATTATCCTCCGTATCCTGGGGCTTATTTTGAGATTAGCTTCATGAACCCAATATGGGTCAATGAAGACAATGTCATAGATTTGTCCTCTGCATTCGAGAATCTTCATTCTGCATATTAAAGTATAATTATATACATGCAATAAACAAAATATTATAGATGGAGACTAAATTAATTACAGAATTAGTACTTACGGACAATAGGCACTCATGAGAGATTTGTCCAAGGCCTTGATTGAATAATTGAAATAGTTCATCAAATTCAATGGATATCATGTCATCGCTTTCTTTCCCATGATGCTTTTTGTAACCCTCAAAGACTATCCGCTTAGCCCCCTTGTGGCATGCATGTACCGATTATGCAATCTTCGCATTTTTGTTGAAGATTGTTTACCTCCTCAGTTTGACGAGAGGTTTTCGTCTCGGTATTGGTATGCTACTTCACTCACGGGAAGAACTCTAATCGATAAGTCTGGCAATACTCATACCTTGAGCAGCGGCGACTTCTCCAGACAGTAACTACCTCTGGATCATATCGCTTCTTGGCCCCATATTTGCTCGACCCACATTGGTTTGAGAAATCACCTTGAGAGGGCGCAAGTCTGCTTTGCTTGTTCTCCGAAATGGGCAACAGATTTCCGCTTGCATCGATCTGCTCTTCGAGGCTTTTTGTGCTGCATGTGACTTGAGAATAGAACGCTCATAGTCCGATGACTTTTGGCTCGGGTTGATGAAGAGTCTTTAGCATTTTCAACACTTTGGTTTTTCTTCTTTGGTCTGGGAACTCGCTCTTCGGCCGCCTTTAGCTTAAAACGCTGTTCAAGATCAACGATCGCCATGATCTCCTCTTGATACAGTCATAAGCTCTCTTGGGAGGAACCGTTGGTACTTTTGGAAGAGGCTCTTGTTTACGTTCGGCGATCGCCACGACGACAAAGAGCAGACGCCACGCTTTTATCCCGAGGCGCGATGGCTCCGCGGCGATGGCTGCACCGAGATTGGTGAGGCAACGGAGCGGGTGAGGCGACGAAGACGGCTGCCAGCGGCGACGACCTCACTGGAGACGGTGAGGCGGCGAAGATGGCCTTGGCGTGTGATTTGAAGCACGATACAATCCTTCGGCCATAGAATGGTGGCGTTTTTTGCCACCCAAAGATCACATCCCCTTCACCACAGGTAGTGAAGATCCAAAACCTCAAAGGTGGGCATGATTTCATCCACGCCGACAACAGCGTAGCCCTCCGAACCTGACGACGTGGTAAGTTGGTGTGGGTCCAATTGGTAAGGCATAGCCGACCGCCACCTTCATTGATATGTTCACAACTTTGACATGTAGCTCGCGGTGTGTCATCTCCGTGATATCATCCACTGGGTAGCCAAGAGCCATCGGTTGCATCATCGATCGCCATTGTCATCACCCGGGACCTCGGTGGAAGCCACACTGCTTTTTCGATTATTCGATAGGCGGTAGCATCGAATGCGCAGTCTTCTTTGAGATGGGGCCAGAGTACTTTTGCTCTTTAAGTGAGTTAATTTCATCTTGTTGTTGCTTTAATCGTTCTTCAATTAAACGCATTCGCTCTTTCCGACTTTCGCTTCAACCGCCGCCTGTCCTTACTCCTCGGACGGCTTCTATCGGGATATTTCTTACTCTCTTGGAAACCAGGTCCTCCATGATTGGGAGCCTATTGTGCCTCGTGTTCTTCCATCATGTTCCTTATTTCCAAGGGCGAGTGTGAGCTCATCATTCTCTCTATCGGAATGAAGTCCCCATCTTTAACAGCCTTCTTGCTTTTCTCATCCTCTCGATTGGCAAGGGTCTTCTTTATGTCGTATGGTATATATACACTTCCTTCCGAGTCCAACGTGCCCCCATGCCCGTAAAACCAATTCCTTGCACTCTACCCAATCGTCTCTCTCGGGGTGATATTTTTATCACGCAGCCTCGCCAAGTTTCTCCCACTTAGGAATGCCACCTGTAGCCACCTTGCCCCATAGTATGGTGATACTTCTTGTTAGCAGATTCATTTTATTCGTTCGGACATTTTCTTAGCTTTTTCGATTTCTTGTATTCCACAAACTCATCCTAGAATGGTTTTATCTTCTCAAACTGAATATTCTTGAAATCGAGTCTTCTTTTCACGACATAGTCAAGGTGCAATCTTTTCTTCCAGTTGGTGAAACATGGGCCATCTTCTTCAAAGCCCACTCCGACCTTAGCCTCCATGGCTCTCCCATGTTGTGGCGTCCTCAAGCTGGATCCTCCGCATTTGGATCCAGCTCTATCTTCGGTAGTTTGAAATTAACCATGAGCCTCTTCCACAAGAAATCTTTGGCGTGGTTAGGGACAAATAAACATGTTCCCTCTTCATCCGCATTAGCAGGCCTATTCCAATTTCTAATGGTGATCGATTAAGTCCCTAACGATTACTCCGCATTGTGCCACAAATTTGGTTGCGACAACTTGAGGCTGTCGATGCTCTGCTCTCAGCGACATCTTCGATCTGAACCTCTCATGGTCTTGCAACTTTTTGGTTGGGCCTCGTCGCTCTTTTCGGTAGATTCCTTCGATCCGGAGGCTAAAAGAAGAAAGATCGCCGTTACTATTTCTATATAGATAGCAGATGATTAATTAATGAATTGATTTATATTACATGCACCTTGCGAGCGGTCGTCTTCTCGATTACACAAGGCATCGCCTTCTCTCATGGAAGGCAACACCTTCAACCTCAAACAAGTTGTCTACTCCGGTAAAGAGGATCACCCTCACCGAGTTGTTCGTAAACGTTGATACGTCTAAATTATCTTCCCACGGATCACACCTTGGATCAACTCTTCCTTTTCTTCGTCTCGACGTGTGGGTCCATATTTTCTCACTGGGTGGAAAACGAATAAGTCAAAGCGGCTAAAGGAGAAAGTTAAAATGCGGTGTTGAGAGATATAAACCCTAATTCAGAGAAACCCTAATATATACATACACAATAATAAAAATGAAGAGAAAGGGAAACCGTGTAGTAGATAGGCACATCGTCGAACCCACATGCACCTAAGTTGCTTGACAATGTGAATCGGGTCTGGGGGCTACACACAGTGACTGACCAGTGGGGTCGAAGACCAATAATACCAAAGTAATTAATAAACCTAATAATATCTAACTAATAATAAACCTAATAATCGAAACACCGAAAAGAAAGGGAAACAATCAACACATGGCATCGATGCAATGTTCAAGCAAGTATGATGATATGACAAGTTAATTTGCATTGAATGTAACCCTAAGACATGCCCGACGGCACCTTGATACTGTAAAGGACTTCAAAAAAGATTTCCTTCTCTGCTTTGGTAAGAGCATAGCTGGCACGACTTAAGTGACGCCCTTTATCCGTCTTGTTATCTGTATGCATGTTCTTTGGGTCTTTCATAATTTGTTGGTCCTCCCTTGCTTCAGGTGTATCTTTTGTCTTCCCATACACGCCTAGGAATCCTAGCAGGTTCACGCAGAGATTCTTCGTCACGTGCATCACGTCGATTGAAGAGCGGACATGCAGGACTTTCCAATATGGCAGCTCCCAAAATATAGATTTCTTCTTCCACATGGGTGCGTGTCCTGTAGCGACGTCGTTCGGCCGATTGACCTTGGACCCTTTCCAAAGATTACTTCTATGTCCTTGACCATACCAAATACATCATCACCGGTGGAGTTCAGCTTCTTCGGTGATCCGCCTCACCTTGAAATGCTTGCCTTTCTTTCTTACGGAATGATTGGTCGGAAGAAATCGTCGATTCGCTAGGTACACAACCTTCTTGCATTTATGCAAATATGTACCTTCGGTCTTATCTAAGCAGTGGGTGCATGCCTTATATCCTTTGTTTGTCATCCGAAAGGTTACTAAGAGCAGCCAATCATTGATGGTTACGAATAACAACCCTCGTAGATTAAATGGCTCCTGTTTGTTCTCATCCCACGCACGTACACCTGGTTTGCCCCACAACTGTAAGAGTTCTTCAACTAATGGCCTAAGGTACACATCAATGTCGTTGCCCGGTTGCTTCCGGCCTTGGATGAGCACTGGCATCATAATGAACTTACGCTTCATGCACAACCAAGGAGACAGGTTGTAGATACATAGAGTCACGCCAGCTTTGGATCGCCTTCAGCTCTCCCAAAAGGATTCATGCCATCCGATTTAGACCAAACCATAAGTTCCTTGCGTCACCGCAAAGTCCGGGAAGTCTCTCTCGATTTTTCTCCACCGTGACCCATCGGTGGTGTCTCAACTTTCCGTCTTTCTTACGGTCTTCTTTGTGCCATCGCAACAACCTGGCATGCTCTTTGTTTCTGAACATGCGTTTCAACCTTGGTATTATAGGAGCATACCACATAACCTTAGCAGGAACCCTCTTCCGGAGGGGCTCTCTGTGGCATCCCGCAAAAACCACTACTAGAAAATCGCGTTGAATTTGTGCATTGCATCGTCATCATCATGTGTTGGTTGCATAAAACTATGTTTGCAAAGCCCGTGTTGTTTTCTAAAAACGCCCCATCTTTATTCAAACGCCAAAACCCGGGTCGCCGGACTATTTTGTTTTGTCTGTTATCGGGTTGCAAAAATCTTGTTTGAAATAAATAAAAACATTAATTATTTTAGCGGGGCAGTCGAACGGGCCGATTGACCCGAACGACCGCCCCAGAAATTAAATCGGTCCACTGGACACCCCAACAAAGCCTAAACCTACCAACTAATCTACCCCAACCCAACCTCCACATCACCCCCTCCAATACCAGGCTGCCACGTCACCCTGCCCTTTCCCTCTAACCAATCCCCCTCTGCCAACTCACCCCTCATCTCTCTCTCACCTCTCCCTACCCCACGACTCACGAGGTCACACACACACGCACACACCACGCCCCCACCTGCCACTGCCACCCCTGGACCCATGGTCCCCACCTGTCCCTTGGCAGCTCTGTTTCTCTTCCCCAACCCCCTCCCCACCGACGCACTCGCGCACGCACACCCGAGCCAACCGCCCCGCGCGCCCCTTCTTCCCCGCAGCGCTCTCTGCCGGGTCGCCCGCCTCACCTCCCTGGCGGCCAGCAGCCCCACCTCACAGCTCGCCCGCGCTCGCTCCGGGCCCCTGCCGCCGCCTCCGGCCAGCCTCGCCCCGGCAGCCGAGTCGCCACCGCTCACTGCGACTCCCTCCGCGCAGCCGCGTCAGCCGCCCTTGGCCCCCACCTGCTCGACTCCGCCTCGGCCCGCCGCTCCCCTCCGCCGCTGCTGCGCATCGCCCACGTCGCCTCTCCCGCCGCCGTTTCGCGCGTCCCGAGCCTCATGAGCCTCATCTCCGCGCCTCCGGCGGTGCAGGGCCCCGCGGCCGAGCCCGATCCTCCGCCTCCCTCGGCCGCGTGGGCTGGCCTCGCCCGGCCTCCGCGCGGCGCTCGGCGACAACCGCCTCCCTCCTCCCCGGGGCTCGCCCGGCCCGACCGACACATGGCCGTGGCTGCCCTGGCCAGCCGAGCTCAGCCGCGCTCATCTTCCCTGCTTCCTCCCCGCGTCGTCTCTGCGAGATCCTCCCTAGGCGCCCTTCTCCACCGAGCACCGCAGCCGCCTCTGCCCCTCCGCGGTAGCAGCGCCAAGGCAACAGGCCGTGCTGCCGAAGCTCCAAGTTGGCGTTGGTGTGATGTCTTTGCTTCAGTCCTATGGCAAGACACACGAAGACCTTTCGGTTAACAAGGCAGGGATGTGGTATGTGTTGTGAGCGAGACCGAAGACCCCAATGATGCGAAGCCCGATCCCGGTGATCCGAAGACCGCTCCTGGAGTTCGAGACCCGAACCCGATAAACCATCGACGTTGAACCCTCGGAACAACAAGTTCTCCATCCTAGAACGCCATGCCCTCCTGCGAGGATGCGGTGCCGCCGGTATGACAAGATCTTCTCGGGACATCGAGTTCGCCATCACGGAGGACAAGCACGCCTTCAGGGAACCGAAGACACGGAAACCGCAAGACCTTCTTCCCGGGACACCAAGATCTCCGCCGTGAGACGACAAGACCGACGACATGGCCCGACGACCGTGGATGCGATAGAATCGTCTCTCGGACGCCAAGTTCTTCGACCCCGGGGACCGCTCCATCGGAACGCCAAGCCCTTCTTCTGAACCTGAGTTCTTCGTCATAGGCGTCAAGGTCTTCGCCCCGGATCCGAAGACCCCGGTACCCGATCCACTCAAGTTCGCCATCGACGACAAGAACGGCACCGACCAAAACGAATCCGATGCGCCCCCGGCGTCAACCAAGTCCTGCTCCCCGGATGCGACAAGACCTACCCCGATATCCGAGAACGAACCCGTCGAGAACGATCCGTCGAACCCTGGACCCTGAGACCGACCCCGAACCCTCGGAACCCCAAGTTCGTCGAGGCCCCCTAATGTGTGAACCTTTTCCCGAACCCTAGTTTATCATATAATACAACTTGTCGCATACTAAATTGTCATTCTCGCATGCATATCATTGGTTTGGGGGCCTTATGCCGATTCACCTAATAATTAAATATGGGGCCCATATGCGGGCAAATCTAGCCTTATATTGGCCTCATTTAAATTTGTGTAGCGATCCCGATGCTATCTTTTGCCATGATAAACAACATTTAAAATGCGGGGTTTCTAAATAACATGAACCACCTAACTAATTGTCGGGACCCGGTTCCGCTGAATATGACCTAATTGCATTGCACCTTGCCATGCCATGCATCATACATGCATCATGCCGATCTTCTGCCGTTGTATTGAATATTGCATCCGGTGTTTCTTCTAGTGTTTTGGTTCTTCGCGGATAAAGCCGTTGAGTTGATGTGAGTTACCGATCTCGGTTAAACCCTTCGACAATGTTTTCATGAGCATCTCCCTTTTCTACCTATCTTACTTTTATAGTATTTATTCCCTCTGTTGATCTATTGCTATACGTTGCGATGCTTTAGTTTCCGTGCCGTGATATCCTTGCAGCCCTATATTGCCTTGGACACATCCTAATACATTGTTTGGTAGATAGTTGGACTTGCGGCGTCGTAGTCGCTTGCTCTCAAGTCTTTGTGCGTTCAATCGCCACGATTGTTGATGTATTGCCACATGTTGATGTCGGAGATGATTCTAGTTTTACTTATCGTAACTTTAATTTCTGTTTAACAACTAAAATTGGAATAAGCTGAGGCGTCGGTGGGTGGTATATAATATTTGGTTTCCGAACGCCCACTTGTGTCCCGTAAGACCGAGTACTTGATACATTCCTTGATTTATCGCGCTATCCACATCCGGAGGTATATGGGACCTGAGCCGGAGCTTGATTCCGTCTTATTTCTTGGGGCCAAACTAGTTTGAGGTTTTATTTACGATCTGTACTTATGCCATGCTACTTTCGTATTTAAATTGTGCGAGGAGCACCTTTGTCTTTAGGAATTGTGACCCGTTTACGTGGTATCGACAGTCCCGTTTGGGGATCTCATCGTTCTGCTTGACCCCACAAACCTTGAGTCCGTCTCGAAGCTTGCTTGCCGTTGCGGGTGTACTCAAGGGTGGCCCCAAATATTTCGAATCTGTGATTGTTCAGTCGTGAAAGCCTCGTTGGGTTTTGAGTTGGTTTCGAGGTTGATCGGCGTGTGTTGCTATTAGTGCACCGGCCGGGTAAAACTTTCGAAGCCGTGTCATGGATATGGACGACTTGGAGCAAAGATCTCGATCATAGACAAGCATAACTAAAGTTTATTGTTATAAATTTAACTTATAATGACTAGTAATCAGCTTCACTATAACGGAATGGCTAATTAATACTGCCCACAACTGGCGCTTGTTTGGAGTGTCTGCGACCATTGTACTGACTAGTAAGTATTGCAACTAGCGGAATGGCTGAATAAAAGTACCAACAAGCTGCTGGGTTTTGGGTTTATCTCATGCTATCATGCACGATTAGTAATTGTTGCAACTATCAGAATGGTTAACTAAAAGTGCCTTGCTTACTTTATCGGATGATTATCTATACGACTAGTAATTACTGCAGCGATAACTGAATAAATAAAGCGCCAGCTGTGAGTTCCTCGGTTGACTTCCTCGTTTGGTCTCGAGGGAAACACGAGGATGGGTTTGTTTGGTGTTAGTTTCAGTTGGATCGAATAGGTCTTTCTTACCTCTCATTTGCTTGATTGTATCGAGTCTCTATAGGTTGTTTAGTGCATCTGCCGCTGCCGCTCGATCCACCATACCTATGTGGCGAGGACCGCAATTCTAGCCTCGCCGTGTCTTGGCCTCGATCGACGCTCCTTCTTTTTCCTTTGCCCTTTCGGCACCTTTTGTTTAAGCGGTTTTGAGATCGGCCTTAAGCGGGTTACCCTTCCGGCTTGGCAGGCGGGGTTATGGACGCCATTGGTTGTTTCTTGGGCTCTTAGCCCCATTTGCTTCTTGTCCGTAGTCGGACGCTCTACCGTTTCAAGGTGATTTGGATCTTTGTATATTATATCGTATTCTTGACTCATTGAGTTATATATATCTGCTTACATGGGTCCCATCGAGGACTGTTGTGTAATGGTATTACTTCGTTTCCACCCGCGAAAGTGCTGGTGAGCACCTTTGAATCGTTTCTATGCGGGTTTGGCGAATTTTGCTCAAACTTGCATAGGTCGACGAGGGTGTTACACTCTCCCTCAACATCACCGAGGTCATCTCGTCGATCTTATACATAGCCGTTGCATACCGGGCATTTATCTAAATTCTCATACTCCTTACATGCGGTAGAGGATGATCATTAATGCATGCATGTATCTTTTGCACATCTAATCCCGGAGGACAGAGAGTCTTCTTTGCTTCGTAGGTACTCTCGGAAGTTCGTTATGTTTTGGAAACTTGGCTTCATTATTTTCAGCATCTTTTCAAATGAGGAGTCAATTAGACCACACTCGCCTTCCATCGCAACAATTCGATTAATATCGAGCTTTGTGCTGCCATCTTCACAATTTGGGTACAACAATTTCTTGTGATCTTCTAACATGCCCTCTAACTTCAACTTCTCATTTTACATTTCACGGTCTCGCTTTGCATCGAAATGACCCTACCAAGTTCATCACCGGCTCATCGATGCCCGTTCTTCACCTTTTTCCTCTCCATTATCTTCCATTGCGGTATCCTGTATTAGGAAACATATGATGATAGTTGTTATCATCATCTTCTTCTTCACCATCTTCCATCATAACCCCTCTTTCCCGTGCTTGGTCCAGCAATTATAGTTGGGCATGAAACCTTTCATAATCGGTGGCTGCGAATGATTTTCGAGGAAGAGTACTCCTTGTTGTTCGACATTGAACACATGGACAACGTATAAATCCATTCTCTTTGTTTGTCGTAGCCACATCGATAAATTTATCCACGCCTTTGATATACCGGCTACCATGGTCCGTACATCCATTCCCGACCGTTCATACGCATCATATAAGTAAGTTTATCAAAACAGGACATCATAAATAGTGAAATAACCAATTCACACCGACACATGAATTGTATCAATGACCTAGAAAAGATAAGATTGCTAACCTCGATCGAGGAAATAAAGAGGAGAAAGCTCAAGTGCGTCTCAGACACCTTCTATATTTTGTTCTATGAGAAATTCAGCGGGATTTTCACTCAAACATTTCAACAAACACCTTCAATGCATGCATGAAAAAACTAGCACACACCCTCACCTTACACCATTCGAAAAAAGCAGTGGAGGCGGAGGGGCGTTGCATTTATAGAGGGCAGGGGTCTTTAGTCGGTTGAAGCGACAGCAGGACTAAAGGTGCGTCTTAGCCACGTGGGCGTGGCCAAACCTTAAGTCGGTTGGTGGCTCCGGGGACTCTCCTGACGTCTTGCTCAGCCGGGCCGTCAAGCATTAGTCCCGGTTGGTGGCGCAACCGGGACTAATGCTCCCAGGGGTGGCGAACGGATGACCCTTTTTCCTCTAGTGTGGTCCACCTTTTTTTACCGGAGATTTCTAAGGTGCATTCTGAGTCCATATACATGCATGCCCTAAGGGTTAAACGGTCAGTGGCGACCTTGTCATCTCATCTTATTAATTTAACTGCTCACTTTTGTCTAGAAATATGTGTAAAAGAGTCTATAGTTGCATCATCATGTCTATCTAGACACAAATCTACGACAACTTTTTTGAGACGTCGATCGGTAGCACGTACACGCACCAAACTTTCACCAACCTGGTGCTTCAGTTTCCACTGGCGCTGAACTTTTGGTGCTGCTTTGGTGGCAGTATCCATCCCAACACTACCCGAAAGCAAAGGACTGGATGGAACGCCAAGAATGAACACACAGCATAGCAGGGGCTCGACACCGATCACATGATGGATACCACCCTTCTCCGGCCGGCCGATCGATGAGTTCGTCCACCAAACCGTGACACGTACCGTCAAAACCCCGACAACACGAGACGATCAGACGATCGACGCCGCCGCGGGGGAAAGGATAGGTGGAATCTCGCGGCGGCCCTAACGCCATGCCGCGCCGCTTCCGGAAAAAACACGCTCCACAGCGCAGCGAATACCACTGTCGTCGATCGATGCGTCGTCGTCGTCGTCGTCGTCGTCGTCGTCCGTGTCAGTTGGAGCTAGATAATGGACGGCCACGTTTGCATGCATGTGTAGTAGTAGTACTGCTGCTGCTGTAGCGTACGATCGATATGCCACTACGGGCGCGCACAGTGTCCTGTGTTGCTGCTCGATCTCTCCCACGTGAAAATGTTTCGGTACCGGTACATGTAGCGCTAGTGCACGCATGTGATGTGCCGCCTAGCTACGGCCTAGTCTAGAACTAGTGACGTAGTATTCGTCTACGTACTACTATACCTAACATGCTAGCGACATACTTACTCCACTCGAAGCAAGGGTACTAGTACAATACACCTAACATCCTAGTAGAATATTCTTTATTTTCAAAAAAACTAAAAATGCTTTGTTTCCAAACCATACATGGTCTTTGATTTTAGACTCACCATCTACCTACCACCGTACATTGGGAACCAAGCAAAGAGTATACTAGCTACAACGTATAGTCTAGTTAGGTACTTCTTCTGTTGTCTTTTAATCTACATTGTATGGCCAGTTAAGAAAGAATCTACATTCTAGAGTAAACTTTTATTTCATGTCAATCTACATTCTTTTAGCCAACAACAATATAGAAAACGAAAGCGTACGTTCATCTATTGGATGTCATTAGATTGGATTGGTTCTTCACATATATCACTAGCATAAATTAATATGTTGATTTAGTGTCAAATATTAGCGTACAAGTTTACAAATCTCGGTTGCCGTCATCCGGTGTTGTGATTGCTTGTTCTTGTTGGTAGATCGATTAGAAGTCTCAGTGTTTTGTTTACACCGTTTACATTGTCTTCTTCAGGATGTTGAGGCGGCGGCTACGTCCGGAAGTAAGAATAAAGTCCTTCCCGCCTTATCCTCCGTTTGGTGGTACATCTACTATCGGCCGAGGGCATGTGGAGTCGTGTGTCCGATAAATCTTTTGGAATCCGGTCGTTCTTCGCTTTCATTGGTCTGTTTTGAGGTCAGTCTCTTTGATCTATGTTGGTCATCTTCGGCGATGGTAGCTGCTCTGGTGCGCGGGTCCTTTGGGACCTTAGTATGACGACTTCTCGTCTAAATGCTACAAATTTCTCTACTACGATAAGCTTTGCTCACGGTCATGGTGGGCGAGGATGCGGCCGTCTTAAATCCGTGTCAGTGTTTAAAATCGTCGCTAGGTGGTCCATTAACCTATTTGTAATTTGTAGTATTACTTTTAAGACTCGTTATACTATTGTTGATGATTATTAATTGATCGATAGAATTTCACAAAAAAAAACAGAACATTGCAACCGAAAGAAAATACAATACCGGTTTGTTCGACTGATTTTTTTAGGATGTAAAATAAAAGAGAATGGGTGAGTACTCCACTACGTCTATCGTACTAGTATAAGCTAAAATGCTAGCAATATGCATGGTATATCCTTTTTTCATGATGGATGGAGTAAGGGTATTTCCGACCAAGAGAGAATACTAGTGCTACTGATTGACAACATTTCACCAGCAGTCCCATTCAATCACTTGTTTTTCTCTCCAAAAAAAAATGCTCGTGGTAATCGCTTGCTCATCTCTCTCTCTTCCATGTGCCAGGTCAGTAGGTGGGCTCCACGATGACAGGGATATCCCGCTTTCCGCCTCGGACTCTCTCTCGCCTCCACGAGCGGCCGTACGAGCGGGACTACGGACCAGCACGGGCCGGGCAGGAGCGGTCCCGGCGCGAGCCCGAATTCCATCGGTCGGAGCTAAACCGGGTGCTACTTAAGGCTGGGACGGGCCCACCCCTTGTACCTTCCGGGTACTCCAACTGTACCCGCACTTGTACCTCCCCACCCTATTCAATTCCCCTCCCCTCCGCTGGCGTCCTTAAAGAGAGAGAAAAAATAATCCTTTGCTTGGCTATGGACACGCCCTGCTTTCTCCCCATGCATCTGCATGAGCCACTACAGTGGTAATAGTATGAATTTGACTTAAAATAGAATAGGACAGTTTGCTATTTCCTGATTTTCGTTCAGATTTTGGGGTTGGATATTATTACAAAGCTACCTAGAAGAAGAAGACACGTTCCAAAGCTCAGAAAATAAAATGTGGTTATCTTATTATACGCAGGGAGTAATCAAACTACAATTATAATTGTTGGTTATGATGCTCTATTTAAACCGAAAAAATTTGGGCGGCATCATAGAACTACGTGAGGCAAAACAAGTGGTGGTCGGTAAAATTGGATGCCCGCTAAAGCTTCGGTGGTACCTAGCCACACCACTAAATTGCGGGAAAGGAGAGGTGGTCACCACGAATTTAAGGTCGATTCCGCGCAACTTATCGCATTGCTCCATCCAACGTATCAATCTCTCGAGTGGCCAATGACACATTACAAGAGAGGTTCCCATTCTACTGTACACTCGCTATAGAGTTTGCTATTTGTAAAATAAAAGGCTTGATATGAAGGAATGATGCAAAAAAAATAGTACACTAGGGGTAAGGAAAAAGTAGGTCGTGATGCATGGTGAATTATACATTGTTTATGGCATATCTTTTTTTGTTCAGCTTGAACCAGTGTTTGTACAAGCAGCTAGCAAGCAATCTCGTGTACCCAAAGCAGGTGGCCAAATAAATACTCAAGCCATTCCGAGCAAAGAACTTGTGAAATGCCAACGAAATAAAAAAATAATGGCGAAAAGACCTCTGCATTGTGCAAAGCAAAGGCATAACTCCCACCTCTTCCGTTATATAACGAGCCACCATGGCCACCCCAGTACAAACGCCTCGTATCCATCCTCTCAACAACTCAAGCGTCCCTCGCCTCGCCTCGCCAAGAACAAGAACTCGGCGCAGCCGCCCTCCTCCCTGCCTCCATTTCCAAGTCTCTCGTGCTCTCCGACGTCCACCAAAGCAGAGAACCATGAAGCGCCTGCTCAGGCGGCTGTCCCGCGTGGCCGCGGCCGACGCCTGCGCCGCCACGGGCGCGTACCAGCCGCTCCGGCCCGACGCGGCGGCAGGCAAGGCCTCGGCGTCTTCCTCGCCCTCGTCGTCCTTCTTCGGCGCGCGGCGGCTCGGCAGCAGCGCGCGCGTGCCGGAGGGGCACGTGCCGGTGTGCGTGGGCGAGGAGGGCGGCCCCGTGGAGCGCTTCGCCGTGCGCGCCGAGCTCCTGGGCCGGCCGCCGTTCGCCGCGCTGCTCCGCCGCGCCGCGCAGGAGTACGGGTACGGCCACCCGGGCGCGCTCCGCATCCCCTGCGCCGTCGCCGACTTCCGCAGCCTCCTCCTCGGCCTCTCCGACGCCGGCTGCCACGCCACCGACGGTGACGACTCGCCGTTCTACTACTAGTCCATTTCGCCCTCCTTGTTCAGGAGCCAATTGCCCCCTGGCGAGAGCAAATCGGTGAGCCAGCAAACAGAGCCAATTGCCAGATGCTCTGCTTTTACCGATCTACCCCTGTCCGGATGTGTGTACATAGGGAGGGCTTAGCTCCGTCTGGTGGGGTTGGTGGAGGATAGGAGGGACATTTTCTCCTGCCGCTCAGCAATTTTAGGCGTGTAGTGTTCTTCCCTTTCTTCTTCCTCTGGAGTGAGTGTTCATCTAGCTCCAGATCTAGCTCTGGTAGTTGCAATGTAGCATCTTCTCTTGCTAGGGATTTTTGAGGTCTTGGCAACAACAATCATGTAAGCCGCCGCAAGGTTAACCTCATGTGAGTGAAATGGATCTGTTAGCTGCTGCAAATGGAGACCCTGTTCCAAGATCAGGGGATGGAAGTTCTATCCTTTTCTTTTTTTTAAACTCTATATATCTGTATGCTGCATCACTAGCTCTGTCGTGGAGAACAATTAAGTGTACTTTGGCCGTTGGCTTCAGAATCGCTACCAGAAAAATCTGGGTTCGTTGGTAGTGAGGTTGTTCAGCATATATACAGCTATACAGTGTGCTCTGTTTGCCATTGGTAGCCAATGAAAGCTGGAGAATACTGCATGTTCCGGCAGCAGAACCAATGGGCGTGCAGCTCTATCATGGCTTCAAGCCTTGAATTTACTCATGCTTGAAGTTTTATACTCCTTTCGTCTTAAAATAGATGTCTTAAAATTTAAATGCATCTATATACTAAATAATATCTAGATTCATCTAAACTTTTACTAACCACGTCCATTTTGGTCCATTTTGAGACGGAGGAAATAGTAGTACTCCGTACATCATGCTATCAATCAAGCCACTTATTAGCAGCACAGTCAAAACAGTGTACAAGTAACTGAATAAACAGTCACCGGACACAAAGATCTACCGTGCTCTCAGGTCACAGTAGCAAAATCAGAACATTGTGATCCTTACTGTAAGCAGTACCAAATTTATACTGTAAACTTGATCTTTATACACCGAAAAACAAACCGTAAGCAGTCCAAATTTAAACTGGGCATATTACTGCATTTTTAGCAAGTTCTCAGGACAGAAGTTGCCAAAACAATTCAGTTTGCATCATAATTTTTTTTTATGCGCCGTTGATGAAATCTGTGCCTGTGGACCTAACTTGTTCCTTTTTTTTTTGTTGTAGTTTCAGTTATGCTCACTTATCTTTGGAGCACGGTGGCAGAGCAGCATTAGATATACTTTTCTCGTGCAAATACAGTGAAAGCGATGTGAGGTTTCCTTGCAGAATTGGAATATGGTAATCCTTGTGTGTAAAATTGACCCCTGGAAGCTGTATTGCCAGCGCAAAAGAATTATGTGGAGCACACACCCATGTGCAGAAATCTTGGGACAGTACAGATGACAACTGCGTGCTTCTACTGTGGCTGAGATCAGTCACAGGGACGACGATGCCTTGCGCGAGCAGATTTAGCACACCGTCTGAAGCTTTCCACCGCTTTACTTGCACCTAGAAGCCACTAATTCTGGCAATTATCATACATTCTGTCCGGAATCATTGTGTCAGAAACCGCTAACTAGAAATGATCAAAACGCGGGTGATCGTACTACATCAGTACAGGTTACAGGTATTAGGCTGCATTATTGGCATGTGCCTGCCTGTCTGCCTATTTTAAATGCACATTTGGGAATTTCCTGGCTTGAACAGATGTGAAAGGAACACACTGAGAAATTGAATCGGACATGGAGATTTTGGGGGTTTTATATGCAACAAGTTGTGTTCATAATTTCTTCGCGACGATGTATACATGTACTTATATGTATATACATGGCACATGCCGTGTCAACACGACCACAGCTCATATATCTCCAATTTTCCCAGTCAACCGGTGCCAACACCCTCGAAGGAATTGAATACAAGCCGTCACATGGCACCTAGACAGATCTCCAAGAAATGAATTGCAGTCCAAGTCCATGAACAATAGGACAGCTCCTCCCAGTTGATGGAAGACCTCAAGTCATGCGTCTCGCACTGAATGCATGCATCAATGCGTGGAGCAACGCATGGAGCTTGTGAATCCCTGCTACTGCTAGTGCAGGGGCTGGGAAGAGCACGCCATGTGCAGGCAGAGGAGGCAGGAAGTGAAGGCCACGCCACATTGAAAGGCAGAGCACGACTGACTGTCAGGCTGTACGGACGGACGATGAACCGACTGAAACGGCAACGGCGACGAGCACGACGACGCCGGCTCTCGGACCCGGACAGTTGTGGGACCGGCGGCACACATTGCCTGGATGCGCCACCACGTGGCGTTGGCTGCTGTACACGTGGATCGGTTTCATGGCGAGAGTGCTTAGGGCATCTTTATCTTTTTTTTTGAACGGATTACGGGTGCTGCCGAAATATATAGCTGCAATAACGTCGTTGGAGTACAGGAGGCCCGAGAAATAAGAATTACACAGAGGCCCAGAAAATAAGCACCGAGGACCCTAAAAGAAACTTGAAAAAGCAATCAAGTCCACCATCTTCTTCCTCCTCCAGATCGACGATGAAGCTCGGTATCGTGGCCGCACGCGCCTGAGAGCGGCCACACAGGCGAAGCGGCGAAGGAGCGGCAGCCCTCGCCTTGAGGTCCGACGCGTTAAGCATCACCGCCAAGAAGCCATGGAGAGAAGCTCCGGATCGAAACCGCCGCCACGAAGCCAACACTGCACAACACAAGCCACCACCATGGTCGCTTGGAGAAGCGGAGGGACCCAGCGACAAGAACGCCCGCATCCGGGCAAGAAAGAGGCAGAACTCAAGACTTCTTCACATCCTCGCCCACGGCCGGCCAGAAGGAGAAGCACACAAGCCATCGCCACCACACCTCACTCCCCGCCACCACGGCCGGCCAAGAGAGGGTCGCAGCTCAGACTTCCTCACCCGATGCGGGTCCTAGGCCTTTATTGAGAGTCTCCGTGGAAGATCTACACACCCCAACCAACTCCGTCACCGAGACTGCGGCGAAGATCGACCGGCTGCTCCGGATCTAGGCCAATCTGCGGAGACAAAACTCAAGCGCATCTCGCCAAAACACCACAAGGGCAAACACGGAAAACCTAAACCTAGTCCTCACGACTCCTACCGAGAGCCCAACCTAGACTACATGCGCCGGGAGCTCCTCCACCTCCCTCGGCGGCAGCCCAGCGAGTTTAACTGGAGAGGCCCGGCGCCCTCGAGAAAGCTCAGAGGGCATCTCTATCGGGTCGAGTAATCCTGTCCGAGCATATCTTAAACTTGTCCGTGCGGACGCCCGACTATGTAGCATCTTAGGGTGTGTTTGGTAGCCAGTGCTACTCAGATTCTCCATCTCTTTTCATACAAGGTGACCTTAGCTGAGTTGAGATGGGATATTGTCATGTGTTTGAAAGCCTGAGTCAGCTGAGATATATTAAGTGGAGATGTTGTTTGTTAGCATGTGTGTGTTGAGGTGTGTTGGACCCGGGTATTGATTGGTAGACTATTTGAGATGAGATGTGGTTACCTTCTCCTGAGTCAGTGAGACTACCACCAAATGGAATAAATTTTCAGTAAATACATACATATACACTCCATGGTACATACGTGCATAACATCAAAAGCACATAAAAGAGCATTCAGCGTCCATCGATCAATATTACAAAGTCTACATCAATAATATTGCATAATACATACTTCAATTTTTTTTGCATAATACATGTTCCCAACAAATCAATATTAAAAAGTCTACATCAATATTCCCAAAATTCTGCATCCTTATTGTGCAGTATTACAAGCTTCCATATATTCATAGATCACAAGAATGTGCAGGATTTGCTACTACCTTCACAGCTCGTGCATATCCGGCCAGAGACTTTCAGGTCGGAGATGTGCAGATCGACGGAGCTTGATCCGGTCTGAGACGTGCTGCTGCTAGGGTTTGACGACGCCACATGCGGAACAGGAGGAGGTCTCGGTCGTCGGAGGAAGAAGCCGGTAGAGGGAGGGCCGGTTCAACCGTCAGAGACAGACCGCGAGGTCGACCTCGCCCTCTCCATGCCAGCTCGATCTGTATCTCATGGGGAACAGGAGAGCGGCGACGGGAGGCAGAGAGGAGAGGGCAATGAAGGCGATGTCCACGTGTGTCTCATGGGAGGTAGGGGAGCCGGGGGAGGCAGCGAGCTTGGCGGCAGACGGAGGAGGGAAATTTTTGGGCAGGAGGAGCGCTGTATGATGGGCTCGTGGGGAATGGGGGAGGGGGTGACGGGACTCGGGGTCTACCCCTCTCAGCGTGACGCGCGGAGATATTTTCGGTGGCGACTCGTGCGGGCTCCTATTTTTGGGGCGAGCTCGACCGAGCTCACCTGCGAAGCTCGATTCGGCCTTCGCTGCTTGGCAGGGCGCTGAGCGCTTTTTCGTATCCCCTCGGCAATGCGCAGATGGGAAGAGTCGGCCTAACAAACACCGGATCCCGTCAAAATCTCGGCTGGGAGGAGAGTTTTTGAGTAGCCCCGGGCAAACACACCCTTAGTGGCCCGATCCATCCGGACAAACGCGTCCGGCTTGATCCAAATCCACGCACCAAACCTGAGCAACGGTTGCGTCAGCCCGGACGTGCTTGGACAGCACGGGTGTCTTGCCCGTCGGCCACCCGGGGAACATACATCAGTGAAACATTAGTACTTAACAATGGATATACAATACACTAACCCTGCCAGTTACAAAAATGTCGTTTGAACAAAATGGGGGGTTGATCTTGCTACTCCCTCACTACGGCTATTGCTGCTATTCTTTGGAGGAGGATGGCGCGAACTACTACGCCGCCATTGCCACAACCATCATTGCCGCTGCCGCCGGCCCCGTTGATCGCCACCCTAGCGGACTAGATGGCCCGCTGCTAGATGCGTTCGCGATGACGGTTGCACGCATGGCCGCGAGCCACTTCCTTGCCCGCTGCCTTTTTGCGCTCCTCCGCTGCCCGGTTCGCCACGGCCTTGTCCATCTTTGGAGGCCCAGTGGTTCCTCGTCTCCTGGTCGGCGAGCTCCTTCGCCGCAGCAATGTCGCACGCCTGGCGCTGGAGTTCTGCCTCAGCCGCGAGCAACTCTTTCGAAGAAGGAACCTGTTGGAAATATGAGCAATTTACCAAGTGATTTATGCAAAATAAACAGGAGGTAAAACATGACTAGAATGATCGAAATTAAACTAGCCAAATAGTCAGACAGAAAGTATGCAGGGAGTTGCAGAGAGATTGAAGTAATCTAAACAAGATGAAGAAAGAAAGCAGCAGTGCGCTGGTGTTGGCGTTGGAGTTGTCACCCATGTCGTTGAGGAAGAGGTTCTCGATGGCGGGGAAGATGTCGGCGGCGTCGGTGAAGGAGTCCGTGATGAAGCCAGTAGTCGCGCCGATAGCGCTCCCCAAAAAACGTATCGCCCTTCTCCCGTACAGGACTTGAAGAGGCGGGGTTCTGGAGTCCTACTGTCCCGGCTCGCGGTGCACGCCGCAAGACGGGATGGGGAAGAACTGGCAGCTTAGTGCTCTGGAACTTGGAGGCGGTGGTTCTGATTATCTCTGAGGAGAGGAGAGACCTTTCGCTCTTATAGGCACATGTAGACAGGCGAACAGGCGGCGTCGGAAGAGGAAACGAACAGTCACGACCAAAGTCAAACAACCTCCACTAAGTTCGAATTAAACCTCAAGTGAGTTCTTATTTAAAACGCATATTGTTCAAATTCTACACACCCGTTCATATACCAGTCATGCGTGGCAAAAAAGAACTCGGCTCGATTCCCGCAACCCGCGGCGCGCGCGCGCCGTGACGAGGCGAGGTGGGCGGCAGAGGAGGAGGAGCACGCGTGTGGGACTTTTTCCTTCTCCTTCTCATCCTTTTACCAAGTGGTAGGAGAGCCTCCCTTATAAGCTGGTGCAAGCAAGGGTTATGACATAGAAAACAAAAATTTTCCTACGATGTGAACTATATACCAAGATCTATTTATACTAGATACAAACAGCGAGGATGTATATCCGTAGAGAACATACCCTTGAAGACCGACAAAGTTTAACGAGTCCCACTCGTGGTTGATGTAAACGATCTCTTGCCGATCTCAATATCGAGAGGAAGTCCTAGCGCGCAAATCAGCGGCGCATCCGGTGCTTTCACACACGCGTTCGAGGCACCGAGCAACCTCCGCCTCCTCGCTCCCGGTGATGCAGCGGAAGCACAACTCTTTCTTGCCGAATAGCCACGGGAACATGTATCTCGCTAGTCCGAGACCATGGGGAATAAATTCTAGAGGGAGAGAGATCCTTCACGAGGAGGTGTGGTGAGAAGTGAGAGGAGGGCTCCTTTTATAGGAGGAGGGAACCCCAAGGGGGTGGCCGGCGCATGGGGGCTGCCTTGCCCTCCCCTCTTCATGTGGGTGGACACTCCACTCACAAAACTCCTCCAAATTCCTCCACTCAAAATCCCACTCAAAGATCCCATTAAATTTCCACCAAATTTAATGCAAACTCTCATTAAATAAAACTCTTTTATTTTATTCAGAATTTTGTCAATTACTTTAATGAAAAACATTCACAAATAACCCTGCTAGAATTCTATTTCACATGCATAACCACTTTACGCAATTTCACCGAAAACCTTTGGTATCTAGTGAAATAAATTCCTGCGCTTGTTTATTCTTTCGGCATGAAACTTTTGCTCCAATTGGATGTCGGTGTCTCTTAAGTGTGTCACCCTACGGTTCGTGAATAATGCGGACATGATCGAGACCCCTCTCGGATCAATAATCAGAAGCGGGATCTGGAGACCCATACTGACTCCCACACATTCAACGATGACTTTCTTGTGATCGTCGGAACCTTTTACGCTAGTATCTTAATCCCTTTGTTTCACGATATATTACATGTCCGAGATTCGATCATCGGTATCTCCATACCTAGTTTGATCTCGTTACCGACATGCACTCTTTTCTCGTTCCTGTGATATAACATTCTAGTGATCAAATCACTTGCTTGCAAGCTAATCAATGTGATATCACCGAGAGGGCCCAGAGTATATCTATCCGTCATCGGGATGAACAAATTCCACTCTCGATCCATGAGCCTCTACATAACACTTTATTAGTTACGAACCCATCTTTATAATCACCTGTTACGGTGTGACGTTTGATGTTATCAAGAAACTCTTAGGTGTTAGTGATTGACATGATCTCATGGTCTAAGGATTAGGATCACTTCGTAAGTTGTTATAGCAATATAAACTCAATGACTTTGATCGTAATGCTATACTTGGATGAATGTTCATCACATCATTACACTAATGTTGTGATCCGTTATTAACAACATCCAATGTCCATGATCGAAACCTTGATCATCTTGTTAATCAACGAGCTAGTTTATGAGAGAGGCTTAACTAGGAACTTTACATTTGTTTATTAAACACACATGTATTAACGTTTCGTATTAATACAATTATAGCATGCAAAATAAACATCTATCATATACTTGGAATACACATAATAAACAATTTATTATTGCCTCTCGGGCATATTCCTTGATCTCCCACTTGCACTAGAGACAATAATCTAGTTACATAGTGATATATCTAACACCCATTGAGTTACGGTGTTGATCATGTTTTGCTCTAGGGAGAGTTTTAGTCAGCGGATCTGCTACATTGAGATCGTATGTACTTCTACAAATCTTTATATCTCCATCCTTGACATGCTTTCGCGGATGGAGTGAAACCGGCGCTTAATATGCTTGGAATGCTTGTGAGACCTTGGCTCTTTGGCGTTGGCAATGGAACCATTGTTGTCACAATAGATCACCATTGGGTCCAACGCCACCACAACTCCTAGTTAGGATATGAACTCCTTCATCCAAAGCGCTTCTGAGCCGCTTCCAAGCGACAACATATTCGGCCTCCGTTGTTGATCCGCTACCACAGGTTGTTTGGAGCTCCTCCAACTAACGCTCCGCCATTCATGAGAAATACGTATCCGGATTGAGACTTAGAGTCATCCGGATCGGTGTCAAAACTAGCGTCGACATAACACTTAGCGACGAGCTCTTCTTCACCTCCGTATTCAAGAAACATATCCTTAGTTCTTCGTAAGTACTTAAGGATATTCTTGACCGCTATCGATGTTCGAACACGGATCCGATTGGTACCTACTAGTCAAACTAATAGCGTGTGCCACATCCGGTCTTGTACATAGCATGGCGTACATAATAGAGCCTATGGCTGAAGCATAGGGGATTTTGTCCATTCTCTCTCTTTCTTCCGCCGAGCGGACTTTGAGTCTTACTCAATGTCTTGCCTTGTAACATAGGTAAGAACCCTTCTTACTTCCGTCCATTTAAACTTCTTTAAAATCTTATCAAGGTATGTACTGCGATAGCCCTATTAGGCGCCTAGATCTATCTCTATAGATCTTTATGCCTAATATGTATGGCGCTTCACCTAGGTCCTTCATTGAAAATTTCTTTGTTTAGATAACTTTTAACACTGTTTAAAGTTCTATATCATTCGATCAATAATATGTCATCCACATATAATATCGAAATGCCACATTGCTCCCACTCACTTTCTTGTAAATACAAGCTTCTCCATAAGTTTGGACAAATCCAAACTCTTTGATCACCTCATCAAAGCGGAGATTCCAACCGTGATGCTTGCTTCAATCCATAGATGGATCGTTGAAGCTTGCACACCTTGTTAGCATCCTTAGGATCGACAAAACCCTTTGGTTGTATCATATACAACTCTTCTTCAATATTACCATTGAGAAGCGGTTTTGACATCCATCGCCATATTTCATAATTGAAATATGCGGCAATTGCTAACATAATCCTAGCGACTTTAGCATCGCTACGGGAGAAAGTCTCATCGTAGTCAACTCCTTGAATTTGTCGAAACCCCTTTGCGACAAGTCGAGCTTTATAGATGGTCACATTACCATCGGCATCGTTTTCCTTTTGAAAATCCATTTGTTCTCTCTGCCTTTCGGTGTGAGGTAATTCCACCAAGTTCCAAACTTGATTTTCATACATGGATTCCATCTCGGTTTCATGGCTTCTAACCATTTGTTGGAATCCGGGCTCATCATCGCTTCTTCATACGTCGCGGTCATTATATTCATCAACCATGAAATTTATGGCAGGATTTCCGTCTTCGGGGCTGCCGCGTCTGTTTGACTGCGAGGTTCGGTGTACTCTCTTCGGAGTTTCATGATCATTATCATTAGTTCCCTCTTCAGCAGGTGGAGACAACAACTCGGAGCGACTTCGGCGCTACTCGCCATACTTTGAAGAGAAGGTTCCACAACCTCTTGAGTTCTACCTTGACTACTCACACCTTTCGCGAGAAACTCTTTCTCTAGAAAGGATCCATTCTTAACAACAAAAACCTTGCCCTCGGATGCATGATAGAAGGAATACCCAATAGTTTCTTTAGGGTATCCTATGAAGGCATTTTTCCGCTTTGGGTTCGAGTTTATCCGGTTGAAGTTTCTTCACATAAACATAAACCCCAAACTTTAAGAAATGACTTAGGTTTGTTTCCAAACCATAATTCATACGGTGTCGTTTCAGCGGTTTAGATGGTGCCCGATTTAAAGTGAATGCGGCGGTTTCTAGTGCATAACCCCAAAATGACAACGGCAAGTCCGTCGAGAGACATCATAGATCGAACCATATCTAATAAAATACGATTCTGACGTTCAGACACACCATTTTATTTGTGGTGTTCGGCGGTGTGAGTTGTGAAACAATTCCACACTCTTTCGTGTGAGTGCTAAACTCGTAACAGATACTCACCTCCACGGTCGGGGGTAGAAATTTGATCTTTCTATTACGATGATTTTCAACTTCATTACGAAATTCCTTGAACTTTTCAAAGGTTTCGGACTTGTGTTTCATCAAGTAGATATAACCGTATCTACTCAAATCATCCGTGAAAGTAACAAAATAACGATATCCACCTCGGCACACTCATTGGACCACATACATCGAATGTATGATTTCCAATAAATCATCGCCCGTTCCATTGAACAGGAAAGCGGCGTTCTAGTCATCTTGCCCATAAGGCATGGCTCACATGTATCAAATGATTCATAATCAAGTGATTCCAAAAGTCCATCGAATGGAGCTTCTTCATGCGTTTAATGCCAATATGACCTAGCGGCGATTGCCACATATATCTTGGATATATCATCATCAAGTTTAATCCTTTTAGCATCAACATTATGAATATGTGTAACATTATCATCGAGATCCAACGAAATAAACCATTCAACATTGGTGCATGACCATAAAGATTTCATTCATATAAATGGAACAACCATTGTTCTCGATTTGAATGAAAAACCACTTTGCATCAAACATGATCCGGATACAATGTTCATGCTCGGTCGAGGCACCAAATAATGATTATTTAAGTTTATAACTAATCCGGCGGTAAGTGGAGAGGTAGCGTTCGGCGGCGATCACATCAACACTTGATCCATTGCGACCGCATCTTGACCTCACCTTGCTAGCGGTCGCTTTATTCGCACCTGATTCGAGTTACAAATATTAGCCGAACGGTATCAAATACCGGTGCTCTGCGACACTAGTCAAGTACACATCAATAACATGTATATCATATATACCTTTGTTTGCCTTGCCGGCCTTCTTATGCGCGGATACTTGGGCGATTGCGCTTCGATGGCGGTCCCCTTACAATAGTAGCACTTTTCGGTATCGGACTTAGGTCCAACTCGGGGTTTCTTTTCGGTAGCAACAGGCTTGCCTTACTTCCCTTCCGTTTTCCCTTCTTGTCTTTCTTGAAACGGTGTTCCTATTGATCATCAACACTTGATGTTCCTTTTGATCTCCACTTCTGCGGTTTTAAGCATTGTGAAGCTCGGGGAAGACTTCTTCATGCCTTGCATATTATAGTTCATCACGAAGCTCTTATAGCTAGGTGGTAGAGGCTAAGAACACGATGGATGCCTAAGTCAATGGGAATCGTTATTCCCAAGGACACAAGCTTATCGGTAACCCGACATCTTGAGTACATGCTCACTTACGGATGTTCTCTTCCATCATGACTAAAGAACTTTTACGAGCATTGTAGCTCTCTACTGACATGTGTCGAAAATCATTTTCAACTCACCCATTGTATCAAAAGCATTGCCGTTTTGAAGCGCTTTGAAGTTCGGCTCTAGCCCATACAATATGCCGCAATGAACTAAGTTGTGGTCCTCTGACGAGTCGATAGACATTCTTCTCCTCGTCAGGGCATCGTCAAAAGGTGGGGGCCTAACGGCGCTTCTAGCACATATTGCTTTTGTGCGTGGAGAGGAGAATCCTCAAATTCATGGCCCATTCGGTAAAGTTGCTACCGTTCGTTGCTAGTTTCTCTTTCTCCATGAGCGCATTGAAATTAAAAGCGGTGGTGCCATCTACAACAGAATTTGTAAAGTTTAGACTAAGTGTATGATAGATTGAGTTCAACTAATCTATATTACGAATGAACTCCCACTCAGCGACATCCCTCGTGTCCTTTTGGTGATTACATGAACCAAATCCACTACACCAAGTCCGATCATCACGTGAGTCGGTATAGCTTCAAAGCGAGCATCAAATGGGCATCATATCAACTATATGACTCATGCTTAACCTTTCGATTACGTGTTCGAGGCCATGTCATACATGCTAGGCTCGCCAAGTTAGAACCTTAGTATTTTGCGTGTGTAGCTGTTTTACACCAAGTATGGTCGAGGATCCAAGTACACCCGATCATCACGTGATGTCTTGGAGGCGAAAACATAATCGGTGCATACTAAAGGAAGAACACATTCTTATCTTGATATTTAAATGAGGATCATCTTATTATGCTTAACAAAGCGCTAAACAAGCAATATAAGATGCAATCAAACATCATATGTTTATTAGTGAAATTATATGGTTCCCGAGATGATCTCTATCATGTGCATCGTGGTATGATCACTATCATACCTATATGTGTAAATCCACAGTCTATGGATTTTACACGCTATGTGTGTTATGAGTATCATCTCATACTTCTACTTACAACACTACCATATCATAACACTAGCCCAGCAACAATCTAAACTAGGCGCCTCTAATTTATCCATTGCAAGTTTTACGTTGAGGGCTTCGAGATAGAACCGTTCTTACCTACGAACATGAACCTAGCGAGGATAATCAAATTGTTGACAACTCGCTTGCAAAATAGATATTGACTATAGTAGGAGAGATAGACACCGCTAGCCACTTATGCAAACTAGTTGCATGTCAAGCGTGGAGCAGGTCTCATGCGAGGACATGTAAAGTTTGTCGGGCCGCTTCATCCCACTATGCCACCAATATCCAAAATCACAAGAAAGGAGCAACAACATGATCATCATCGCCCACATACTCATATGTGTACTACCGTGTAAAGTATCTACGCATAGATCCGGCTCGATACCCTTTGAAGGGTTATGACATAGAAAACAAAAATTTCCTACGATGTGAACTATATACCAAGATCTATTTATACTAGATACAAACAAGGCGGATGTACATCCGTGAGAACATACCCTTGAAGACCGACAAAGTTTAACGAGTCCAAACTCGTGGTTGATGTAAACGATCTCTTGCGATCTCAAGATCGAGAGGAAGTCCTAAGCGCCGAAATCAGCGGTGCATCCGTGCTCGCTTTACGTTCGAGGCACCGAGCAACCTCCGCCTCCTCGCTCCAGCGATGCAGTGAAGCACAACTCTTTCTTGCGAATAGCCACGGGAACATGTATCTCGCTAGTCGAGACCATGGGGATAAATTCTAGAGGAGAGAGATCCTTCACGAGGAGGTGTGAGTGAGAAGTGAGAGGAGGGCTCCTTTTATAGGAGGAGGGGGAACCCCAAGGGGTGGCAGGCGCATGGGGGCTGCCCTTGCCCTCCCTCTTCATGTGGGTGGACACTCCACTCACAAAACTCCTCCAAATTCCTCCACTCAAAATCCCACTCAAAGATCCCATTAAATTTCCACCAAATTTAATGCAAACTCTCATTAAATAAAACTCTTTTATTTTATTCAGAATTTTGTCAATTACTTTAATGACAAACATTCACAAATAACCCCTTGCTAGAATTCTATTTCACATGCATAACCACTTTACGCAATTTCACCCGAAAACCTGTTTCGGTATCTAGTGAAATAAATTCCTGCGCTTGTTTATTCTTTCGGCATGAAACTTTTGCTCCAATTGGATGTCGGTGTCTTTTAAGTGTGTCACCCTACAGTTCGTGAATAATGCGGACATGGTCGAGACCCCTCTCAGATCAATAATCAGAAGCGGGATCTGGAGACCCATACTGACTCCCACACATTCAACGATGACTTTCTTGTGATCGTCGGAACCTTTTACGCTAGTATCTTAATCCCTTTGTTTCAAGATATATTACATGTCCGAGATTCGATCATCGGTATCTCCATACCTAGTTTGATCTCGTTACCGACATGCACTCTTTTCTCGTTCTCGTGATATAACATTCTAGTGATCAAATCACTTGCTTGCAAGCTAATCAATGTGATATCACCGAGAGGGCCCAGAGTATATCTATCCGTCATTGGGACGAACAAATTCCACTCTCGATCCATGAGCCTCTACATAACACTTTATTAGTTCTGAACCCATCTTTATAATCACCCTGTTACGGTGTGACGTTTGATGTTATCAAGAAACTCTTAGGTGTTAGTGATTGACATGATCTCATGGTCTAAGGATTAGGATCACTTCGTAAGTTGTTATAGCAATATAAACTCAATGACTTTGATCGTAATGCTATACTTGGATGAATGTTCATCACATCATTACACTAATGTTGTGATCCGTTATTAACAACATCCAATGTCCATGATCGAAACCTTGATCATCTTGTTAATCAACGAGCTAGTTTATGAGAGAGGCAACTAGGAACTTTCTGTTTGTTTATTAAACACACATGTATTAACGTTTCCGTATTAATACAATTATAGCATGCAAAATAAACATCTATCATATACTTGGAATACACATAATAAACAATTTATTATTGCCTCTCAGGGCATATTCCCTTCACAAACCTCCTTCAACTAGCAATGTGGGACTAAACATTTGTCCCACCTCTTGCCATGCATGAATGGGCGACATGGGCCTCTAGGATTTTTAGAAATTATTAGAATGGAAAATGGGCTTGGCTATTTAGGCCAAAATTTCAACAGTCCCCCACCAGATCCTAGAAGCACATGTAATTTGTCTTTGGTTCCAAAACACTGTTTTATATACCGATACTGCAGTGGAGACTGTTAAGTTGAATTTCCACTAAAATTCTATGCTACACAAGGTTGTGACTTATACAATGGACTATGCCTTGAACTGCAAGGTTGCTGCAACCTAGCTTCACACGAAGCCTTGACCGATACTGGGCTACCGTGGGAATTCCGTGGGACTTCCCTGTGGGTGGAGATTATGCGTCATACTCCATAGTCTTTCATGAGTTTATTAGAGAGCACCCAACACTTATAGACTGCGACGTTTAACAGTCAGACACATATAGGTGTGTTCTTCAAAAAATATTCTGCAGGACAACATATATGCTTAAGATTATGCCACTTATAACACATTAAGATAAAAATCAATATGATGTGCAGAATAGAAAAGTTATGCATCTTCACGGAGGATACTTTTCTCTTAGTCTACCAACAGCTTATCTTCCAATTCTAATTCACGGGGTCTCCGATCACACAGATTAGTTTGCCACTGTGGAAAACACATAGTGTGGGTTTCATACCCATCTCCTTCGATGCATTTTCTACCACATTGTGTGATAGTCCCTTTGTGAAGGGATTTGCCTGGTTCTTAGATGTTTGAATATAATCCAATGCAATAACTCCGGAGTTTCTCATTTTCCTGACAGATTTTAGTCTCCTCTTTACATGTCTTGAGGACTTCATATTATCCTTAGAACTGTTCACCTTAATAATCACAGTTTGATTATCACAATTCATTGGAATTGCGGGTATAGGTTTTTCAACCACAGGTAAGTCCATCAAGAGTTCACGAAGCGACTCTGCTTCAAAAGTGGATGTGTCTAGTGCTGTGAGTTCTGCTTCTATAGTTGACCTCGTTAAGATGGTCTACTTGCAAGACTTTGAAGAAACACCACCACCACCAAGTGTAAATACATATCCAATTGTGGACTTTATCTCATCAACATCAGTTATCCAATTTGAATCACTATAACCCTCCAGTACCCTCGGATACCCGGTATAGTGAATGCCATAGCTTGCAGTGCCTTTTAGATAGCGCATGACTCTTTCAAGAGCTTGCCAATGATCATCTCCAGGATTTAAAACAAACCAACTGAGCTTGCTAACAGCAAACGCGATGTTAGGTCTTGTAGCGTTAGCCAAGTACATAAGCGAGCCAATTATTTGAGAGTATGCCAATTGATCTCTAACGGTACCTCGATTCTTTTGAAGTAGCACACTAGGATCATACAGTGTTGGAGAAAACTTCCAGTCGCTATACCCAAAGCGACTCAAAATCTTGTCCACATAGTGAGACTAAAGCAGTGTGATCCCACTATCATCATCTCTCAACAGTTTGATGTTCAAGATAACATCAGCTACTCCTAGATCTTCATCTCAAAATACTGAGATAAGAAATCCTTGACCCCCTCAATTACAGTAAGGTTGGTCCCAAAGATCAGTATTTCATCAACATACAAGCATAGAATAACTCCTTCGCCCCCACCATGGCGATAGTATACACACTTTTCAGCTTCGTTTACAACAAAGCCTGCAGCGGGTAAGGTTATATCAAACTTCTCGTTCCACTGCTTAAGTACTTGTTTAAGACCATATAAAGACTTTAGCAGCTTGCACACTTTTCCTTCTTGGCCATTTACTACAAAACCATATGGTTGATCCATATAAATTTCCTCATCCAACTCTCCATTTAGGAAAGCCATCTTAACGCCCATTGGATGAACGAGAAGACCGTGTGAGGCAGCCAGAGAAAGTAGTACTCAAATGGTGGTCAACCTCGCTACAGTTGAGTAAGTGTCAAAGAAGTCTTCACCTTCCTTTTGGGTATAACCCTTGGCCACAAGCCTTGCCTTGTACTTCTCAATAGTACCATCAGGCCTTAGTTTCTTCTTAAACACCCATTTACATCCTACAGGTTTGCACCCATAAGGACGATCAGTGATCTCCCATGTTTTATTAGCTAAAATGGAGTCTATCTCACTATGGATGGCTTCCTTCCAGTAGTAAGCACCAGGAGATGCATAGGCTTCTGAAATAGAAGTGGGAGTATCATCCACGAGGTATACAACGAAATCATCACCAAAATACTTTGTAGTCCTCTATCTCTTGCTCCTTTTAGGAATTTCGTTATCCTCCTCGGGATAGTCTAGGTGTTCAACTGGAATGATAAGTTCAAAAATTATATCTAATTCCTGACTTGATGAGTTAGGCATATCCTTCATGGGAAAGATATCCTCAAAGAAAGTTGCATCATTCGACTCCATGATTTTACCAACATCCATGTCTGGTACTCCGGATTTACTACCAAGAATCGGTAGCCAATGCTACAAAAAGCATGTCCCATAAATACACAATCCACAGTTTTTGGTCCAAGGTTGCGCTGCTTGGGAACTAGCACATGAACTTTTGCCAAACAGCCCCAAGTTCGTAGGTAAGAGAGATTTAACCTTTTATTCTCCCATTCTTCAAATGTAGTAATTACTTTGTTCTTTGTGGGAACTCGGTTTAGGACATGACACGGTCAGTAATGCCTCCCGCCACCATTCCTCGGAGAGACTTGATGTGTCTAACATGGCGTTACCCAAATCTGTTAGAGTGTGGTTCTTTCTTTCGGCTATCCCGTTTGACTGGGGTGAGTAGGGAGGCGTCCTCTCATGTATTATACCATGTTTCGCACAAAAAGAATCAAATTCGTTGGAAAAATACTCTCCACCTCGATCAGACCTAAGCCTCTGAATCTTTCGATAAAATTGGTTTTCTGCTTCAGCTTTATAGACTTAGAAGAAACTCAAAGCCTCATCTTTTGTTTTAAAAAGATACACATGACAGTATCTCATAGAGTCCTCAATCAACGTCATAAAATATTTCTTTCCACCTTTTGTCAACACATCATTCATCTCACAAATATCAGAATGTATGAGTTCTAGTGGTGCCAAATTTCTCACCTCTGCAGTCCTATGTGACTTACGAGGTTGTTTTGCTTGCACACAGGCTAGGCACTTAGATCCTTTGATAGTAGTGAAATTTGGGATTAAATTCATTTTAGATAACCGCGTCATGCAACCAAAATTAACATGACAAAGACGTGAATGCCAGACATTTGATATAAGATCAAACGAAACATGATTCACAATTTTATTACAAACATCTGACAATGACAGGCGGAACAGACCTCCGCACTCATATCCTTTACCAATAAAAGTACCAAACTTAGATAGTACAAACTTATTGGACTTGAAAACAATCTCGTAGCCATCACGACGTAGAAGAGATCCGCTAACAAGATTCTTATTTATTGAGGGAACATGATGCACGTTCTTCAGGCGCACGGTCTTTCCTGAAGTGAACTTCAGATCAACCGTACCAACACCATGAACAGAAGCACGCGAGCCGTTCCCCATCAGCACAGACTGAGTCGCTCTGACCTGATATGAAGAACAGTAGGTAATATACCATAACCAACATCCTTCATATCAACGTCGCTCATGACAACATTAGCGGTCTTGCTGCCCTTCCCATGTTGGCGCCTGTCATAGCGGTTGGGGCAGCTAGGAGCCTAGTGATCAGGATCACCGCACACATGATAGGAACCTTTCTTCTTATCAGTGTTTTTTTTTGAAATTGGTAGACTGTGAGGGCTTGTTCTTCCCATCGAACTTTCCCTTGCCATCAAACTTGCTCTTGTTCTTGGACTTGTGGGACTGGAATTTCTTTTTCTGTACAAAGTTGGCACTTGAACCTCCCTCAGCAACTCGAGCACGTGTGTCTTTTGCTCTCGCCTTCTCTTCCACATCAAGAGTCCCAATGAGATCTGATATGGAAAACTCCTCTCTCTTGTGCTTCAGGGAAGTAGCAAAGTTCCTCCATGAATGGGGAAGCTTGGAAATAATGCCCCCGGCAACGAACTTGTCCGGTAAAACACAGGAGAAGTACTCATGCTCCTTGGCCAGTGCCTGTATCTCATGAGCCTGCTCAACGACGGAGCGGTCATCAGACATCTTGAAGTCATAGAATTGCTCCATGATATACAGTTCACTGCCAGCATCTGAGACCCCAAACTTGGCCTCGAGAGCAGCCCACATGTCCTTGCCGTTATCAAATGACATGTAAGGTTCAACAATGTTCTCCCCAAGCACAGACAATAGAGCAGCCCTGAACAGCTTATCAGTTTTCTTGAAAACTTGCTCCTGGGTAGGAGTAAGATCTCCCTTAGGCTTGCCACGAGTGGCGTCATAGCAGTTCATGTTCTCAAACCAGAGAACTGCTCTCATGCGCCATCTCTTATAGTGCATACCCTCAAAGACAGGTGGCTTCACAGATGCCATGAAACCACTTGGAGTAAATTGCCTATAATAAGGTTTTTGGATTGTTGGAAATATGAGCAATTTACCAAGTGATTTATGCGAAATAAACAGGAGGTAAAACATAACTAGAATGATTGAAATTAAACTAGCCAACTAATCTGATAGAAAGTATGTAGAGAGATCGAAGTAATCTGAACAAGATGAAGAAAGAAAGCATATATTAGTGTGCCGGTGTTGGCGTTGGAGTTGTCACCCATGTCGTCGAGAAAGAGGTTCTCGATGGCGGGGAAGAAGTCGTCGTTGGGGAAGATGTCGTCGGCGTCGGTCAGGAGTCCGTGATGAAGCCAGTAGTCGCGCCGATAGCCCTCCCCAAAAACCTTATCACCCTTATCCCATACATGACTCGAAGAGGCGGGGTTCCGGAGACCTACTGTCCCGGCTCGTGGTGCATGCCGCAAGACGGGATGGGGAAGAACTAGCAGCTCAGTGCTCTGGAACTTGGAGGCGGTGGTTCTGATTATGTCCGAGGAGAGGAGCGACCTTCCGCTCTTATAGGCATAGGTAGACAAGCGAACAGGCGGCGTTAGAAGAGGAAATGAATAGGCATCGATCAAAGTCAAACAGCCTCCACTAAGTTCGAATTAAACCTCCACTGAGTTCGTATTTAAAACGCAGACTGTTCAAATTCTGCACACCCGTTTACATACCAGTCATGCGTGGCAAAAAAGAACTTGGCTCGGCGAGATTCCCGCAACCTGCAGCGCGCGCGTCGTGGCGAGGCAAGGTAGGCGGCGAAAGAGGAGTGCGCGTGTGGGACTCTCTCCTTCTCCTTCTCATCCTTTTACCAAGTGGTAGAAGAACCTCCCTTATAAGCTGGTGCAAACCTCCCTAAACTAGCAATGTGATACTAAATATTTGTCCTACCTCTTGTCATGCATGAATGGGCCACATGGGCCTCTAGGATTTTCAGGAATTATTAGAATGGAAAATGGATTGGGCTATTTAGGACAAAATTCCAACAGAGCCAGAATCGGAGCACCATTGGGGCCTAAGCCCAACACCTGCGTGATCTGCACGGGGATGGCGATGCCCGCCTTCCCCTCCTCCTCCAGCTGATCCATCTCCTTTCCTTCCTCCTCCTCGTCCTCCACCACCTCCATCACGTCGCCGTTGATGAGGGCCCACGCGGCCGCTCTCAGTGGCCATAGCCACGCGCTCCTCCTCCGTCGTCGAGTCGGCGACGTGCTCGTGCTGCTCCTATTCCGCGTCGCTGCGCATTTTGGCGGCATGGCGGAGCTCGCGGACGGTGACCTTGACAACCTCCTTGGCCACCTCCTCTAGCATGGTCATGGCCGCCTCGTGGCGGATCTAGCAGAGTGCTGTTGATGCGGCCTCCAAGGACACCGCCTCCTTGTTGGCGACGTGGTGTATATCGCGCACTGCCCATTTGGTGGTCAACATGGAGGCCGCCTCCACCACCCACTCCAGCGCCAACTCGGCGACATGGCCTTATTTATCGAAGGCGAACACATGCGCCTGGCCAACAATGTGACCTCGAGATGGACCTCGTCGGCCTCCACCTCTGGGAAGCGGGTGCGGCACATCTCCTGAATCTTGGTCCAGTTGGCGATCTTGTGAAGAGGCATGGCCGGTGGTGGCTGGCGCTTTTTCGGCTGCTGGTTTGCTCTTGCTTTGGGCTTGTTGTCTCTGCCGCCTCGACGACCGCCTTTTATAGACCGTGGCGAAGGCGGAAAACGGCCTGGGAGACGCGGGAAGTTTTGTAGCCACGGAAAACAAGGCGCCCTCGGGAAACGATGACGGGAAACGCCGGGGGGCGGGAAGCGGCCGATGCTGATAGCCGACGTTGCGTCGCCATTAACGTCCCATCGCGAGGGTGTCAAGCAGTGATATCAGAAGCGAGACAGACAGATGGGTCAGGCCGCTGGATACGGCTGGCCTGGCAGTTCGGATCCTGACCCGGCCCGATCCAAACGGTCAGAAACGGGATGTTTTGGGCGACCACATGGGTTGCCTGGTGGAGATGCCCTTGTCTTGACTTGGCTAGGGGAACGGCAAGCTGCATCGTGGCAAGTCAAAATGCAATGCAAGGCGACACGAAGCAGGAGCAGCAGCACCGTGTGGCTGATTGAAGATATTTTGTTGCAGGTGGGAAGGGGGAGCAGAACGGCAACGACGAGTGGGAGCTGGATTCTGCTGCGATTCAGCAATGCAGCGCTACAGCGGGTGTAGGCAATGGAGGCTGAACTGATGGATGGGGAGAATTCGTTGGGATGGGCTACGACGAGAGTGGGTCGTCATGACTAAGATTGAGATGAAACTCAAAATGCAGGGAGATATGCCTAGTCCAATCTAACACGCCCCCCAAAAAAAATTGAACTAGGCCTCGAGAACGACTGCTCCACAAATGACGGCGGAAAACATTTTAAAAAAGGCGAGCGCGCCGAGGATAACTTCTCTGATCCCGGGTCCCATGCGTGACACGTGTCTTTTTTTGTCCGGATTCCCGCTTTTCTATAAATTATCCCTACTTGCTACAAAATATCCCGCTTTTGCCAATAAACTATTTGACCTAGAAAATAGAAAAATAGAGTGGACCTCGCTGAAGACCACGTCGGCGACCGCGTAGCAAAAAATTTATGCTAATGTAGCATATTCGACCTCGCCGGAGACTTTCGCCGGAGTTTCGCCGAAAACTATGTAGCAAAAAAATTATGCTAATGTAGCAAAACCGGAGAACAATTCTTGCAAAATATTTGTATTAGTGTATAATTTTATTTTTCGCCGGAGACATCATCGGGATCTCGCAGAAAACCATAGGTGCAGAAATAAGTGTAGCATTTGGAGAACATCAATATAGCAAAGCCGCAACGAATACATAGCAAAACATAAAAGGAGTATGTAGCAAAATTAGCCCCCGCTTCGCCCAAGGTAGCAACATCATGCACTCATAGTAGCAACATCGTAGACCCAAGGTAGCAGAGCCGTATGCCGTCGGTAGCAAAGGTTTATGTTAGGGGTGATCCCTTGGGGTGGCCTGATCTTTCACGAATTCCGTGGGAATCGAGGGGGAAGCGAGTGGAAGGGGAAGGGGATGAAATCCACGAACACACACGCGAAGACCTCGATGAACACACACACACACACGAAAACATGATACAAGCCGATAGCTCACGCTGGTGGCAACCGGTCCAACACAATCCCTAGGATCGGCGTTGGGCAAGACACTCTCCACGGCCAACAGCGGGGTGAAAGGCTTGATGAGATCTTGACTACTTGGGGACGAGACACGAGATCCCAAGGACTTGTACAACAGGCATACGAGGCAAAATCCAAGAGGTTGTGGATAATTTGGTGCTCCTTGTCAAGGAGCATGAGACAAATAGTTGATAGATCCTCAAAGGGGTGTCTTCAACTACAACTATCCAAGTCTGGAGTTTACAATAGCGGGTGGGGGCTATTTATAGGCCAGCCACATAAACATGGGTAGTTTAGGAACAAAACGGAAAAATGTAGAGAGGGGTACAGGGCGCTGAGCCGAGCTGACGTGAACAGGTTCAGTAACGACCGGTAGTACCGGGCTCGCGACCGATAGTACCGGTCACCACCGGTAGTACCGCTCAGGGACCGGTAGTACCGCTTGCGGTCCTGGGACTTCAGTTGGAGTCGTCAGTAGCGAGCGGTAGTAGAGGGCGGTAGTACCGCTGACCGGTAGTACTGGTTCCAGCACCAGTAGTACCGCTGGCTTCTGGTGCTTGGATGGGTTCCTTTTGGAGCGTCCGGTAGCAGTGCCCAGTGGTGCCGCTTGCACCGGTAGTACCGGTCGCCGGATCCGGTAGTACCGCTGGAGCCTGAATGGGGTTGGTCCGTTCCGCTGTGGTTTCTCCGTTCCATGGGTCCTTCTCTTCATACCTGATGATGCACAGGATGGGCGTATGAAGTAGCAAGCCATCCAGGGGCATATCGAAATCACACGAGGAAAGGAGCGAGTTAACCTTAGCTTGTAGGAGTGTGGCTTGCAGCGAGTCATGGGTCCACTTGGGAGCTCATAGGAGTAGATGTAGTAGCGTTAGTGGGGCCAGTGCATCAGCTCCCCACAGGAAAGAGTCGTCCTCGACTCTTCAACCTTCTCAACGTCATCATTTCCATGGAATGGTGAAAGGTCCTTGACATTGAACGTCGGGCTCACAAGGTACTTTGATGTTGGGATATCGATGATGTAGGCATTGTTGTTGATCCTCTTTAGTACTTTGAACAGTCCATCACCTCTTGGCTTGAGTTTGGAGTCGCGATCCTTGGGGAAGCGGTCTTTACTCAAGTGTATCCACACAAGGTCGCCTTCTTCGAAGATCATCTCTTTCTTGTTCTTGTTTAGCCTTGATGCTTGGCGAAGGACTTGTTGCTCGATCGTAGCTCTTGTGTCTTCATGTAGCTTTGTCATTGCTTGGGCACGCTTGTCAATGTCCATGTTGGTGCGGTTGTGTAGAGGAAGAGGTAATATGTCGGCGCGGTGAGGCTCGAATCCATAAACGATCATGAGCGGGTTCATCATGATGGTAGAGTGCTTTCTTGCGATTGTAAGCGAACTAGGCGTGTGGAATATATTCCTCCCAATCTTTAAGATTCTTCTTTATCAACACGAGAGAAGGGTGCCAAGGCTTGGTTGTGACCTTGGTTTGTCCATCGGTTTGAGGATGCGGTGACGACAATAGGAGCTTGATGCCGAGCTTGCCATGAGTGTCTTCAAAAGTAGCTCATGAATTTGGCGTCGTGGTCGGAGACGATTGTGCGTGGTACACCGTGAAGACGGATTATTTCCCTGAAAAACAAACTTGCCACATGTGAAGCATCATCGATCTTGTGGCACGGAATGAAATGTGCTATTATGGAAAAACGATCCACTACCACAAATATAGAATCATGAAAATGTTTAGATCTAGGTAAACCAACACAAAGTCCATGCTAATGTCCGACCAAGGTGCATGAGGAATAGGTAATGGCATATACAGACCAAAAGGGTTAGACTTAAACTTAGCTTGGACACAAGTAGTGCATCGTTGGACGTGGCGTTCCACGTCGCGCTTCATCTTGGGCCAATAGTAGTGAGTGGCGAGCATGTCATATGTCTTGTCACGGCCAAAGTGACCCATAAGGCCTCCACCATGGGATTCTTGAAGAAGAAAAATTTGGAGAGATGACTTCAGAATGCAAAGCTTGTTTTGTTTGGAGAGATCGAAGTAATCTAAACAAGATGAAGAAAGAAAGCAGCAGTACGCCGGTGTTGGCGTTGTAGTTGTCACCCATGTCGTCGAGGAAGAGGTTCTCGATGGCGGGGAAGATGTCGGCGGCGTCGGTGAAGGAGTCTGTGATGAAGCCAGTAGTCACGCCGATAGCGCTCCCCAAAAAACGTATCGCCCTTCTCCCGTACAGGACTTGAAGAGGCGGGGTTCTGGAGGCCTACTGTCCCGGCTCGCGGTGCACGCCGCAAGACGGGATGGAGAAGAACTGGCAGCTTAGTGCTCTGGAACTTGGAGGCGGTGGTTCTGATTATCTCTGAGGAGAGGAGAGACCTTTCGCTCTTATAGGCACATGTAGACAGGCGAACAGGCGGCGTCGGAAGAGGAAACGAACAAGCAGCGACCAAAGTCAAACAACCTCCACTAAGTTTGAATTAAACTTCCAGTGAGTTCGTATTTAAAACGCATATTGTTCAAATTCTACACACCCGTTCATATACCAGTCATGCGTGGCAAAAAAGAACTCGGCTCGATTCCGCATAACCATGGCCTTGTAGCGTGTGGCGAGGTGGGCGGCAGAGGAGGAGGAGCACGCGTGTGGGACTTTTTCCTTCTCCTTCTCATCCTTTTACCAAGTGGTAGGAGAGCCTCCCTTATAAGCTGGTGCAAACCTCCTTCAACTAGCAATGTGGGACTAAACATTTGTCCCACCTCTTGCCATGCATGATTGGGCGACATGGGCCTCTAGGATTTTTAGAAATTATTAGAATGGAAAATGGGCTCGGCTATTTAGGCCAAAATTTCAACAATCCCCCCACCAGATCCTAGAAGCACATGTAATTTGTCTTTTGTTCCAAAACACTGTTTTATATACCGATCTTTGCGGGAAACACTGTTTATATCCGATCTTGCGTGGATCTGTTAAGTTGAATTTCCACCTAAAATTCTATGCTACACAAGGTTGTGACTTATACAATGGACTATGCCTTGAACTGCAAGGTTGCTGCAACCTAGCTTCACACGAAGCCTTGACCGATACTGGGCTACCGTGGCAATTCCGTGGGACTTCCCTGTGGGTGGAGATTATGCGTCATACTCCATGGCCTTTCATGAGTTTATTAGAGAGCACCCAACACTTATAGACTGTGTCGTTTAACAGTCAGACACATATAGGTGTGTTCTTTAAAAAATGTTCTGCAGGACAACATATATGCTTAAGATTATGCCACTTATAACACATTAAGATAAAAATCAATATGATGTGCAGAATAGAAAAGTTATGCATCTTCACGGAGGATACTTTCCTCTTAGTCTACCAACAGCTTATCTCCCAATTCTAATTCACGGGGTCTCCGATCACATAGATTAGTTTGCCACTGTGGAAAACACATAGTGTGGGTTTCATACCCATCTCCTTCGATGCATTTTGTACCACATTGTGTGATAGTCCCTTTGTGAAGGGATCTGCCTGGTTCTTAGATGTTTGAATATAATCCAATGCAATAACTCCGGAGTTTCTCATTTTCCTGACAGATTTTAGTCTCCTCTTTACATGTCTTGAGGACTTCATATTATCCTTTGAACTGTTCACCTTAATAATCACAGTTTGATTATCACAGTTCATTGGAATTGCGGGTATAGGTTTTTCAACCACAGGTAAGTCCATCAAGAGTTCATGAAGCGACTCTGCTTCAAAAGTGGACGTGTCTAGTGCTGTGAGTTCTGCTTCTACAATTGACCTCGTTAAGATAAATGCCTTGAAAGACTTCCAAGAAAAACCACCACCACCAAGTGTAAATACATATCCATTTGTGGACTTTATCGCATCAACATCAGTTATCCAATTTGAATCACTATAACCCTCCAGTACCCTCGGATACCCGGTATAGTGAATGCCATAGCTTGCAGTGCCTTTTAGATAGCGCATGACTCTTTCAAGAGCTTGCCAATGATCATCTCCAGGATTTGAAACAAATCAACTGGGCTTGCTAACAACAAACGCGATGTAAGGTCTTGTAGCGTTAGCCAAGTACATAAGCGATCCAATTATTTGAGAGTATGTCAATTGATCTCTAACGGTACCTCGATTCTTTTGAAGTAGCACACTAGGATCATACAGTGTTGGAGAAAAATTGCAGTCGCTATACCCAAAGAGACTCAAAATCTTGTCCACATAGTGAGACTAAAGCAGTGTGATCCCACTATCATCATCTCTCAACAGTTTGATGTTCAATATAACATCAGCTACTCCTAGATCTTCATCTCAAAAGACTGAGATAAGAAATCCTTGACCCCCTCAATTACAGTAAGGTTGGTCCCAAAGATCAGTATGTCATCAACATACAAGCATAGAATAACTCCTTCACCCCAACCATGGCGATAATATACACACTTTTCAGCTTCGTTTACAACAAAAACTGCAGCGGGTAAGGTTTTATCAAACTTCTCGTTCCACTGCTTAGGTACTTGTTTAAGACCATATAAAGACTTCAGCAGCTTGCACACTTTTCCTTCTTGGCCATTTACTACAAAACCATATGGTTGATCCATATAAATTTCCTCATCCAACTCTCCATTTAGGAAAGCCGTCTTAACGTCCATTGGATGAACGAGAAGACCGTGTGAGGCAGCCAGATAAAGTAGTACTCAAATGGTGGTCAACCTTGCTCTGATTGAGTAAGTGTCAAAGAAGTCTTCATCTTCCTTTTGGGTATAACCCTTGGCCACAAGCCTTGCCTTGTACTTCTCAATAGTACCATCAGGCCTTAGTTTCTTCTTAAACACCCATTTACATCCTACAGGTTTGCACCCATAAGGACGATCAGTGATCTCCCATGTTTTATTAGCTAAAATGGAGTCTATCTCACTATGGATGGCTTCCTTCCAGTAGTAAGCACCAGGAGATGCATAGGCTTCTGAAATAGAAGTGGGAGTATCATCCACGAGGTATACAACGAAATCATCACCAAAATACTTTGTAGTCCTCTATATCTTGCTCCTTTTAGGAATTTCGTTATCCTCCTCGGGATAGTCTAGGTGTTCAACTTCGAAGATCATCTCTTTCTTGTTCTTGTTTAGCCTTGATGCTTGGCGAAGGACTTGTTGCTCAATCGTAGCTCTTGTGTCTTCATGTAGCTTTTTCATTGCTTGGGCACGCTTGTCAACGTCCATGTTGGTGCGGTCGTGTAGAGGAAGAGGTAATATGTCGAGCGCGGTGGGAGGCTAGAATCCATAGACGATCATGAACGGGTTCATCATGGTCATAGAGTGCTTTGCGCGATTGTAGGCGAACTAGGTGTGTGGAATATATTCCTCCCAATCTTTAAGATTCTTCTTTATCAACACGCAAAGAAGGGTGCCAAGGCTTCGGTTGACGACCTCGGTTTGAGGATGCGAGGCAAACGAGAATAGGAGCTTGATGCCGAGCTTGACCATGAGTGTCTTCCAAAAGTAGCTCATGAATTTGACGTCGCGGTCGGAGACGATTGTTCGTGGTACACCGTGAAGACGGATTATTTCCCTAAAAAACAAACTTGCCACATGTGAAGCATCATCGATCTTGTGGCATGGAATGAAATGTGCTATTTTGGAAAAACGATCCACTACCACAAATATAGAATCATGAAAATGTTTAGATCTAGGTAAACCTAACACAAAGTCCATGCTAATGTCCGACCAAGGTGCATGAGGAATAGGTAATGGCATATACAGACCAAAAGGGTTAGACTTAAACTTAGCTTGGACACAAGTAGTGCGTCGTTGGACGTGGCATTCCACGCCGCGCTTCATCTTGGGCCAATAGTAGTGAGTGGCGAGCATGTCATATGTCTTGTCACGGCCAAAGTGACCCATAAGGCCTCCACCATGGGATTCTTGAAGAAGAAAAATTTGGAGAGACGACTTCGGAATGCAAAGCTTGTTTTGTTTGAATAGAAAACCCTTATGCAAATAGAAATCATCAAATCCTTTCTCTATTGAACACTTTGCCAAAATTGGTCCAAAGGACGGGTCGGAAGCGTACAAAGATTTGATGTCATCAAGACCCAAAACGTTTACTTCGAGTCGCGTAAGAAGGCTTGTATTTTTGCGAGACAAGGCGTCCGCTACTATATTTTCTTTGCCTTTCTTGTACTTGACAATGTAAGGAAAAGACTCCATGAACTCAACCCATTTGGCGTGTCTTTTACTCAAATTGGCTTGGCCCTTAAGATATTTCAACGACTCATGGTCGGAATGGATGATAAACTCTTTGGGCCAAAGGTAGTGTTGCCACACTTGAAGGACACGAACCAAGGCAAAAAGCTCTTTCTCATAAATTGGATAGTTAAGGCGTGCGCCATCAAGTTTTTCGCTATGGTATGCAATATGACGCCCATTTTGCATAAGGACACGCCCAATGCCAAATCCCCTAGCGTCACGCTCGATCTCAAGCGAGGTGGTGCTTGGTGAGCCTCTTTTGAGCTCATCAAGCGCTTTTGTTGTGCTTTGCCCCAAATAAAAGTGACATTTTCTTGGTTAACTTTCGTTGAGAGGGCAAGCAATGGTAGAAAAGTCTTTCACAAGCGGCGGTAGAAACCGCCAACCCATGAAAACTCTGAAGTTCACTAACATTGGTAGGTATGGGCCAATCTCTTATGTCCTTAACTTTAGAGACATCAACTTCAATGCCATTAGAAGACACAACAAAAGCAAGGAAAATCAGTTTGTCTTTTGCAAAAGTGCACTTTGGGGGATTAGCATAGAGATTTTCATGACGAAGGATTTGGAGGACCTCCTTAACATGAGTAACATGCTCCTCTTGTGACTTGCTATAGACAAGGATGTCATCAAACTAAACAACGATACTCTTCCCAATGAGATATCTCAAAATATGGTTCATGAGGCATGAAGGTAGATGGGAATTTGATAAGCCAAAAGGCATAACCAACCATTCATAGAGACCAAGCTTGGTCTTGAAGGCGTTTTCCACTCATCACCTTGACCATGCGAATTTGTGGTAACCACTACGAAGATCAATTTTCAAAAATATAGTGGCTCCACATAACTCATCAAGCATGTCATCAAGACGCGGTATATGATGTTGATAATGCACGGTGATAGCATTGATTGGACGACAGTCCATGCATAACCACAATGTATCATCTGTTTTTGGTACGAGAATCACAGGTACCGCGCTTGGGCTGGTGCTTACTTGGATCAAACCTTTGGAGACGAGTTGGTTGATTTGTCGTTCTATCTCTTTCGTCTCTTCGGGGTTTGTGCGGTACGTGGCGCGGTTTGGGAGGGGTGCGCCGGGTATGAGGTTAATGCGGTGCTCGATTCTGCAAAGAGGGCTTAGTCCATGAGGAAGCTCTTCGGGGAATACATCTTGGAATTCCTGCAAAATAGTCATCAAAGAAGGAGGAACGTTTGTCAAGTCATTAGTTCCTTGCGGTAGTCCCTTGCATATAAGGACGTAGTGCAAGATGGATGGGTTGTTCCTCACTTCTCTCATCTCACTTTTGGTGGAAAGAAGAACACTCTTATTTTTTCCACTCGAGTTTGGCTTGTGGCTCTCACTCACGATAGTGTGGTTCTCTCGCTCACTACTCTTCGCACAAGGTGGTGTTGTGCTTTGCTCCCTCGCTAAAGCCTTTGCATTGTCCGCAATTATTTGGCTAGGATTCATTGGTTGCAAAACACAAGTCTTTTCAAGCCACTTGAAGGTATAAGTATTTGCCTGACCATTATGCAAAGCACGCTTGTCATATTGCCATGGCCTTCCTAGCAACATATGGCAAACCGTCATGGGGACCACATCACATTCCACCGTGTCTTTGTATGGTCCAATTGAGAACGTTACCGAGACGGTGTGCTTGATCTTGACGGACCCTTGGTTACTTAGCCATTGTATATGGTAGGGATGCTTGTGCGGATGGAGGGTGAGGTTTAGTTTCTCACACAATTCCGTGCTTGTAAGATTGTGGCAACTCCCTCCACCGATGAAAACTTTTATGGACTTCCCATTGATACCGGCACGAGTTTGGAAGATGTTTGATCTTTGGTATTTATTCTCATTGACTTGAGTAGTTAAGACCCTTGTGACCACAAGCGATGGACTTGCATCATGCTCACACACAAGTAGTTCTTGGTCATCTTCCAAATGTTGCGTTGCCATTGCTTCCTTGAACCTTGCATCAAACTCATCTTCACTCAAGTATTCTTCATCGCCATTGTTGTGGATGAATAAAACTTTCTTTTTGCCACATGCGGCCGACTTGTGTCCTTTGCCTCCACACTTGTAGCATTCACCATTGAATGGTTGATCATCCTTTGTGTATTTGCCACTTGGGGGCGGTTTTCCTTGAGGAAGTGTTGGCTTGAAGGTAAGCTTGCTGGTACTTGATGAGCTTCCACTTGGGGTAGTTGGATTAGTGGTTGGTGCTTTCTTGTAGGTGAAGTACGTCTTTGGCTTGTTGTACTTGATGTCCTCTTGCACTTGACGTTCGACTTTTGATGCTATGTGTACAAGCTCAACCATGTTGTTGTACTTTTGGAACTCGGTGATGCGCTTGATTGGATGGTTCAAGCCATTGAGGAAACGAGCCATTGTTTGTTCATCACGCTCTTCAATGTTGGCACGGATCATGTTGAGCTCCATTTGCTTGAAGTACTCTTCCACGGTCTTTGTCCCTTGACTAAGCGTTTGAAGTTTGTTGAAAAGGTCACACGTGTAGTGCGAAGGAACAAAGCGGTATCTCATATGAGCCTTCATATCTTGCCAAGTTGTGATTGGAGGCTCTTCTTTTGCTTCACGAGCGAGTTGGACTTCTTCCCACCAAAGGTTTGCATACTCATCAAACTTGAGGGATGCCATGGCCATCATCTTCTCATTGCTATAGTTGTGCATGCGGAAGATCTTGTCAACCTTGAGTTCCCACGAGAGATATTCTTCGGGTTCATTGGAACCGGTGAACTTGGGCATGGTGAATTTGAGCTTGCCGAAAGTTTCTTCCTCATTGCGGTTCCGGTATCGGCGTTTGCCATGATTTTGGCGGCCATCTTCATCATCCGAGATCTCATGTCTTGCTTGGTGATGGTTGCGTTGCCCTTGCGGTTGTTGATGTGCCGCGTTTGGTGGTGGAACTTGATTTTGACGACGAGCTTGGGGAGCTTGCTCGTGTTGTTGGCGCGGTTGAGGACGAGGAGGAGGTTGTTGGTCCTCACGACGAGCTTGGGGAGCTTTCTCTTGTTCTTTTCGTGGTTGATGACGATGAGCATTGTCTTGCGCCATGTGGCGAGGAGGACGACGAACCGCATGCACAATGGGCTGCTCCCTTTCTTCTTGATGTGGAGGAGGCGTCACGATGATCATGTTGTCGGCGTTGAAGTTCATGTCGATGATGGCGCCTTGGTGGATCTTAGAGTGCTTCACGCCGAGCGATCTTGTTAAATCCGCCGGATGCTTCACTTGTTCTTGAAGGAACATGTCGTTGGCGATGGGCTTGGCGGTCCACGTGAGGTAGCTCTTGTTGAATCACGAGTGCCCTTGGTTGTGGACGATTCGATTCGCGTCTTGGAGGTCTTGCGGAGGTCACCATCATAGCTTAACGTCGCGGTGTGCCACGGAGATGGTACCGCTTGAGAGGAGCTCATGGAGTGAAGGACGGGTCCATCTTGGTGCCTTGAAGCGTGACAGCGAAGAGCACTTGATTCACTTGAGGAGTGCCATGACGAGCTTGAGTCGCGAGACCGTGGCCATGTTATCCCATCAATGAGGCGTTGAAGCTTCTCATCCGTTGCGGTGAGGGCGCAACCCACTGTTTATGATCTTATGCCACTAATTGACAGAGTTGGAAGAAAGGTTTCTGCCTCATTCATGATGATGTCTTATAGTGGGAGAGTTCTTGTGATTAATTCTTTCTTGGCTTCAATTGCAACTTTCACAATGTGTGCAATCAAGCTGCGAGAGAAGATTGTGGGACATATTGAAAAATTCGGAGACCATTTATGGAACAAGAAAAGCTGAAGTGGGGAAAAATGTAATTCTTTAGCTGCTTGGGATATGATTTGTAGGCCCAAATGTAGAGGAGGTGTTGGCATTCTCAACCTTAAAATTCAGAATGAAGGTCATTGCTTAAATTCTGCATAAGTTCTATAATAAGGATGACACACCTTGGGTATCCCTAGTATGGAATGCATATTACAACAACATTGTTCCCCATGTACGGACCACATGGCTCTTTACGTGGAGATATGTTTCTAGGCTTTCACATTTATTAGGAGGAATAGCTAAAAGCTCTATTGTTAATGGGGCTACCACCTTTGTTTTAGAAGGATCAATGGTGCGTAAACTAGAAGAGAGTCACCCAACCATTTACTCTTATGCTAGGAAGGAAGATATCTACTGCACGGGAGTTTCTTGGTGATAGTTTGACACAACTCTTTTATCTCCCTTTATCACAAGCATTGGCGAGCAGAGGGACATTGAATAGGCGTAGAGAAATTGAACTAAGATAACATTCACATGACACTTGGAGCTATGTTTGGGGGACAAAGAATTCACTTCCCAAATATTATCAATACAATTTCAGAAATATAAATCCACATATCCTTTAAATGGGCATGGAAATCGAAGTGTCTGACAAAAGTGAAGTTCTTTGGGTGGTTACTTCTTTACGGATTGAATACAAGAAACATGTTAAGAAGAAGACATTATGCATTGGGGATGGATATGATTGTTTTATGTGTAATCACAATGTCGAGGAAACAATTGAACACTTGTTTTTCATTGCCCATTTAGCCAAGATTGCTGGAGTTCAATTAACATCTCTTGGGCTATGAATAACTCTAGACTCAGATCATTGAGCAAGGAAAAAGAGTTGGAATAAAAAGGCTTTATGGAAATCACCTTGCTGGGCTCTTGGAACATCTGGAAAGAGAGAAACAATCTCTGGTTTAATAACATACAACCCTCAGTTCAGGTTTGGAAATCAAGATTTGCTGCTGATCTGTCACTACTGATTCATAGGACTAAAGAGGAGCTACATCCACTTATCAAGAGCATTATTCATAGTTTGTAAACCTTCTTGTACTCCTAGATTTAACTTTTCTGACTTTTTAGAGTCTCTCCCCCTTCCTCTGTCTCTGTGAAAATATGGAACCTTACTGATTCTGACCCATTATTAATGAAAATGAGGCAGTAGGAGTCTTTCCTACTGTTATTATCCTCAAAAAAACCAAGAGCTTCATTTCGATGGTCGAGGTTGTGTTGCATGGCATGCAATTGGCCTCGGACTTCTTCGAAGCGGTTGTCGATGTTCTTGAACTCCACTCGAGTTTCACTGAATTGTTCATCTTGGCGCTGCTCAAGGGCGTCCAGTAGTTGAATTCTCCTCGGACCTTCCAATGATCCCATCTTGTCATGTATTGTGTGTCTTCCTCTTGAGGTGGTGTTGGTTGGGACGACTCGTCGTTCATGTCCATGATGCAAAGCCGACAAGGGTTATGTATGGAGAAGAAAATGCGGGGAGTTAGCCTTTTACCTCACCTTGGAGATTGTATCAAACCAATTGCAAAACAAGAGAGCTAAGAGCTTGCAAAGTGAAACCGCAACGAAACTCACACAAATCAAGTAGGACTCTCAAAAGCTTTTGGTGGAAGTTTAGGAATGTGGGAAGCCAAACAAAGCGATCCAAGAAAAGGGTTATTGTTCTAGGTGGTAAAGAACCAAAGATCAAAAGGAAAAAGGATCGATCTACAAAACACGAAACACGCGTGGAGATTACAGGGGTTAGCACGACTATGAAAATGAGCAGAAAAGGTCCTAATGGAGACTAACCTCGGTGTCGTGCCAACGCAAGGAGAGAACACAACTCGTTTGCCAAAAGAGGATAAGCAACGGATTTGTGCACTTGCCTTGGCGTGCTTTTTCCTCTCTCTTTTGCTTACAAGCTTGACACTCTCTTTGTATTGGGAGACTATGTATCTTTCTATTTTTCTTTTGCTTTTTTTATTTATTTTCTCCCTTTCTATACTACTATGTTAACTTTTGTATTTGCGTTCACACTCTCACTTTCCAAAGGAAAGTGCACAATGCTTAGACAAACACAAAATGAGTTGCTCTCATAGGATAGATACACACAAAGGAATATATGGGGCTGTCAAAGTGGTGCAAGTTATACCTTTGGTATTGTTGACGACTTGCAACCGTTGTTGTGGACGATGTTCGAGTGTCGAGGTGTCGTTGAGCGCGTGGTGAACTTTGTTGCAGAAGCTTTTTTTAGTATGGTGACAAACACGCGAAACACGAACAAGCGAAAGAGGTCAATCAACAAACGAAGTTGAGGTGTCAAAAGGAAATGAAAAACTGTCAGTTGCGGGCGGTAGTACCGGTGTTTTGCAGTAGTACCGCTCGTACGACCGGTAGTACCGCTGGGCGCAGACCTGGCACGTAATTAACCTGGAAACATCCTCAAATTCATGGTAATCTGACCAAAAGGCTGGGCTAGGAACATATGTAGACTGTAGATTGACTCCAAAAGCAACAGTTCTATGGTTCAAAACCACGAAAAACTCACCAAATCCAAAGATCGATCCGAAGGCAATTTGGGGCTCTTTTTTGGAAAAATTTTTATTTTATGATGGATAGAAGAAAAATTGAGGGAAAATTCGTGATCAACCTTGCTCTTGATACCAATATGTTAGGGGTGATCCCTTGGGGTGGCCCGATCTTTCACTAATTCCATGGGAATCGAGGGGGCGAGTGGAAGGGGAAGGGATGAAATCCATGAACACACTGCGAAGAACTCGATGAACACACACCTACGAAAACACGATACAAGCCGTTAGCTCACGCCCGCTGGCAGTGTTGGAGATATGCCCAAGAGGCAATAATAAACTGGTTATTATCATATCTTCACACTTATGATAAATGTTTACATACCATGCTATAATTGTATTAACCGGAAACATTAATACTTGTGTGATTTATAAACTAAAATAAGAGTCCCTAGTAAAGCCTCTTGTTAAACTAGCTTGTTGGTTAATATATGATAATGGTTTCCTGATCATGAACATAGAGATGTTATTAACAACAAGATCATATCATTAGGAGAATGATGTGATGGACATACTCCTATAGATAAGCGTAGCATAAAGATCAAGTCATTTCAATAGTTCAATTGCTATATGCTTTCTGATACATAGTAACCTAATTCCTTCGACCATGAGATCATGCATATCACCTTTACGGATGGATGCTTTGATGACATCAAACACCACACCGTAGCTGGGTGGCTATAAAGGTGGCATTGAGTGTTAGGAAAGTATTGGTTGAAACACATGGATCAAGAGTGGGATTTGTCCATCCATATGACGGATAGATATACTCTGGCCCTCTCGGTGGAATGTCATCCAATTAGCTTGCAAGCATGTGGTGCTCACAAGGGATCACATATCACGAGCGAGAAAAGAGTACTTATCGGTAGCGAGGTTGAACTAGGTATGCGAGATACAAGCGATCATAACCTCGGATAAGTAAACTATCGTGAGACAAAGGGAAATTGGTATCGTATGTAAGTGGTTCATTCGATCATAAGTAATCGTAGAAATATGTGGGATCCATATGAATTTCGATTCCTCTATTGGTTATTGTTGAGAAGTGTCTCGATCATGTCGCATAATTCACGAACCGTGGGAGACACACTTAAGGATTGACGTTGTTTGAGTAGTTATGGTATTATGAGAAAGAGACCGAATGTTGTTCGAGTCTCGGATGGGATCCGGGATATCACGAGGTGATCCGGAATGGTCAGGAGAATAAGATTCATATAAGGAAAGTCCCGTTTGAGTTCGGGAATGATTAGGTGTTTTCATCGAATGTTCTAGAAGGTTCGGATTGTCCGGCACTCTGAAGGGAGGGTACATGAATGTGTCATTGAATGATTGCATCATGTACTAAGTGTTCTTGCTGTTCCAAAACTGAAAGTCAACTGCCGGTTTGAAAGTCAAGCGGCTAAAACGAAGCTGTGGAAAGCGAAGCTGGAAGCTGGGAAACAAGCAAGAGGAGGTTGAAACTAACTTGGAGGAGGAGTCACTCTCCTCCAAGCCGGAGGCCAGCCCTAGGCTGAGTTAGGGAGGGACTCCCCTCCCTCCCTGGCGCGCCTAGCCTCTCCACCTATAAAAGGAGGGGCAGGGCCTCCTCCTTGAGACACACAAGTTCCTATCTCCTCTAAATCTCCGGTTTAGAGCCGTTTCGGTTTAGAGCTTCTAATTGCTTTAGCCTGCGGTTTAGAGCCTTCTAATTGGTGTGTCTAATCTCTAGACCACTAATAGCCCTCTCTCATAATCCACCATACTCGCTCCGGCTTAAGGCGAAGCCCTGCGGGATTTCCCCTCTACTTCTGGTACCACGCCGTTGTGCTCCCGGAATCGCGAGGAGAGTGCTACAACCTCCGCTGCCTGCTGGAACAAGGGAGAGGAAGGTCTTCGTCGAGTACCTAACGTGTGACCGACTGCGGGAGCGCTGCCGGAACGCAGCGCCGGAAGGATCGTCTACGCGATCTTGAGATCGGAAGTGTACGACTACATCACCCACGAGAATCTGCTCTCGTTAACCGCTTTGGAATCTTCGAGGGTAAGTTATTCCATCGACTCGTTGCTACAATCTAATAGATAGATCTTGGCTTGTTTGTTTGTATGCGATAGAAAAATTTTGTTTTCCATGCTACGAACCCCTATAGTGGTATAAGAGCCGTGTCTATATGTAGATCTGTTGCACGAGTAGAACACAATGTTCATTGTGGGCGTTGATTCTTTTATTGTCGATCGCTTCTTGTGTACTTTGCATCTTGCGGTATGTTGGGATGAAGCGGCCCGGGCTAACCTTACATGACATCGTTCATGAGACTTGCTCCACGCTTGACATGCAACTTGTATTGCATAAGTGGCTTTCTTGGTGCTGTTTCTCCTAGCATAGTTAAGGTCCAATTTACAGCGGGTGATTGACAATACTAGTATCAATGTTGTGGTTCTTGTTCATAAGTTAGGCGACACTTATTGAAAGCCCCAAACCACGTAAAATATGCAAAAGTAGAAGCGTCTAACTTTGTTTTGCGGTGTGCGATGATGTGATATGGCCATGATTGTGATTATATATGATGTATGCAATGTTCCTTATTGTAAGTCGCAACCGGTAGGAGCCATATGGTTGTCTTTAATTTACATTAAGACCCGTGTCTATTCAAAGTAGTTGTAATAGTTGAAGCCGGTGGACGACAACCATGGAGCAGCGTCATTGACCTTGATGCAATGCCGGTAATGATGGAGATCATGTTCGTGCTAGATGATGGAGATCATGTTCGTGCTAGAAGATGGAGATCGGAAGCACAAAGAAGAAAGGCCATATCATATCACATATTATGAATTGCATGTGATGTTAATCCTTTATGCATCTTGTATTGCTTAGTAGACGACGGTAGCATTATAAGATGATCCCTCATGCACATGAATTTCAAGTCATAAAGTGTTCACCCTTAGTTAGCACCGTTTCTAAAGCTTGTTGTTTCGAAGCACCACGTGATGATCGGTGTGTTAGATTACGCAAGTGTATACAACGTGAGCAAGCAGATTTGCTCATGCGGAAACTAAGGTTTGATCTTGGCGAGCCTAGCATGTATGGACATGGCCTCGGGAACACGGATTACGAAAGGTAGAGCATGAGTCATATAGTAGATATGATGAACATGTTGATTGTTAGCCATTGAAGCTATATCAACTCTCGTGATGATCGGTTTTGATGTAGTGGATTTGGTTCGTGTGATCACTAAAACAATGTGAGGATATTGTTTTGAGTGGGAGTTCACCTAGATTAATTTAATTATTAATTAGAACTCAATTTATCATAAACTAAATCAAAGTTAATTTGCATAGTTGTTGTAGTCATTGGCATCCGTTTACCACCTTGCGCTTAGTTATAATTGAGATGATAGAACTATAGAATTCTGGTTAGTTACTTTCTGATGGTATCGTATTGTTTTGAAGTGTTAATCTAAAGTTTAAAAGTCCTATTGCAAACTTTCAGTAAGTTCCGGTTACTCCATGAAGTTTAATAATTAGTATTAAATCAAGAGTAACAATTCCAAATATTAGTATATAAGTATCATGTTTGTCTCCATGATTCTTGATATTCAAAGGATTCTCCTAATATCAAGGTTATCTAAGGATCTGAAAGAGTTGTTTGAAACCATGATTTGTGGAAGATATTGTGATATCTGAAGCGAAGTTTTAGTTGCAACATGATAGAGTATAATATGGCTAAAGTCATGTTCTTATATTTGATGAGAATTTGCAAAAGGTTGGAGACACTAGTTGTCCTAAACCTCCAAAAGTTTTTGGGAGAGCAACATTATACTCACGATTCACCGTTACAAGCTAATAGTAGCTTGATCATGGATAATTCCATGATAAGGGTGAATATTTGATGTAGGTAAAATATTTACTACACCAAGAGATTACTAAAGAAAGGAATTTGAAAGAACACCAAACATTTGATGATGGTGATCTACTTCAAAGTGCAAGTCCAAAGACATTGGTATTTAACTATACGCTTTGGACTATGTGTCATATGAATGACTCCACTAATTGATGTTGATAGATTCTTTCAAGCGGAAAGGAAAATCTTGAGCGAGAATCTCATAAGTATATGGCGGAAAAGAAAAGACTAGAATTGTTTAGTTTAAGTATATAGATGATATACATGTTATGGTTATATTCTTTGCTTATTAAACAATGTGCTTCTTAAGTATTTGATCTGAATTTGTTGGTATGAATCGTCATACGAAACAACACAATTAAGTGAACTACAATGGCCTAAGTAACTAGCAAAGAATATGTGATGATGTTTATCGAGAACAAATAAAGGGTTATTGTGTTGCTCGTTAAACATCAAAGATTGCCTTCGAGTTTGTTTTATCGGTATTATGAGAACAAAAGGGTTGTTCAAATAATTTCCGTAATCCATAAAAGATGGATGATTCACAAATCTCGTTGGAGAAATCACATCCATAAAACTAGTGCTAAAAATGTCGAAAGACAAATTGATTGAAAGATCACTTAGGAAGTGACATCGCCTTTTAAATTATATTGGAAAGAAAACATGAAGAAACTCCATGTGGATGGAATTTTGGAGTCTTTTGATTTTGATCAAATGACGCTTATGAAACTTTCCTAGAGATAATTAAAACTTCATTCATAGGCCAAAAAGGAACGATAGACTAGCTTATTGGAACTTGTACATATTGTTGTATGAAGTCCATTATGTATAGTCAAGAGCGATGGATTTCAACTTCATGTGCTTTCTCCGAAAATTTGAGTGAATATATGAATATTTACTTAATAAGGATGAAGTGTGAAACATTTGAAAAGTTCAAGGACTTTCAAGATGAAGTGCAAAATCATTGTAACAAGAATATAAATAGTTTATGATAAGATCATAAAGGAAGATATTTGAGTTACAAGTTTAGCATGATACCTAAGATTTAAAGGAATCGTTAGTGGATTTGCATTTTCGAAACACCATAAGAGTATGGGCGTTCGAGATATGTAATTAAACCTTGTTTGACATGGTAAGATCGAAGGTGTAATTCATAAAACTGCCATTATATTTTAAAGATTAAAAGCTTTAGAGATTACCGTTTTCCTTTGAAAAGAGCTTCATCATAATCCGTTGAAATGACACCATATAAGGTTATGGTTTGGGATAAAACCCAAGTTGTCCTTTCTTAAACATTGGTATGCTATGCATAAGAAAGATTTGTGCAACAGTCGGATGAACTGTCTTTGTATAAGCTGTTAAGTATTCCTCCATAAACAGGAGACAAAAGTGTTTGTTGCTTAGAGCGTCAAGTTTCTTTGAGAAGGAATTTTTCGTGAAAAGTTAAGTGGGAGGACAATAGAACTTTGATAAGGTTAAAGAACCTTAGCTATATGTGCGAGTTCTTGTGGCTTGAAAAGTGTTTGGAGGCGAACAATGCTCATGGCTCACGATGCCTCAAAGGTTGTGGTCACGGATATCTAAGTTCCTATTGAAACAAATAGATCGGGTAAACAATCAAATACCAAGATTTGAGGTTGAATCATTATTTGAGAATAATGAACCGACTACATGCAAAGAAGCGATGATGGGCCTGACTCAGTCAAATGGCTTGAAGCCATAAAATCCGTGATAGTTCCATACGAGAGAAATCAAGTTTTGAACTTGAAAGACCCTGCAGGAAGGTACAAGACCTTACAGTCGTATTTGGATCTATAAAGAAATAGACATGGATGTTTCACATCTATGAAATAGTCGACATGTTGGGAAAGAGTTCACAACAATGTTCAAAGGTTGTATATGACAAGATTTGATCTTTCATAGCGATATTTAGTCTAGACGGATTAATGTAGCAACCACTACATATAATTTTGTTATATGATAGTTGGATAAACAAAACAAATTCTTCTAATAGAAGGGTTACCTAGGACGTGTGCATGACACGGTCCATAGGGTTTTGTTAATTCAAAGGATGCTAAAAGCATATGCAAACTTCAATGGTTGAAGTGAGCATCGCGGAGTTGGAATCTTCACAATGATGAAATTGTTAAAAGAGTTTAAATTCATCAGAGACGATGAAGATGCTTGCATTTGCAAGAAATTAAGTGGGAGCGCTAAGACATGTTTCTAATACATTATGTGGAAGACATATTGTTGATTGGAAATAATGTATCTTTTATTAACACATATTAAGAATTTCATCTCGATGAAAGACTTAGGAAAAACCTAAATATTTGGCATCAATATATGCTAATATGGTTGTGCCAGAAGTACATAGACGAGATATTGAATGAGTTCAATATAGAAACTACAAGAAAGGTTCTTGTCGCACAGAAAGGATTGAATGAGTTCAATGTTGATGATATATTCAAGTGTATTGACATTTGGTAAAATGAAACAAATAATCAAGTATAGATTGATACTTGATGTATGAAATCACAAAGAGTATTTATATCAATCATACTGTGATATGTACAAATCCAGATATGTCCTATGCTCTAAATGTTGTGAGCATATACCAGAATGATTAAAAGATGATCATTGGACAATAGTAAGGATATTCTTATGATCTTTTGGAAGAACTAAGAGTATATTATTTGTAGAAGTGAAAAATAGATGGTTAGTTCATTGTAAAAGTACTACATTGATACTAGCTTTGTCACAAAGTACAAATTAAGTTTATCTCAATCTAAACTAAGGGTGGCATAATATAATGGAAAGTGAGTTCCATAATGGATTTGGATGAGTTCCAAAGTTCAGACATTGTGACAGATACTACAACAAAAGGCTAAGTATATGACTGCTATTATAGCGACAAAGAGGGCATTTGTGTCAAGTAGTTTGTTATCAAACTAGGTGTAGTGCTGAGAGGATAATACTATGAAGATATATTGTGCGACAATATTATCAACATGTTTTAACCCCAAAGAACTAAAGGTCACGAAGACCAAATTTATACAAAGCCATCTCATTAGAGAATGAGTGATCGTAGAGCATAAAGACATGCAATTACACACGGACTGGAAGTGTCGGATCAGGAGATCGATTGACCACTAGCAATCGTGTACATACAAGGAAAGCCATAGGTGTTATATACACAAAGGTTTGAAACTAGATTATTGACTCTAGTGCAAGTGGGAGGCTGTTGGAGATATGCCCAAGAGGCAATAATAAACTGGTTATTATCATATCTTCACACTTATGATAAATGTTTACATACCATGCTATAATTGTATTAAGGAAACATTAATACTTGTGTGATTTATAAACTAAAATAAGAGTCCCTAGTAAAGCCTCTTGTTAAACTAGCTTGTTGGTTAATATATGATAATGGTTTCACGATCATGAACATAGAGATGTTATTAACAACAAGATCATATCATTAGGAGAATGATGTGATGGACATACTCCTATAGATAAGCGTAGCATAAAGATCAAGTCATTTCAATAGTTCAATTGCTATATGCTTTACGATACATAGTAACCTAATTCCTTGACCATGAGATCATGCATATCACCTTCTGGGATGGATGCTTTGATGACATCAAACACCACACCGTGGCGGGTGGCTATAAAGGTGGCATTGAGTGTTCGGAAAGTATTGGTTGAAACACATGGATCAAGAGTGGGATTTGTCCATCCATATGGCGGATAGATATACTGGGCCCTCTCGGTGGAATGTCATCCAATTAGCTTGCAAGCATGTGTGGCTCACAAGGGATCACATATCAGGAGCGAGAAAAGAGTACTTATCGGTAGCGAGGTTGAACTAGGTATGCGGAGATACAAGCGATCATAACCTCGGATAAGTAAACTATCGTAAGACAAAGGGAAATTGGTATCGTATGTAAGTGGTTCATTCGATCGCAAAGTAATCGTAGAAATATGTGGGATCCGTATGAATTTCCAGATTCCTCTATTGTTTATTGTTAGAGAATGTCTCGGTCATGTCCGCATAATTCACGAACCGTAGGGAGACACTTAAGGATTGACGTTGTTTGAGTAGTTATGGTATTATGAGAAAGAGACCGAATGTTGTTGAGTCTCGGATGGGATCCGGATATCACGAGGTGATCCGGAATGGTCAGGAGAATAAGATTCATATAAGGAAAGTCCCGTTTGAGTTCGGGAATGATTAGAGTGTTTTCATCGGGAATGTTCTAGAAGGTTCGGATTGTCCAAGCACTCTGAAGGGGAGGGTACATGAATGTGTCATTGAATGATTGCATCATGTACTAAGTGTTCTTGCTGTTCCAAAACTGAAAAGTCAAGCTGCGGTTTGAAAGTCAAGCGGCTAAAGCGAAGCGTGGAAAGCAGAAGCTGTGGGAAGCGAGCTGTGGGAAACAAGCAAGAGGAGGTTGAAACCAACTTGGAGGAGGTCACTCTCCTCCAAGCGGTGACCAGCCCTAGGCCGAGTTGGGGAGGACTCCCTCCTCCTGGCGCCTAGCCTCTCCACCTATAAAAGGAGGGGCCTCCTCCTTGAGACACACACAAGTTCCTATCTCCTCTAAATCTCCGGTTTAGAGCCGTTTCGGTTTAGAGCTTCTAATTGCTTTAGCCTACGGTTTAGAGCCTTCTAATTGGTGTGTCTAATCTCTAGACCACTAATAGCCCTCTCTCATAATCCACCATACTCGCTCGGCTTAAGGCGAAGCCTGCAGGATTTCCTCTACTTAGGTACACGCCATGGTGCTCCGAATCGCGAGGAGAGTGCTACAACCTCCGCTGCTTTGGAACAAGGGAGAGGAAGGTCTTCGTCGTACTGCGAGCGTGTGACCCATTGCGGGAGCTGCCTTGGAACGCAGCCGGAAGGATCGTCTACGCGATCTTGAGATCGGAAGTGTACGACTACATCACCCACGAGAATCTGCTCTTGTTAACCGCTTTGGAATCTTCGAGGGTAAGTTATTCCATCGACTCGTTGCTACAATCTAATAGATAGATCTTGGCTTGTTTGTTTGTATGCGATAGAAAAATTTTGTTTTCCATGCTACGAACCCCTACAACCGGTCCAACACAATCCCTAGGATCGGCGTTGGGCAAGACACTCTCCCACGGCCAACAACAGGGGTGAGAGACTTGATGAGATCTTGGCTACTTGGGGACAAGACACCGAGGTCCCAAGGACTTGTACAACTTGAACGCACGAGGCAAAATCCAAGAGGTTGTGGATAATTTGGTGCTCCTTGTCAAGGAGCATGAGACAAATAATTGATATATCCTCAAAGGGGTGTCTTCAACTACAATTATCCAAGTCTGGAGTTTACAATAGAGGTTGGGGCTATTTATAGGCCAGCCACATAAACAATGGTAGTTCGAGGCAAGCGGAAAAATGTAGAGAGAGTGCAGGCTGGGCCGGGCAGCGTGAAACGAGTTCGATCCACGACCCGGTAATACAGGCTCGCGACCTGTAGTACCGGTCATCACCGGTAGTACCCCTCAGGGACCGGTAGTACCGCTTGCGGTCCTAAGACTTCAGTTGGAGTTGTTAGTAGCGAGCGGTAGTAGAAGGCGGTAGTACCGCTGACCGGTAGTACCGGTTCCAGCACCGGTAGTGTCGCTGGCGTCTGGGGCTTGGATGGGTTCCTTCTGGAGTGTCCGGTAGCAGGGTCCGGTGGTGCCACTTGCACCAGTAGTACCGGTCGCCGGATCTGGTAGTACCGCTGGAGCCTGAATGCGGTTGGTCCATTCCACTGTGGTTTCTCCGTTCCATGGGTCCTTCTCTTCATACCTGATGATGCACAGGGTGGGCGTATGAAGTAGCAAGCCATCCAGGGGCGTATCGAAATCACACGAGGAAAGGAGCGAGTTAAACTTAGCTTGTAGGAGTTTGGCTCGGGCGCGAGTCATGGTTCCACTTGGGGAGCTCGTAGAAGTAGATGTAGTAGCGTTCGTAGGACAGGCTGCATCAGTTTATACCGAGGGTAGCAAAAGCCACCCGCCATCAGTAGCAACATTACCGGCCATGGGTAGCAACAGTGCCGACCTTCGGTAGCAACGTTGCCGGCCATGGGTAGCAACAGTGCCAACCTTCGGTAGCAAAATCCATCCTTCGTAGGTTGCATGCACAAGATGCGCCATCTCGAATCTCCGGTCCCGCCGAAGTTGGGAGAGAGGGCAGCATCTCTACAGTTTAGTCCATCTCCGGTGACAAACGAGAGCACCGCCGCCGTGGTCTCCCTGTCGACGCAGCGGCACACATGTCCTAGACGAGTGGAGGCGGAGGGTGGGCTCCGACGGCCTACTCTTGCCGCAGTGGTGGGGGAGGGCGGAGCTCGGCGATGGCGCGTGGTGGCGGGAGGCGGCGGACTACTCCGGCTGCGGTGGTGGCGGAGGACGGAGCTTGGTGGCGGTGCGTGTCGGCAGGAGGCGGCGGCCTACTCCGGTCGCGGTGGTGGCGGAGGGTGGAGCTGGGCGGCGGCTGCACGCGGCGGAGGGCGGAGCTGGGCGGCGGCTACGCGCGGCAGGAGACGAGTGGCTGTGCGCAAAGGATAAAGGCAAGGGAGAGGAGATAAGGCCCTGCGCTCGCCAGGAGATAAGGCGTAGTGGGCCTCAAGTACATACGTAGGTTGCGACGAGGCGGGGGATTGAATCCCCCGGAGGACGTATATCATTTTCCTTAAAAAAAGGCAATTGGCGTTCGAGGTCAAAATCCCCAATCCCGGGTCCAGAGCATGACACGTGTACAATTAGATTTTTTTCATCCCTCTTTTGCTTCAATAAAGCACAAAGCAACAAAAAAGTTTTATTTGTATCATTTGGAGAAAACTGGTTTCCACATAAATCCTGCTTTTGCTTCCATAAAGCACGAATGGAGCAAAAAAACATTTCGTTCTATACAACGCGAACGTAGCTGAACTAAGTGTGATTGAAGCAAAAGTAATGAGATATTTTAGCTAATATTATAGTCTATTGTAGCAAAACTGACCTCGCCGGAGACTCGTCAGAGACGCTGTAGCAAAATCTTTGAACTTTTGTAGCAAAACCACAAAATGATTGTAGCAAAAAATGTGTTATTATAGCAAAAACTAGTTTCATCGGAGACATCGCCGGAGACCTAGTTGCAGAATTTATGTACTATTGTAGCAAAATCACATAAAGTATGTAGCAAAAATATTATACAAAAAATCGCCACCTCGTAGCACCGCCCTTGTCGGAGCTCTGCCTTCTTCATATTGAAGCACCACGGACAACTATTGGTACCACCACCGGTTGCCGATTGTAGCAACGCCGCCCAAGATAGGCAGCAAGTGCCGCTCGTCGGAGCTCCGCCCTCATCCGCTTGAGGCACTACCGACAACTGCTGGTAGCACCACCAATTGCCGCTTGTAGCATCGCAGCACCCGACTACCTCTCGAGATCATGGTTTGCAGCTACGCCCAATCGTGGGATTGGGGATGGGCCGAGGATTCTCATGGCTCTCACGGGAGGTAGGAGAAATAGGGGATTGGGGATGGGGCATGGAATGGGGGGTGGGGGCAGGGTACTAGACGACGGGTGTGGCGGTGGCACGTCAGGGGTCGACGGGCTCGCCGATGTGTGATACGTCCAAAACGTATCTACTTTCTCGAACACTTTGCTATTCTTTCTTCTCTAAACTTGAGTGATTTGGATACAACTAACACGTACTGACGCTGTTTTTAGCAGAATTACCTTGTGAATTGTTTTTGTGTAGAAAATCAACTATCAGGAAAAATCCCAGAAAATATGCCAAAAACTATATTTTACCAGAAGATCCACGGGGCCAGAAGACGAAATGGAGAGGAGGCCTGGGGGGCCCACACCCACCCCAGGCGCGGGGCCACCACTCGCCGTGCCTGGAGGGGGTGCAGCCACCCTAGGCACCCCCTCGGCCTCCCCCTGCACCTATAAGTTGCCTTTCGACCTAAAAACCGAGCGAGGGTCGATAGTTTTTCAGAAAGAGTTCCGCTCCGCCGCCGTCACCAGAAACCAAGATTCGGATCCAGAAACTCCTTTTTGGTACCCTGCCGGGACGGGGAATTTGGAGAGGATCATCGCCATCGTCATCACCAACGCATCTCCATCAACCACCGATGTTTCCCTCATCCATGAGTGAGTAATCCCCTGCTGTAGGCTTGGGAATGGTAGGAATTGGATGAGTTCTATCATGTAATTTAATAAGATCTGTTAGGTCATAGTGCCTAGTATCTCTATTAGTGCTATTTGACTTTGTTGCAACTTGATGTGCTTAATGCTTGTCACTAGGTCCCGAGTGCCATGATCTCAGATCTAAGTTATTATTGAATCATTATGATAGTATTGTTTGTGATCTTATCTACAAGTTGTGTACACATATCATTGTCCGGATCCAAAGGCCCCAAAATGACAATAATTGGGACAACCGGAGGGGATGGCTGTGCTATGAGGATCACATGTGTTCACAGAGTGTTAATGTTTTGCTCCGGTGCTCTATTAAAAGGAGCACCTTAATTGCCAGTAGTTCCCTAGAGGCCCCGCTGCCACGGGCTGGCTGGACAGAGATGTTGTGCAAGTTCTCATTGCGAGCACGTATGACTATATTTGGAGCACATGTATGCCCTAGATCTTTAAGTTACATGTTTAGACTCGTCCATTCAACGCCTGTCCATCCATCCCTATGCCTACCACACTCGAATCCTACTGTTACCGTTACTGATACTATTGCTCATGTTTTGCTGTTGTTGTTGCCTTGCTGTTGCTACTACAAACTGTTGCTAATGATAAACTTCTGTGAGCAAGAACTATTTTCAGGTGCAGCTGAACTGATAACTCAGTTGTTAAGGCTTGCAAGTATTCTTTGGATCCCTTTATGTCGAATCAATAAATTGGGTAATACTACCCGCGAAGACTGTTGCGATCCCCTACACTTGTGGGTCATCAAGACTATTTTAAAGCGTATTGCGGGGAGCATAACTTTATTTGTAAGTTCACCTGGATCTACTATTGTTCACTGCTACTCCTTTCATCATGGGGAAGTCTCGTGATGGAAAGTTCCCTATTTTACCATCCACTACAAGAAGAGGTACAGTCCTAAAAATATATGTTGCTCTTGATTCACCGTTTGTTATAAGTAAGATTGTCACACCACCACCACATACTCATGTTACACACACTCCTAGTGAAGCCACTGTTACACCTGTTAGCTCACCTGAGTCTAGTGAGAGTTATGATATTAATGATGGTTACATTGAGTTCACTGATGAATTTGTTGAAGAGTGCCGAAACACACATGGTACTAGTTCTATTAATAGTCTCCTTGCTAGACGGACTACCATGCCCAAGTTGTCCTCTGATCCTAAGTTTGCCACCTCTCCCATAGATATTAAAGATGAAGATTATGATTTCTCTCTTGATTTATATTATTTAGATATTGTTGAGAAAGAACCTTTTTGTGGGACTGAAAATGAGTGTTGTGTCTCATATGAATGAGCTTTCTACTATGAGTGCTTCGTTATCTGATGATTTTAAGATGCGTAAGTACTTTGTTACTAAGATCTTCCCTTTTTCATTAAAAGGAGAAGCTAGGGCTTGGTTTAATAGATTACCTCCTGGTTCCATTGATAGCCACAGTTGCTTGATTGCTTCTTTCTTCGAAATATTTTCCTCGAGTGCTAGACATCTTGCTTTGCGAGACTTTTGATTTTAAGCAGGAGAAGAAGAGAAATTGCTGAGTCATGGACAAGGTTACGTGCCTTGATTCATGCACATCTGGATGTCCATTGCCTAAGAATGAGCTTCTTGATATTTATTATAATGGACTAGCGATGATTCTAGGACATACCTAGATAGCTTTTGATTGTGTTTTCAGGAAAATGATTCCTACAGATCTTTGAAGAATTAATGACTAAGATAAGGAAGAATTATGATGAATACACGAGCCTATTACTCTGAACAGTTGTTCTGAACCGGTTCCAACACCAACAACAAATAAGAGGGAGTTATTGCATTAAATGATGAAGTGATGAAAGAAGCTAAGAAGTGTTTAAAAGAGAAAGGTATTAGAGTTGAAGATGTGAAGAACCTACCTCCTATGGAATAATTATGTAAGCCAATTCCCCACTCATCTACTATTGAGGTACACTCTCCAACACTTTGATGAAGGTGATATTCCTTATGGTAAGCCTCCTGATCAATGTTTAGAGGAACTTGACACATTTATTGTTAAACAAGGTAATTTTAATAAACAAGTTCATAATCATTTATTGGAAAACTCTAGAGCTATCCATGAGTTGAAAGATATTGTGGAAAGAACTTCTAATGATATTAAAATTCTTTGTAAACACTTTCAAATGGTTCAAACCCAACTTGATCAGCTTGCTAAGGTACAGAAGGATATGTTAATGCCTCAGTAAATAAACATCCTTATGGAATTAGAACTAGGAGTGGTATATCTACTCAAGATCCATTATATCCTGAAGGACACCCTAAAAGAATAGAGAAGGATTCCCAATAAGGTGAAGATAGTGGTAGTCCTCGTAAGAGGAAGAAAAAGAAACATAAGATAGTTGAGAAACCACTTGAACCTGCTGTAGATCCTAATAGTATATCTGTCTCTGATGCTAAAACTGAGAGTGGTAATAATAATGAGTCTCCTGGTAAGGAGGAAGGTGAGGAAGAACCTGAGAAGCACACTAAGAACACTAGGTATACAAAGGAAAATTTTATTGCTAATAAACATGGTAAAGAGAGAGAACCTTGGGTGCAGAAACCTATGCCTTTTCCAGGTAAGAAACACAAGTCAAAGGAGGAAGAACACTACAACAAGTTTTGTGAGTGGATGAAACCTTTATTTTTGCAAATTCCTTTGGTGATGCTATTAAGCGCCTCCTTATTCAAAGTATATGAAGGATATTGTCTCTAATAAAGGAAGATTCCTAATGAGGAGATTTATACTCTACGCTAATTATTCCTTCAATGGTAAGGTTCCAAAGAAACTTGGTGATCCGGTATTCCAACTATTCCTGCTCTATGAAGAACAATTATGTTAGAAGCGCTTTATGTGATTTGGGAGGCGGAGTTAGTGTTATGCCTTTTTCTCTCTATAAGAGACTCCAGCTAGAAAAGTTGATACCAACTAATATATCTTTGCAAATGGCTGATAAGTCAACTACTATTCCTGTTGGTATATGTGAGGATATTCCTGTTCAAGTTGCTCATAATTGCATGGTTTTAACTGATTTTGTTGTGCTTGAAATTCCAGAAGATGATAACATGTCTATTATTCTTGGGAGACCTTTTCTTAATACTGCAAGTGCTGTCATTAATTGCAATCTAGGAAAAGTAACATTCAATATTAATGACAAAGAGCATACTGTTTACTTCCTCAAGAAGGTTGTTAGAAGCTATTGCATGTATTCCATTGAAAACATTGAGAGCATCAAGGTTGGAGAAATATAGTGTCCCATTCCACAAGAAAATTTTGAAACTATTATGATTGGGACCATTGCTATCAAGTATGAGGTAACATAATCACCGTGTAGAATGCAAAGTTTTGTTCATATAAGATTGTTTTGGTAACAAGACTTGATCAACCTTATTAACAAAAGGATTTTAATGAACAAAATAATGTTTCCACTGTGGTTATACTTGCTTTCTTTTACTTTTCTCCTTTCTAGTATTTGCTTTAGCGTTAGTTTTGCTAGTTGTTTGCTTGTTTGAGTTTCTTAGAGCTCCTATAGTTTGGATTTTGGTTTGCTTTTGCTTCTCCTGAAAAAACTATTTCTGCGAGAAAATCAATTTTCATACCGTGAAAATTGGCCAAAAATAAAGTTTCTCGAAAAATCCCAAAAAATTCAAAATAAATTTTTCCTCGAAAAAAAGGGGCAGAGAGACACCTGAAGTGACCTAGGGGGCCACCCTAGGCCACCACACCTATGGTAGGCGCGACCTACTAGGGGGTGGCGCCTAGGGGGGTTTGGCCCACCTAGGCCCCTCTAGGCTGCCTCCTCAAATCCTCCTTCTTTCTCTCTCCCGAAAAACACCGGAAAACTTGCTCAAGCTCGAGTTCTTGCTGTTCTTGCTCGCGATTTTAGATCTCCTTGTTCAACCCATCTCAAGTGCTGATTTTTGGAGAGATTGCTCCTTGGTATGTGCCTCCTCTACTTGTCCAATTAGATTTATCATTGGTAGATTGTATCTTGAGTATTTTTTCAACTATAGGTGACAGGTTGTTTGAGCTTGCATGCTTGTTCTATGCTTAGAAACTTTTTTTTGATGCATGTGTAGTCCTCTAGCAAGTTCCTATAGTAGTTGCTCATCATTTATCAACTTAGAAATCACTTGTTTTGATGGTTGTCTAAAATGTCAGCAAGGAAGATGAGTGCTTATCCACTGAATCAATATGACCTGATGGTGCATGAGCCAATGAAAGTTCATCGTGAGGAGGCAGTTTTTCCTTCCATATATCCATGCCATGAATTTATGAGAGCTGCGGGAATCCTCCAAGATTTCTAAACTATCGTTACAAATACAGGGTTGGAACACTTTGTTGAAGGTGAACCATTCCAATATGTTAAGCTAACCATGGATTTTGTGCAGGACTTCCGGTTCACTTGGTCTACTTCTAATCCCATGGTCCATTACAAAATATATATTATACCTGTCGACCTGCCTTTTGCTGATTTCTGTGCAACAATTAGAGTACCTCAGTGGGTATCTTGCGGGAAGATCAAGGAGAGGCCCAAGTCACTTATGGATTTATATGCTGTGATTTGCCAAGGTTTTGACTTCTCAAAGGAAAGTGGTAAAATTCGGCACATTCAGCTTCCAACTATTAGATACTTTGCCTATTTTATTACCAAATGTGTTCTTGCTAGAAAGTTTTTCTTTGTTTGGTTGTTTCTAAAAAAATCAAAAACACCAAAAATATTTGTTCTTCTTCTTTGGTTTTGTGAGTTCTTTGCAGGGTTCAGCCGTCCTCAGTGGATTTTGGTTTCATGTTAATTATTCAAGTCACACAAGTGAAGGGCAATAATGAAGATTAAGACAACTCGAGGCACGGTAAGAGGCTGGTAACAAAAGCTATTTGTTTCATTTTTGTACATATACTCATCATTGTGAGCATGCTTAGCCTGTTTCTGTAAGGTGTATGTCATTATGGATGCTTAGTAGTTCTTGCTTGTCTATGATTAGATCAAGCTTGCTAATAGTTTGTAGCATGTCATGTGAATGTTTGTTTGCATTGTTTTATTCATACTTTGGTATGATATTGTGGTATCCTCCTCTGGCTGTTCATGTGAATCGACTTGGCACATGCTCACGCATGCATTTGACTAATCAATAGTCAGTAAGCCTCGATGATTTATTTTGCCTCAGAGTTCTTGTATCACTTTCATGCCATAATTAGTCATGTTTTGTTGCAAGCATGATTATGGCCGTTATTGCTCTCTCGTTTGTCGCTCCCTCTCTTTGCTAGCCTTCACTTGCGAGTATGTGCTCTACGTGTTTGAACTCCTCAAAACCAATATTGCCATTTGTGTCCACCATACCTACCTATTAGCATCATTTGCTACTTTAGTGCATATTTTATATATGCCGTGTTTCCTTCCAAAATAAAATGTTTGTCTGTTTTGATAAAGTTAGTCAGTAAAGCTCTCACGAACTTGATGGCACACTTTATTCCTTGCTCTTAATAATCCTGAACCATTGTGACTAGTCCATGAAAGTTATATGCTTGCTTATTATATGCTGGGAGTCAGCAGAACCGTGATGTCACGGGAAACGCTTTCAACGCCTGTTGGATATCTCATCCAGTTGATTCTTTGCTCTTTTGTTTACGGATGTCGACGATGTGAGTTCATGGAGTTTATACATTGTGTTAGAGAAACTCCCGGGCCGCTAGCCTAAGCCATGCCTAATCATGGTGGAAACTTGCAGCATCACCATAATGACCATCTATGAAGCATCCTCAATAAAAAGCTATGCATATGGTAAATAAAAAGATTGCTGAGATGCTCATTGTCTGCTTGCCTTGTCATTTTGGTTATGGGAAAGCTCCTATACCATGTGCAAGGGGTACCCCGTTGGCGATTCTCGATGATATGTGTAACACCCTCATAATCTACCCTATGCAAGTCTCAGCGATTCCCGCCAAACCCGCATAGAAACGATTCAAAGGTGCCCACCAGGCACTTTCATGCGGGTGGAAAACGAAGTAATACCATTACACAATAGTCCACGATTGAACCCACAGAATAGATATATACAACAACGACTCCATGAGTCAAGAATACAGATACACAATTCCAAGATCCAAATCAACTTGAAAATGATACAGCGTACGACTACGGACAAGATGCAAATGGGGCTAAGATCCCTGAAGGATAACCAATGGCGTCCATAACCCTGCCCAGGCCAAGCCGGAAGGGTAACCCTGCTAACGACGTCGATCTCAAAACCTGCTTAAGCAAAAGAGGTGCCAACAAAGGGCAAAGGAAAAAGAGAGCGGTCAGTACTGAGGCCAGTACACGGCGAGACTAGAATTCGGCGGTCCTCGCCTACATAGGTGTGGTGGACTGATGCGGCGGCACAGCATCCACTAAATAACCTATAGAGACTCAATATAACTGTCGGCTATCAAAGAGGGATAAGAAAGACCTATTCGGAACCAACCAGATACTACCACCAAACATACCCATCCTGGTATTTCCCCCTCGAGACCAAACGAGGAAGTCAACCGAGGAACTCACACAGTTGGCAGTTTTATTTATTCAGTTATCGTTGCAGCAATTACTAGTCAGGTATAGATAGTCATCCTTATATAATAAGCAGTGGGCATTTTTAGTTAACCATTCCGTTGTAGTTGCGACACTTACTAGTCAGATACAATTAGCATGAGATATCCCAAACCCAGCAGTTGTTGGTACTTTTATTTAGCCATTCCGTTGTAGTGAAGCTGATTACCAGTCATATCGAATACAGGTCAAATTATAACAGTAAACTTTAGTTATAGTTTTCTATGATCGGGAACTGTGCTCCAAGTCGTCCATAACCGCGGACACGGCTTCTCGAAAATATTTAACCCTGCAGGGGTGCACCAAAGTTTCCACACGCACCTACACCCTTGTTGTCAGATCAGGTAGGTACAAGATCAGAAAACATACACCCAATGGTATGTCGACGGGGTTTCGGACACGACGTTTCCCAGACCCAAAGCAAGCACATGGGGGGCCACCCCCACTAAGCTACCTGTAACAAAGTCGGACGGTCTCCGAAACGGACCCAGGGTTTGCGAGAACGGCTGTAAATGACTGGGAACCCGAAAGTATGACTGGGCTTGTTGATACGGCGAAATCGTGCCGCGATCCAAAACAGTACAGGCGCTCCACGCGCAATAGTAAATAAAGCAGTAAAACATGGCATAAGTACAGGATAGTAATAAAGCCCCAAACTACTTTGTGGCTCTCGGTACAGTACTTTGAAATCTGGTAGTAATCGACGGGGGTGCCCACACACCCCACCTGTGGTTAGCGCGCTCAATCTCGGAACAGGTGTCAAGAACTCAGGGTCCTACGGGACACAAGTGGACGGTTAAAAACCAAATAACATCTATTGCCCACCTGTGTCTCTGCATTATTTACCTACTTCAATTTTAGTTATTAAACAATAATTAAAGTCATGATCATCTCCAACATAAAGTATATGGCAGCCTTCCAACTGTGGTACTGGACGACACGCAACAACACTTGAGCAAGCGACTACGACGCGCAAGTCCAACTATCTACCAAACAACATGTAATAGGATGTGTCCAAGGCAATATAGGGCTGCAAGGGATATCACGGGTACGAAAACAAGAGCATCGCAACACAGATAGCAATAGATCAATAGGAGGAAATAAAGACTATAAGGTAAATTAGGTAGAAAGGGGGAGAATGCTCGCCTGAAAACATTGTCGAAGGTTCATCCGAAGATCGGTTCGACACTCGCATCAACTCATCGGCCTAATCCGTGAAGAAGCAAAGCACTAGAAGAAACATCGGATGCACTATTTAATACTATGGTAGAAGATCGGGCATGATGCATGTATGATGTATGACATGGCAAAGATGCGATGCAATAGACAATATTAAGCGGAACAAGGGTCCTAGCAATTAAGTATATGGTTATAGTTGTTTAGATACCCACAATTAAATGTTGTATTAACAAGGCGAAAACATGGCATCGATTAAGCTACACAAATTTAAATGAGGCCAATATTAGACTAGATTAGTCCGCATATGGCCTCCATATTCAATTATTAGATGAGTCGGCAACATCCCCAAAACCACAATATGTATGCAAGCGTGACAATTTAATATGCAACGATTTATATGTTTCATTTATAAAATAAGGTCTCGGAAAGAGGGTCACATGTCTTGACGATCTTGGTTAGGGTTCGACGGATTCGGTCTTTAGGCACGAACAGGCTTCTCGAATTTCGTGAAGGAGATCTTGGGGTTTCCGTGTCGAAGGTCTTCGGATTCGAGGATCTTCAGGTACGTCGGAGCCATGTCGATGACATTGGGATGCGTCTCTTTAACTTCGGGTTCCATGTTGAGGATCTTGGGTGCCTTGTCACTAGTTGATTTATCTACCAACATCCCCACACCAACATCATCTGGGCAACGACAACACCTCACACCCTTGTTGTAGCGAGAAATGGGCGAACTAGGCAAGGTGTGGTCATCTTTGAAATGGGTGGCGCTAGGTGAGGTCGAGCTCGAGCGAGGCGTCCACAAGGCACACTTGGAGACAGGGCGAACAACAGGAGGTCGAGGCAGGCATGGGAGACGGCAGCTGTGGCGGCCGGCCAGGCGAGGTGAGGCGGCCTTAAGGTGGTCTCGCGCCATGGAAGACGGCGGCGGCTCGGGAGATGGAGGTGACACGGGGGCGTGGCGATGCGGCCAGAGGATGGCCGACGAGGAGGAGGAGGCGGAGGCCATGGCGGTGGCAGCCTGCAGACGAGGCGCCAGTGACGACGGTGACGGGACCGCGGCGGTTGCAGAGAGCGAGTCGGGCAGCGGCGCTAGAGGCAAGGCCGACGGGGAGGTAGCCGAGAGATACTATGGGTTCTGAGCGAGGGAGGGAGAGGAAGGCGGATGGGCGAGGTCGCGTGGCGCCTGGGGATCCGGCGGCGGCGGCGCGCGCCTAGGAGGAAGGAGGTCGACGCGAGGGAGAGGGTCAGGGCTTCGCGAGCAGGTGGGGGTCACGCGGTCGACAGGTGGGGTCTCGATCGGGAGGGGAGCAGGGTCAGGGTGGGCGTGTGGTCTTGAGAAGGCGTGTGGTGTGCGTGGGTGGCGGCTGATGGGTGGCGGCGGCTGCTGGGGAAGTGGGGAGGGTAGGTTAGGGTTTGGTTTTTGGGTAGATGGTTAGGGTTTCAGCCGGCTGGGCCTTTTGGGCCTGGTCGGTTTAGTTCTAGATTTAGGTTTACTATTTTGTAAAATGTTTTATTTCTTTTGTTTTGTTTTAAATCTTGTTAGCAAATACTTTTTAGTTAAATAGTTTAGCAGATAATTATGAGACTTTGTTTCGAAATAAAAGAAGGGTAATTTTAGAAAACAAAAATAGGATTTTTGGAAAATAGTTTTAGATAAATCATGTATGATGACATGACAATGCACAAAGTATTATGTAACACGCGATTTTGTAGTAGTGGATTTTTCCGGGGTGCTAAAATATGCATATATTTACAATTACAAGAACTTTCAGGTGAACAAAGTTGAGTAGCATGCGGAGCGACCCTCGTACTCAAGGGACTTGGGGATTTCCGGTGTATAGTCTGTCAAGCATATGATTCAGAGTGGACCTCACTTTCACCTTAACCACATGAAGATGCCCATGATAGGGGCAATGAAAGCTCAAAGTTAACGAGTACCTTCCTTTCAGCATTGGGAAGCCTTTCAAACCTTCACAAAACCATTTTCACAACTTCGTTGAGTCACCACTTATTCTATGAGCACCTTCTCATTCTTATGTTTGTCTCAAAACTTGGTTAATTATGTCATGAATTTGATGCTTGTATCTATGATATCTTTACCTCTAGTCTTCACTTGAACTTCAGAAGTGCCTTGGCATTCATATTGTGCTCTACAAACAAAGGCAAGCGAGATACCACTCTATCATACCTTACTATGAGCATTGCAATGTTGCTTATGTTTATGTTTCATGCTACTTATTATTATTGAGTTGGTTTCTCTTCATAGCTTGCAATGACTATTGAGTAGACTTAGTTGCATACTTCTTATTATAAATTGTCTAAGCATCTACTCTGTCTGAGAATATATACATCATATGAAGCAAAGTGTTCGTGAAAGTTCCTTTATCGCACTCGGTTTTCAATGAATTGCTTGAGGACAAGCAATAGTCTAAGCTTGGGGGAGTTGATCGTCCAAAGCGTATCTACTTTCTCGAACACTTTGCTATTGTTTCTTATCTAAACTTGAGTGATTTGGATACAACTAACTAACGATGGCGTTGTTTTCGAGAATTACCTTGGTGTCTTGTTTTTGTAGAAAATCAACTATCGGGAAAATCGGAAAATATGCCAAAACTATATTTCACGGAAGATCCACGGGCGAAGGCGAGGCAGAGGAGGCTGGGGCCCACACCCACCCTAGGCGCGGGCCCACCACTGGCCACGCCGGAGGGGGTGCATCCACCCCAAGCACCCCCTCGGCCTCCCTCTGTGCCTATAAGTTGCCCTTCAACCTAAAAACTGAGGGGGTTCGATAGTTTTCCAGAAAGAGTTCCGCTCAGCGCCGCCACCAGAAACCAAGATTCGGATCCAGAAGCTCCTTTCTGGCACCCTGCCGGGACGGGCAATTTGGAGAGGATCATCGCCATCGTCATCACCAACGCATCTCCATCAACCACCGATGTTTCCCTCATCCATGAGTGAGTAATCCCCCGTTGTAGGCTTGGGGATGGTAGGGATTGGATGAGTTCTATCATGTAATCGAATTAGATCTGTTAGGGCATAGTGCCTAGTATATCTATTAGTGCTATTTGACTTTGTTGCAACTTGTTGTGCTTAATTATTGTCACTAGGGCCCGAGTGCCATGATCTCAGATCTAAACTTATTATTGAATAATTATGATATTATTGTTTGTGATCTTATCTGCAAGTTGTGTACACATATCGTTGTCCGGATCCAAAGGCCCCAAAGTAACAATAATTGGGACAACCGGAGGGGATGGCTATGGTGTGAGGATCACATGTGTTCACGGAGTGTTAATGCTTTGCTCTGGTGCTCTATTAAAAGGAGCACCTTAAGTGCCAGTAGTTTCCTAGAGGTCCCGCTGTCACGGGATGGCTGGACAGAAGATGTTGTGCAAGTTCTCATTGCGAGCACGTATGACTATATTTAGAGCACATGCCTAGGATTTTTTAGTACTTGGATGCTTGTTATTATTTATCTGCAATGCCCTAGATCTTGAAGTTACATGTTTAGACTCGTCCATGCAACGCCTGTCCATCCATCCCTATGACTACCGCGCTTGAATCCTGTTGTTACCGTTAGTGTTACTATTGCTCCTGTTTTGCTGTTGATGTTGCCTTGCTATTGCTACTACAAACTGTTGCTACTGATAAACTTATGTGAGCAAGAACTATTTCCAGGTGCAGCTGAACTGACAACTTAGTTGTTAAGGCTTGCAAGTATTCTTTGGCTCCCCTTGTGTCGAATCAATAAATTGGGTAATACTATCCACGAAGACTGTTGTGATCCCCTACACTTGTGGGTCATCAGTGAGAGCTTGACATGGCTCTATATTTGGGAGGCGCATGGGAAAGCATCTGATAGGTGTGGCAGGGAGCTTCGTCCAGCGGCGGGTGGAGGCGCTCCGGCCGCGTCGGGTGGAGGCGCTCCAACGACGGAAGGGAGGGAACAGTGCGGGCAGCGGTGGGGATTTTTTTTGGCCGTGAAGAGTTTAGAGATAAACCAACCTATGGGGATACGCATCGTGGAGTTGGTCCACCGGGTCCCACGCGGGGACACACGTCGCGTCCAGAGAGCGGAGGAAGCGAGCCTCCGGCTGATCGTGAGCGTTTTTCTTAAAAAAATGAGAGAGGGAGAGAGAAAATCGGATGGGTTAGATGTTAAATAGACACGTCAGTGATTCAAAACATGGTAAGGACATCACCTATGTATAAGGTGATCTTTAGCTGGAACCCACATTGCTTGTAAAAATAGCTTCTCCATCCAGTTCAGAATAGAAGACGTTTTAGAATCTGTGGGTCACATTTGGTCATGGTAATGACAAATCTGAGTTTCCATTTTCGTCACGATAAACCGTATCTTCTTAGAATCATGGTCAAAGTTGGAGTTTTTTTGGACGATTTTCGCCAGTTTTGTCAGATTCGACCATGGCAAGCGAGAGTAAGCACCACACGACAACCGGAGAGCTGAGGACAGGCGCCCACTCCAGGAACCGGAGCGCCGCCACTGTGTCGTGCTCCCACAAAGGCACCCTCAGATGGCTTCTATCCCCACTGGCGTTCTACTTCCCAGCCGCCTCCGCCACTCTATCGGACATGGCTGCTAACCATGGTGGTGTGAGACAAGTGTGTTTAGCCTTGGGGTTAGTGTGGTTGTTGATGGGCCAGCAAAGTAGATGTAGTTAACCAATCAACGATACTTCTATGTAGCCAACTATGCGACCAAGGCAATGAAACAACTTGGATAACATGATTTAGACTCCTCTCTCCATGGGCATGCCCCCAAGAGGTCGCCCTACGGAGATGAAAAAGGGCTGTAGGTAACTAAACACACTCTGAAGTGTTATACGGTATCTATTGGATATCTCTATCTGTTGTGGCTTGATGTTTTATAGTACTACATTATGCTATCAAGCCACAAGGCAACACAATCAAAACCGTGTACAAGTAACTGAACAAAACAAAACATTGTGATTGAACTTTCAAACAGTTAATTGATTGGCGCGTTGTATATCAAGCCTGTCGTCATGTTAATATGATCTTTACACACCCGATCGAGAAACAAAACCGTAAGCCATATCAAATTTAAACTAGACATATGACTGCATTTTCATCAAGTACATCCATGATAGAAATTGCCAAAACATAAACATTTCAGTTTGAATCGCTAAATTTTCTATGCGCCCTTGATGAAATATGTGCCAGTGGACTGGACTTCTTCCTTCTTTTTATGTACTTTCTTAGCTAAGGCTTTTCATTAATTACTAATTATTCTAATTTAATTAGCTGGACAAGACGGGCAGCTAATTAAATTAGAATATATGAAAAGACGATTATGCCCTTAAGTTTGTGGGAGGGAGTTGTACTGTATCAAGCCTCTGATAAGATTATATTGTACATATAGCACGGTTAGCGAAATTGTACAGCCCCAAATGGTCTTACAAATCAACGTATGTTACAAATCCAGATTATAGTTCTAATAAGTGGCAAGCTCACTGATCAGCTGTCCTGCATATGCAACTTGGCTGTTTGTTTCAAGCGGACTACTGACCCTGCGTGCCTAACACCAAAACATACTACTACTACGGTACTTCATCTGTCTTACCGTTGATGATGAAAACAACCGTGGACATAATAAGGACCGTCCATGCGACCACTGAGAGTAGCATGAACATACGTTGTCATTAGAATCCAAGACAGAGCTCAAAACTGACCGGGGCAGCTTAATTAGCTTGCCCGCATCTTCAGCTAACTTACTACGGTACTATTCCGTACGCCCGACCGTACTTCTACGTTAATTGACTGCGCATCTACGACGTACTACACCGTACGCCTGACCGTACAGAAGCGGAACGAGGGGAGGCCCCACCCCACCGATCGACCTAGCTAGCTTGACTGCACACGCACAGGCTGCTCTTGCCACCACAGGTCACGGGAGTGGTCCACTCTTCGCCGACTTTCGTACTCCAGGTGGGCCCGGTCTGCTGCGTATCCAGCCCCGTCGGTAACGTACACACCGCCCACAGACTCTGCAACTGCTTCGGACAGATGGGCAATCACCCCCCACACGCCAGCAACACGGTTACCGGCCTAGTTCTGGAATGGAGTCGAGCCGAGCCATACCCAAGCTCGATATGGTGCTAAAAATATGTTAAAATGAGGGCTCGCGGCTTGATCGGTTAGGCTCGCGGCTCTCTGGAATGGCTCGTCGAGCCGAAAAACTAAATGAGCCGATACCCCTTTCCATGACCCACGGGCCGGACCCATCCTATTTTTGGTCCTGTCATTTTGCTGGCTCTTGAGCCTGACGCCGAGTGCACTCGGCCCCATCTCGTGCCGCCAACACTCCCTTGCCGCCGGGCCATCGCCGACAGACCCAGGCCATGGAGGTGCTCCTCCATGGCTCCACTCCCTTGCCCCTACCCCTCCTGGACCCGTTCCCCTCCCCTCCCTTGGTCTCACGTGTGGAGAATAACCCGCTGGAGGCTGAAGCTAGGGTTAGCGCCTAGAGGCGGCCCTCTGCCCTCCACCCCTTCGCCAGTCCGCCACACCGGCCTCTCTACTCCGGCAGCAGTGCTTCTGAGCAACCATAGCAAGTGAGCATCTCCCCTACATCTGCAATTCCTCATTAGGCCTATTCCTCATCCTTCTTGCTTGGGCTGTTTTAATTTTTAGTACTAATGCTTCTGTAATGATCTCCTACAATGTTTTGTACTCCCTCCGTTTGGGATTATAAGTCCCGCGCGGATAACTGGGTTGCCAATTTGGACAATAAAACATAAATAGTATAGCATAAAAATTATACCATTAGAAACTTTAGAGGTTATATTTTTTAATGGTATAATTTTTGTGATATATAAGTTATGTTTTGTTAGTCAAATTAACAACCTAGGTATGCGCGCAGGACCTATAATCCCGATCAGAGGGAGTATTTCATTAGTTAAACGAATTTGGGTGTCATGCTTATTATGCTTAAAATAGAGTGAATGTGATTTTTTTTATTTGTGTGCTGCAGAATCAACATGCAACAAGGATGGAGGAAGTGAAATGATCGAGATGATGGTTCTTCTGGGCTCACATCTTCTACTTGTCGAACTAAGTGCATGTGTTTGTGTTTGTGATGTATGCCACTATCATTGTATGTTTGTGTTTGTGATGTACTCTCTCCGTCCGCAAATAAGTGTACATCTAGTAAATAGTAGAAAAATTAGTTCTCTCTCTTCCTTTATGAGGCTTTATTAATTATCTAGAAAAGAGAAGTATAAGAATTGGTGGATGATATGGAGGAGAAGAATAGAGATTGGAGGATGAGATAGGGGAGTGATTACGAGAAGCTAATTGTATTTATTTAATACCTTGGTATTGTAGATGTATACTCTTTTTAGGACAAATTTTGAGTGCTAGATGTACACTTATTTGCGAACGGAGGGAGTATGACACTATCTATACACTGGAATGGACGTTTATGTTGTGAACTTGTGATGTGTGCACTTGTTATCACCATGTGTACTTTCTGAATCTTGGTATACTATGATATGCATGTGTTCATGATGAATTGTTGATCATAATTATGAATTCAATTTTCACAAAGATCATGACGAATTTTTTAATTACACCGAACCTTCAAGCCGGCTTGCGAGCTTGATCGACCGAACTTGTCGAGTCTCGAGCCTGAGTTCCAGGTTTTAGGTTGGCTTATTCAACCTCTCAGCCGAGTCGAGACTGAGCTGATCCTCGACCTATACGTCCACACGTAGTTACCGGCCTATACCAACCTGCCGGCGCTATCCTACTTGTAGAGTAGGCTGCCGTGTCAGTGCCTGCCTGGACGCCAGTCACGTCTCACGGGCGCACAGTATGGGAAAGGAAAAAGGTAGTGTGGCGAGATCAGTCGATGCATGATGCGTCCACGTGGTGTGCTCGTTTGGAGAACCTGCCAGGCTAGCTGCCCATGGAAATCACAGTCTCCCAGCTACTCCATGTGGTCTGTGGACCGAGACCTCGATCGGACGGCCTCGGAAGGGCGCGCCTCCGAGGAGAGATCATGCGCGCCCATGCAAGATCTCTCGTCTGTCGACGCAGAGTCACAGACGGTGCCCCAATGTATCGCATTTTTCAGAACATTGTAGGGTGTGTTCGGTTCTGAATTCGTGGAACGGAACCGGTCCGTTCGCGTCAGCGTCCGTCGTGCGTTCGGTTGGAAGAAAGGAAGGCAGTAGTTTCGGAATGGAATATTCTCTAATATGGAACGGCGGTCGTCCGACCGAATCGCCGCATCGCTGAACGGCTCGCTAATTCGTGAACTAATCCAGCTAAGATGATTAGTTCTCGAATCAACGGATTTTGGCTGTGATGATGATCAGCTGAGATAATTAGCGACAAAATTTTGCAAAAACACGCTGTCTTCTAATTTGAGTATATTTTGCAAAGATTTTGAAAAAAAGATTTCTATGATTTGGTACTTTTAGCAAAGTTGTTTAAGACAAAAATAAATATTTTCTACCGTTAATTACAATTGTTAAATTTAAGCTTAAATTATTAGAATTTTAAGCATCATTATAGCTATTCCGTTCCGGTCCCAATTCTTCCAACCGAACACAATATGGGACCATTACGTTCCTCGTTCTTTTCCGAACCGAACACAAGGTCGGAACCGTCCCATGCTCTCGGAACGGACTCACTCCGTTCCGTTCCCTCTCGTTCTAGAACCGAACGCACCCGTAGTTTCGCCCCATGCATCTACGTGGCCATTTTAGCATCTCGATACTTGCTCTGTAGTCGGTTGCAGAAAGAAAGAAAGAGCATACGTATCTGCGCGTCGGAAAGGCTACCACCGGCAATCCTCGGCGGAGGTGATCGACGAGAAAGGCATGCTGCAGGCGGAGCACGTACGTACCCGACACAAGTGAACGGGCGACGAGGCTGATGTCTAGCTGTTGAGCCCCCACACACAGTGGCCGGCCGTAGCCCCCCGCATCGCGTGCTCATCAGGGTCCGGGCCCGGACGGGCGCACCGTACCTAACTGGGATACGTACTGTACGGCGAGCGCCACTTGTTGCGACGCAAGTTGCACTTGTTTACTGCGTGCTAGCTTCTTCGATGATGCCGTACGGACGAGGTATATATGGACTCGTCTCACTCTCATGGAACGGTGGAAGAAAATCAAACGACCCCTCAATGTTTTACGTACTTAATTTTTATGTTGTTCTACAAAAGGCAGAGAGCTGCTTTACTTTGCTGAATACCTGAAGACCTCACTAGCGGCAGCAGCTTTATTTGCACGTCTATAGCTAGGTTGGCTTTGTACAAGCTGTCGGTCGGTGCGCGTGCTGACCCGTATATGCGCGCTTTGCGGCACGATTATTATTCCACGTAAGCAGTAACGCGAATTTCTTCGTCGGTACAAAAATCACACACACTAATAAATAAGTACTCCCTCCAACCCATATTACTTCACTTGAACTTATAAAAATTTGGATGGCTTATATACTAAATAGTGTCTAGATTCATTCAAATCTAGCAAATTCAAATCAACTAATATGAAGAGAAAGTATAGTAAAGTTGGGGATGATGTTAGAGCGAGCAGCTCGTCAGTTCGAAAACAAATCTAAACAAACACAGATACTCCCTCCAGAAGTATTAAATTATTAAATTTTAGATAAACCTATATACTAAATAGTGTCTAGTATATGGATCGGAGGGAGTATTAGAATCATGGACATCAGATCATACTACTAAGCCAGCTAGCACATCCAGCTTGGCCGTAATATATGATTCCGCGTTTCTTAGTAGTTGGTCCAGGTATTTCCGCCACGACCTAGTCCGTCCGTACCGATGCATGCATGATGCTCACATGCCACATGGGACGGCAATCATCTCGGCTCTCTCTAGTCTAGTGTAGCGTACTAGTAGTAGTAGTATTATCCCCTAACCAAAACGAAGCTGCGGATAGTCCACAGATATATGCTCTCTTTTCCTTGGCCCTGGTACGTACACCCACTACTAGCATAAACTGCCATGTCCATCGTGGGACCCATGTCGTACACTCCCTAATCACGGGAAGGGCTATGCAGGAGTCGATCTATGTCATGCTTTCATTTTAATCTGGGCGCGGCTAAGGAGCCCCCGTTGGCTCGTTTGTCCAATCACTAGTGGAGAACATGTTTCTGGTTCCGGTTCTACAGAATCATGTTCCGGTCTCTAGTTTCATTTTATAACGGGACTACGGAATCGAAAATAGAGATCACAGCCTCTAGTTCCGGGTATGTTGCGAATCGGGACTAGAGGCCTCAGATATGGCCGCTTCAGCAGAAAGGTGAAGGATCTTTAGTCCCGGTTCGTATCCCGAACGCGATACTAGACATTCTCGCGGCAGCCGATGGAGGTTTCTGTCGCAGCAGTATTTTGGGACCAATTTCTGCCGCGGCAGCCGATGGAGATTTCTGTCGCGGCAGTATTTTGGGACCGATTTCTGCCGCGGCAGCCGAGAGGATAGAGGAGGGTTGTGTTTGGCGTAAGTGACATGCAATGAAGGTACCCATTACACACAACATAGTCATGCTTATACAGATACAATTCGATTACATATATATACAAGATTACATGGAGATCACAACCCGTCTATTCGATTACATGGAGATCATTAAATCACTAGAGTCCCGAGGTATGGTGTTTTCTTTCTAGGTTTATGACATGGTCAACAAAAAATCTCGCTAATTCCTCTTAAATTCCTACCAGGTGCTCCCTTGGTTGGAGATTCTCCCGCAATTTTTCCAACTATATATAAAAAAAGAAAATCAATATGAATATCAATCGTCATAATAAATATTATGAATGACACTCAACACAATTTGTGAAAATATTGTTCATATACTTCTATAAATGTCCCTCCCTCTCGCTCACTGACCTCCGAGCGAATGTACTCGTACACGAAGTATCCACACGAATTACTCCTTGGTGGCTTCCTCTCGCACTTTACGAGAATAGAATCCAATCAAATAATAATCAAGCATGATATAATAGTATTGAAACTAGAATTGAAGAGATACGTAGACCTAGCTCGTACTACTTATCTCGACCCGACGAAAACTAAGCTTATCTTTAAATTCATCAACTGTAGCATTGGTGAAAGTTTACCAAACCCTTTCCGACAAAAAATAAAGAATAAATGAGTTATTAGTTACTTGATATCTCAAGATATATATGAACAAAAGAGACAAATATAGTACGATAATGACTGAAATTACCTCTGGAGCATATTTTTACGGAATGTGTACTCTAAATTTAGGAAGTCCTTAATTTTAACTCTTCCAGCGTCAAGCAGAATGCAGTGAAAACTGCGCCAGTTTATATACGTATGTAACTCATCAATTACACTTAGTGGAATCAAATAAAATGTGTACAAGACAGCAACACTCTCACCTGTAGTTATAGGGAAACAATATTCTTTATTTGAAATGTTGCCACAATAAGGCCTTTAGCAAGTTAGCTGGTATAATATATGATTCCAGCTTAGCCGTAATATATGATTCCACGTTCGTTTAGCTGGTCCGAGTATACTTCTGCCATGACCTAGTCCGTACTTACCCATGTATGATGCTCACATGCCACATGAGACGATCAATCACATGCCACGCCGTACACCCCCTAATCACGGGCGGCGCTACGTACGAGTGTCGATCCAAGTCATGCTTTCATTTTAATCTTGTTACTCCGTTTGTACTATAGCAATAATGCTATCGCGTTTTTCTAGTGTTCCACTGTGTTCCTCCTTTTGTCCTTACTCGACATCTCTATCGATCGGTTCCCCCACTTGTCTTCGGAAGTTAGGTAGGTGATCGTTCAATTCGAGTTAAGCAACCAAAGTATGCATACATGAATTTAAATTTAAAATATTAAAATCTAGCTATGGTGGTGGCCGCCATTGGTCGATCGAGACGGGCATGCTCTTATCACACGCGATGACTACTACCGAAAGTATACGGAGTACTATAATCGGGGTGACGTGTACTCGATTTGTGACCTAATTAAGCATATCATTGCTGCAATCCGGACAATAGAACTTCACGGGCTGGATGATTATTGGACGGGCACGGAGATACCCAGATACTTTTGTCCCAGTTAACAACGTACGTAAGCAAGCACTAATGGACGGTTTTGTCGTGGCTTTCTCGATTGTTATTTTTGTGTTGGTATTGCACGTGTACCCGTCAATCTCGAAGCATTTATTTCTCCGCGTTCCCACGCAAGCGACGTACTAACATACGAAGACCACGGAGAAAGAGGAGAAGATGAGCGCGCCGCTTAATTGGAGCCTTGGAAGCCACAAGTACGTATACCAGTAGATTCATGACGCGCCAGGCAGGGTTTTGACTGTTTGAGTACGTATCCCATGGAAGACAAAACAGTACTATTAGCTGCTGCGAAGGTACACGGTGCGGCATTCGCTGCTTGCTCTTCTACGTACTACTTCTCCGCATGGCAGGGTTGCGAACTAGTCTGGCTACTCTTTTGGACTGTTTGTCTAAGGCCTTCCATAGCGTACGCTTTTATCGGTGCCCAATCCAGTTTCCAGGCATCGAGCACCGGTGCCCTCCGCTGCTAACGCGGTGTCCCAATTTTCTCTTTTAAGAAATCGGAGCATAACTAGGTGCTCTGATGTCCAAACTCATCTACCAATACAATATTAATATTATTGAACTGTCAACTACGGTCGTCGTTCCGATTTCAACCAGCACCTCGCTTTGCGCTGCTGTTCATGGCTTGGTTGTCTCCCTCGCCGGCTAGCTCGAGCAGAACGGAGATGAAAACGAGAAAGAGCGCCACCTGAACCTCTCGATGATGCGTATACCGTCGCGGAGCTGAGCACTAGGATGGTGGCTGCGTACGCCGCTCCGATTCCATCGACTAAATCGGCGGGAATCCATCGCCTCGTGTATACCTTGTCCAGGGGCATCGTACGCGGCCGCGACCAGACCTGGACGAACTCTGCGCCAAGGATCCTGACGATGCCGCCATGCCTCGCTCCGATTCGCACTGGAAGCCACCGTCGCCGCGATTTGGGGCGCAGGAGGCGGCGTGGGATGAGCCCGTTTCTGATCGGCCGACGATCTTGACCGCCGCCGACAATAGCTACCATAACTGGCAGAGCAGCTCGCCGGGAGCGCGGGATCCCGATGAATTTAGGCGAGGAGATCGACAAATCGAATACGAGCAGAGAAGGAGAAAGGGGATCGGTAGAACTCGCGTGAAGGAACAGTGGAAGTTGGCTTGGTCAAAGGTTTCTTTATCTATACATGGGTCCCATTTTTTATTTTCTGGCACCACCACGCTATGGACCGGTGTCCGTATCATTCCTGGGCTGACCCAAAGATTTCACTGTCAGTTCGTTCGTTACTTAGTTAAAGCTTGGTCCAGAGAACACATATATCTGATCCCAAATGATTACTAAGCTTAATTGTCCCAGACCACACACATATCATCAGCTTCTTTTTTCGTTTTGCAGCTCAGGATGCAGCTAGCGAGCATCTTGATTTGCCAGCATGAACGAGTCAACCAAGCGCGTGAGTAACTACTGCGTGGCTGCCAGTACACGGTGCAAGCAATCACTGGTTCGTTAAGATCAATCATGCATGTTCTGTCGAATCGTACCGTCCTTGCCTTAAGTAGCACCCGGTTTAGCTCCGTCCGACCGATGGAATTCTCGGGCTCGCGCCGGGACCGCTCCTCCTGCCCGGCCCGTGCTGGTCCGTAGTCCCGCTCGTACGGCCGCTCGTGGAGGCGAGAGAGAGTCCGAGGCGGAAAGCGGGATATCCCTGTCCTCCTGGAGCCCACCTGCTGACCTGGCTGGCACATGGAGGAGAGAGAGATTAAGGAGCAAGTGATTACTCCGAGTATTTTTCTTTGAAGAGAGAAACAAGTGATTGAATGCTGGTATTGGAGCACTCAAGCCTGAAATGTTGTCAATCCGTGGCAGTACCAGTATTCTCTCTTGGTCGGAAATACCCTTGCCTTGTTCTCAATGTACTCCATCATGAAAAAAGAATATGCCATGTATATTGCTAGCATTTTAGGTTATAGTAGTATGTAGACGTAGTGGAGTACTCACCCGTTCTCTTTTATTTTATACATCCTAAATAAATCAATCGGACAAACTGGTTACTGTCGAATGTTCTAATTGATCTACCTAGGATAAGGAATCACAGCACGCAATGAAGACATCAAGATTTGTCAACATAGTACAACAAACTCGACTATTCTGCCGGCATAACCACGGACGCTGCTCCCTATTCATATCGTTGCACGCGGTTTGCTGCTATAAAGTCGTCGTAGGTTACATTGTGAAGAACCCTTCACATTAGATATGAGGGCTAGGCTGTATTACTAGTATCCTATCCACAATACAAGACAAGCCTAAATGTAACCGAACTCATACACTAATATTCGACACATAATCTACATAATTATTTATACTACTCCCTCCTTCCATAAATAATAGACTTAGGTCTGTCTAAATTCGATGTATCTAGACACGTTTTATGTATAGGTACATTTATATCTACACAAACTCAAGTCAGTTGTTTCTGGATGGAGGGAGATATAAATATGTAGACAATCAATTTAATCTATATTGAGTAATGATATCCAACAGAGAGAGCATGACCACTTCGATTTCTGTGCTCTTATCGACAAAAGGTTAGAATGCAGATGAATATAAAAAAAACTATTCAAAAATGTAGATTAGAATAGACCGGATGGAGTACATAAGTAGACTGGGTTGTAGCTACTAGCTAGTATACCCTTGCTTGGTTCCCAATGTACGGTGGTAGATGGAGAGTCTAAAATCAGGAACCGTGTATGGTTTGGAAATAAAGCATTTTTAGAATATTTTGTTTGGAAATAAAACATGTTGCTAGCATGTTCGGTATAGTACTACCCTCGCTTCGAGTGGAGTATGTTGCTAGCATGTCCGGAAACGGCGCGGCATGGCGTTTGGGCCGCCGCGACATTCCACCTATCATTTGCCCGCGTCGTCGTGTTTTGACACGGTACGTGTCACGGTTTGGTGGAAGAAGGTTATGGGATCGATCATGTGATCGGTGTCGAGCCGCTGCTATGCTAGCTGTCTATTCATTCTTGGCATTCCATCGATTCCTTATTAGCTTTCGGGTAGTGTTGGGATCGATACTACGTACCACCAAAGCAGCACCATAAGTTCAGCGCGCCAGTGGAAATTGAAGCACCAGGTTGGTGAAAGTTTGGTGCGTGTACGTACTACCGACGTCTCAAAAAATGTTGTCGTAGATTCGTCTGGATAGATATGATGATGCAACTATAGACTCTTTTTCACATATTTCTAGGCCAAAGTGAGCAGTAAATTAATAAGATGAGATGACAAGGTCGCCATTGACAGTTTAACCCTTAGGGGCATGCATGGAACCAAAATGCACCTTAAAAATCTCCGGTAAAAAAAGGTGGACCAACATCACCGAGTCAAACCACGGCATCGAGTTGTACGACTACTTCAGGCTATAAGCAAAGATCATCACCGAGTACATCCGTAAGAAGCGATATCAAACTTAACGAGGCCGGTGTGAAAAATGACTTCTCTGACCGCACGGTAACAACACGCGATCACCTCAAGTGGCGCCTTAAGTGACACACTACATCACGATTCATCGCCGATACATCATCGCCAAGCTCTACATCAACGTGGTTTTCACCAACATCTTCGTCAACACACTGTCGTCACCTCTATACCGTCCACATGACGAAAATATATCTACAACGCCCTCTTACAGTACAAATACAAGGCACGGCGATATGAATTCCATGACACAGACGACTGTTGAGAAATAGAGCAATTTACCAAGCGAATTATCCATAATAAACGCTAGATAAAACATGACTAGAATAATAGGTAATATACTAATCATGTTAAATAGCGAATACAAAATAAGGCATAAAACTCTGGATAGAATCAGAACAAGATTGAGACAGAAGATGTACACGGCAGTAGCAGAAGTAGAACCGCCGGCGTTGGAACCGTCATTGGCCATGTCTTCGAGGAAGAGGTGCGATGTCGGGAAGAAGTCCTCGTCGGGAAGACGCGTCGCTATCTGTGAGGGAGTCCGTGATTGAAGCCAAGAGTCGCTACCGATAGCGCTCCCCAAAAACCTTATCGCCCTTCTCCCGTACAGGACTCGAAGCAGCGGGGTCTCGGAGGCCTACTGTCCCGGCTCGCGGTGCACGCCGCAAGACGGGATGGGGAAGATGGAAGTAGCGCAGTGCTCTGGAACTCGAGGCAAGGGATGTGTAACAGCGCAACTGAGAGGAGGCGCGACCTCTCTCTCTTATAGGCGCAGAGGAGAAGGCAGACGGTGCAGAAGATGAAACGAGCAGGCACATTTAACTCGTATTAAACGTCCATTCAAAGCAAACGTTTCACCTTCGTATTAAACGTCCATTCAAAGCAGACGTTTCACCTTCGTATTAAACGTTCATTCAAAGCAAACGTTACACCTTCGTATATATGTTCATATACCATTCATGCGTGGCAAAATAAAGCTCGGCTCGGCGAGATTCCCGCAACCAGAACTCCGCAACCAGCGAAGCGCTGCTGGCCGTGACGAGGCGATGAAGGCGAGGAGGAGGAGGAGCGCGCGTGTGGAACTCTCTCCTTCTCCTTCTCATCCTTTTACCAAGTGGTAGAAGAGCTCACCTTATAAGCTGGTCCAACTTCCACTCAACTAGCAATGTGGGACTAAACATTTGTCCCACCTCTTGCCTTGCATGAATGGGCCACATGGGCCTCTATGATTTTCAGGAATTATTGAAATAGAAAATGGGCTAGAATATTTGGGCCAAAATTCCAACAATCCCCACTGGATCCTGAGGCACATGTAATCGCCTTTGGTTCCAAAACACTGTTTATATACCGGTACTATAGTGGAGACTTAAGTTGAACTTCCACCTAGAATTCTATGCTACACTAGGTTGCAACTTGTACGATGGACTATGCCTTGAACTGCAAGTTTGCTGCAATCTAGCTTCACACGAAGTCTTGACCGATCGGGCTACCGTGGGACTTCCCTGGTGGAGCTTATACGTACTCCATGACCTTTCATGAGTTTATTAGAGAGCACCCCACTCTCATAGGCTGCGGCGTTTTAACATCGAGACTCATATAGGTGTGTTCTTCAAAAGATGTTCTGCAGGACAACATCTTTGCTTAGGATAAGCCACTTAGAACATATTAAGATAATAAATCAACCTGCCATGCAGAATAGGAAAGTACTGCATCTTTATGGAGTGGTGTTTATTAAAGTAGGGATACTTTCCTCTCAGCTAACCAACAGCTTGTTTCCCAATTCTAATTCACAGGATCTCCGATCACATAGAATGGTTTACCACTATGGAAAGCTCAAATTGTGGGTCTCACACCCATCTCCTTCGATGCATTTTCTATCACGTTGCGTGATAGACCCTTTGTGAAGGGATCTGCCAAGTTTTTAGATGTTTGGATATAATCCAATGCAATAACTCCGGAGTTTCTCATTTTCCTGACAGATTTCAGTCTCCTCTTCACATGTCTTGAGGACTTCATATTATCCTTAGAACTTTTCACCTTAATAATCACAGTTTGATTATCACAGTTCATTGGAATTGCGGGTATAGGTTTTTCAACCACAGGTAAGTCCATCAAGAGTTCACGAAGCCACTGCTTCAACAAAGTGCCGTGTCTAGTCTTGTGAGTTCTGCTTCCATAGTTGACCTCGTTAAGATGGTCTCGCTTGCAAGACTTCAAGAAACCGCCACCACCAAGTGTGAAAACATATCCACTCGTGGCCTTTATCTCATCAAGATCGATATCCAATTTGAATCACTATAACCCTCTAGTACCCTTGGATACCGGTATAGTGTATGCCATAGCTCATGATGCCTTTTAGATATCGCATGACTCTCTCAAGAGCATGCGTGATCATCTCTGGATTTGAGACAAATCGACTGAGTTTGCTTACAAAAGGCGATGTCGGTCTCGTGGCACTAGCTAAATACATAAGCGAGCCAATAATTTGAGAGTATCTTAGTTGGTCTCTAGCATTTCCTCGATTCTTTCAAGCAACACACTAGGATCATATGGTGTAGGAGAAAAATTGACGTCGCTATACCCAAACGACTCAAGATCTTTTCCACATAGTGGACCGAAGCAATGTAATCCCACCATCATCATCTCTCAATAGCTTGATGTTCGGGATGACATCGCCTACTCCCCATCCTTCATCTCAAAGGAACGAGATAAGAAATCTTTGACCTCCTTAATTGCATTAAGGTTGGTTCCAAAAATCAGTATGTCATCAACATACAAACAAAGGATGACTCCTCACCCCACCATGGCGATAGTATACGCACTTGTCACCGTTTACAACAAAGCCTGCGGTTAAGGTTTTATCAAATTTTCGTACATCGCTAGGTGCTTGTTTAAGACCATACAAAGACTTCAAGAGCTTGCACTTTTCTTTCTTGACCATTTACTACAAAACCATCTGGTTGATCCATATAGATTTCCTCATCCAACTCTCCATTTAGGAAAGCCGTATTAACGTCCATTTGATGAACGAAGACCGTGTGAGGCAGCCAGAGAAAGTAGTACTCGAATGGTGGTCAACCTTGCTACAGGTGAGTAAGTGTCAAAGAAGTCTTCACCTTCCTTTGGGTATAACCCTTGGCTACAAGCCTTGCCTTGTACTTCTCAATAGTACCATCGGGCCTTAGTTTCTTCTTGAACACCCATTTACATCCTGGGTTTGCACCCATAAGGACGATCGGTGATCTCCCATGTTTCATTAGCTAAGATGGAATTCATCTCACTATGAATGCTTCCTTCCAAGAGTCGACATCGGGAGATGCATAAGCTTCGAAATGGAAGTGGAGTGTCATCTACAAGGTACACAATGAAATCATCACCAAAAGACTTTGCAGTCCTTTGTCTCTTGCTCCTTTTAGGAATTTCATTGTCATCCTCCTTAGGACTTTCAGTGTTCAATCGAATGATAGGTTCGAGAATATAGCAAATTCTGATTAGATGAACTAGGTATCCCTGGATTTGATGAGTTAGGTTTATCCTTCATTGGAAATATATCCTCAAAGAAAGTCGCATCAGTCGACTCCATGATTGTACCGACATGAATGTCAGGTACTTCAGATTTTACTATCAAGAATCTATAACCAATGCTATGAAAAACATAGCCCAGAAAAACACAATCAATGGTTTTTGGTCCAAGCTTGCGCTTCTTGGGGATTGGTACATTAACCTTTGCCAAACAACCCCAAGTACGTAAGTAAGAGAGTTTTAGTCTTTTCTTCTCCCATTCTTCAAATGGAGTAATTTCTTTGTTCTTTGTGGGAACTCGGTTTAGGACATGACACGCGGTCAATAATGCCTCCCCCCACCATTCCTTAGAAAGACCCGATGTGTCTAACATGGCGTTAACCAAATCATAGAGTACGGTTCTTTCTTTGCTACTCCATTTGGTCGGGTGAGTAGGGAGGCGTCCTCTCATGAATTATACCATGTTCCGCACAAAAAGAATCAAACTCGTTGGAAAAATACTCTCCACCACGATCAGACCTAAGTCTCTTAATCTTTCGATCAAGTTGATTTTCTGCCTCAGCTTTATAGATTTTGAAGAAACCCAAAGCCTCATCTTTTGATTTTAGAAGATACACATGACAATATCTCGTAGAGTCATCGATCAAAGTCATGAAATATTTCTTTCCACCTTTTGTCAATACACCATTCATCTCACAAAGATCAGAATGTATGAGCTCTAGTGGTGTTAAATTTCTCATACTGCGATGTATGTGACTTGCGAGGTTGTTTAGCTTGCACGCAGACTTGGCACTTAGATCCCTTAACAGATGAGAAATCAGGGATTAAATTCATTTTGGCTAGCCGCGTCATACAACCAAAATTAATATGACAAAGACGAGAGTGCCAGACATTTGATTCAAAATTTGTGTAAATATGATTAACAACTTTATTACAAATGTTTGATAGATATAAGTGGAACAAGCCTCCGCATTCATAGCCTTTTACCAATAAAGGTTCCATACTTCGAAATTACAAATTTATTGGACTCAAATACAATCTTGTAGCCATCTCGACACAGAAGAGATCCGCTAACAAGATTTTTATTTATTGAGGGAACATGATGCACGTTCTTCAGGCGCACAGTCTTTCCCGAAGTGAACTTCAGATCGACCGTACCAACACCATGAACAGAAGGATGCGAGCCGTTCCCCATCAGCACGGTTTGAGTCCCTCTGAACTGATATGAAGAAAACATGGAAATATCAGAACAGACATGTACATTAGCGCCCGTGTCAATCCACCAATCAGGAGAATGACATAATGAAAGAACAGTAGGTAATATACCATACCCAACATCTTTCATCTCAACGTCACCCATGACAACATTAGCAGTCTTGCTGCTCTTCCCATGTTGGCGTTTGTCAAAGCGGTTGGGACAAGCAGGAGCCCAATGATTAGGATCACCGCACACATGACAAGCACCTTTCCTCTTATCAGTCTTCTTCTTGAAGCTGGTGGACTGTGAGGCCTTGTTCTTTCCATCGAACTTTCCTTTGTCATCAAACTTTCCTTTGTTCTTGAACTTGTAAGGCTGGAAGTTCCTTTTACTGCAGTTGGCATTAGACCCTCCCTCGGTACCTCGAGCACGTGTGTCTTTTGCTCTCGCCTTTTTTTCCACATCAAGAGTCCCAATGAGATCCGTCACGGAGAACTCTTGTCTCTTGTGCTTCAGAGATGTAGCAAAATTCCTCCATGATGGGAAGTTTGGCAATGATGCCTCCGGCAACAAACTTGTCCGGTAACACACAAGTGAAGTGCTCAAGCTCCCGGCAAGTGATCAGATCTCATGAGCCTGCTCCACAATGGAGCGGTCATCAATCATCTTATAGTCATAGAATTGTTCCATGACATACAATTCACTGCCAGCATCAGAGACTCCAAATTTTCTCTCGAGCGCATCCCACATATCTTTGCCATTGCTAAATGACAGATATGAATCGACAATATTGTCGCCAAGGATGCCGATCAAGGCAGCCTTGAAAGTAGTATCAAGTTTTGGGCGCCTCTTCCCGGCGGGATTAAGTTCCCCTCAGCGCCATAGATGGCGTTATAGCAGCTCATGGTGAAACTGAGCGGTGCTCTCGCACGCCATCGTTTGTAATTCACGCCTTCAAACACGGTGGCTTCATAGAAGCAACAAAGCCACTTGGGGCAAATTGCCCAAATAAGGTTTTTGGATTGTTGAGAAATAGAGCAATTTACGAAGCGAATTATCCATAATAAACGCTAGATAAAACATGACTAGAATAATAGGTAATATACTAATCATGCTAAATAGCGAATACAAAATAAGGCATAAAACTCTGGATAGAATCAGAACAAGATTGAGATGAAGATGTACACAGCGATGGCGAAGTAGAACCGGCGTTGGAACCGTCATTGGCCATGTCTTCGAGGAAGAGGGTGCGATGTCGGGAAGAAGTCCTCGTCGGGGAAGACGTCGCTATCGTGAGGGAGTCCGTGATTTGCCGAGTCGCGTGATAGCGCTCCCAAAACCTTATCGCCTTCTCCCGCAGGACTCGAGCGGCGGGTCTCGGAGGCCTATCACGCTCGCGGTGCACGCCGCAAGACAGGATGGGAAGATGGAAGTAGCGCGATGCTGGAACTCGAGGCAAGGGATGTGTAACAGCATAATCGAGAGGAGGCGACCTCTCTCTCTTATAGGCGCAGAGGAGAAGGCGGGTGCAGAAGATGAAACGAGCGAGCACATTTAACTCAGATAAACGTCCATTTAAATCAAACGTTTCACCTTCATTAACGTCCATTCAAAGCGAGCGTTTCACCTTCGTATTAAACGCTCATTCAAAGCAAACGTTACACCTTCGTATATATGTTCATATACCATTCATGCGTGGCAAAATAAAGCTCGGCTCGGCGAGATTCCTCAACCAAGGCTACAGGCTGTCAGGCGAGGCGGCGAGGCGAGCAAGGAGGAGCGCGCGTGTGGAACTCTCTCCTTCTCCTTCTTATCCTTTTACCAAGTGGTAGAAGAGCTCACCTTATAAGCTGGTCCAACTTCCACTCAACTAGCAATGTGGGACTAAACATTTGTCCCACCTCTTGTCTTGCATGAATGGGCCACATGGGCCTCTAGGATTTTCAGGAATTATTGAAATAGAAAATGGGCTAGAATATTTGGGCCAAAATTCCAACAACGACGACATTGACCACATCTAATGGCTAAGGCTGCATCAAACCATCGGAATTACAATTCTGATACCCCTACAACCATGTAAACAGTCCTCGCAAAACCGTTACGTGCTCGGTGGGCTTCCTCATGTCCTGGAAAAACTAGTGATCTCAATTATGACCTTGTCATCTAACATCTGCAAGATGCCCCGGTACGTCTACAAGGTGCAAAACATCAACACAAGTGTAGCCCCGTTAAATAAACTGCGCAATTTTTTACGTGTGCCGCACTAGAGGCCACACCAACTGTGACCACTACGACATTGACCAAAACTATCTTGATTACGACTACAATATGACTGGATACCTTGACATCGACATCAAGAATAACATCTATAGCAGCTTAAGAACTCCGGTCAATAGCATATGAGTCGTCACTTGCATCCAGAAAATTTCCGATGTGATTGCGGGAGGGAAGAAAGACACTAGAAGGGGGATGCCAACAACGTCCCTAAGTGTCGGCCATGATCATGTCCATCAGAGACACGGTTGATGATGTCAAGAAGGAGAAGACGGTGGAAGAGGAAGAATGACAATCATACGCTTGTCTCCCGCTACGATTGAGGAGAAATATTATGATACATATATATGGCTTAGATATAGTATCGTTATGATATATACCTCCGTTTCAAAGAATAAGACGCACACGTATTTCAAAGTAAAATTTGACCAGACAAGCTTAAGCATTAGGAGGACACGGTAAATCCCCAAAGCATTAGGAATCACAATACCCAAGCTTTGAAGTTTGTTTGCGTGCCCAGACATCTTAAGCACATGCTCACTGACGGAGCTGCCCTCTTCCATCTTGCAGTTAAAGAACTTTTCAGAAGCCTCATAGCTTTCAATTGCCGCATGAGTCTCAAAGATCAATTTGAGATCCTCGACAATATCATATGGGTCTGAATTCTCAAACCTTTTCTGAAGCTCCGATTCTAAACCATACAAGATAGTGTTGGAATTATGCCCTAGAGGCAATAATAAAGATGTTATTATTATAATTCTTGTTCATGATAAAGTTTATATTCCATGCTAGAATTGTATTAAGCGGAAACATTAATACTTGTGTGGTTTGTGAACAACACCGTGTCCCTGGTAGGCCTCTAAGGACTAGCTCATTGATCAATGATGGTTAAGGTTTCCTAACCATATACATGAGTTGTCAATTGATAATGAGATCATATCATTGGGAGAATGATATGATGGATGAGACAAACTAAGCGAAGCAATTAGATCGTTCATCGTGTTCATCTTTTGAAGCTTTTCCTATGTCAAATATTGTATTCCTTAGACCATGAGATAATGCAACTCTGTATCGGAAGAAAGCTTTGAGGTCATCAAACGTCATCCTATGAGAGGGTGATCATAAAGGTGTCTCTCGTGTGATCGGAAAGTATCTGTTGGGTTGTATGTATCGAGATGGAATTTGTCCCTCCCAAGTCGAGAGATATACTTGGCCCACTCGTGTCGATATCAACACCGCTTTCAAGCATGTGGTTAAGGAGTTAATCACAAAGTGATATCGGATTACGAACGAGTAAAGTACTTCTGTGAATGAGATTGAACTAGGTATGACGGCACCGACGATCGAATCTCGGCAAGTAAAATATCGCGAGACGAAGGAATATATATATGGGATAGATTGAATCTCGGCATCGTGGTTCATCCGATATGATCATCGATGAATGTGTGGAGTCAATATGGGTGCCTGCACCCGCTGTTGATTATTGATAGAAGATCATATGCGCATATTCTCGAACCCGCAGGTCACACACTTAACGTGTCTCGGCTAGGATAGATTGGATAGTTGGTTTACGAATTTTTGTTCAGAGTCTCGGATGGGATCCGGGATATCACGAGAGGTTCCGAATGGTCCGAGAATAAGATTCATATAAGGCGGTGCAGTTTTGAGTTGAATTGTTCCGGTTAATCAGATTATGGAAGCTTCTAGAACCTTCCGGAAGGGGACCAACGTGGCCCCACCTTCCGGGAGGGGGCATGGGCCTATGAGGGAGTGTCCTGGCCGCATTGGGCCAGGGGTACAAGGCCCCATAGGGCCCAGTGTAACACCCTCAGAATCGAACCTATGCAAGTTTTAGCGAAACCCGCCAAACCCGCATAGAAACGATTCAAAGGTGCCCACCAGGCACTTTCGTGCGGGTGGAAAACGAAGTAATAACATTACACAACAGTCCTCGATGGGACCCACAGAACAGATATATACAACAGCGACTCAAAGAGTCAAGAATACAGATATACGGTACAAAGATCCAAATCACCTTGAAAAGATGGAGCGTTCGACTACGGACAAGATGCAAATGGGGCTGGGAGCCCTGAAGAATAACCAATAGCGTCCATAACCCTGCCCAGGCCAAGCCGGAAGGGTAACCCTGCTAACGACGTCGATCTCAAAACCTGCTTAAACAAAAGGGGTGCCGACAAAGGGCAAGGAAAAAGAGGAGCGTCAGTACTGAGGCCAGTACACGGCGAGGCTAGAATTCGGCGGTCCTCGCCTACACGGGTATGGTGGACTAAAGCGGCAGCGGCAGCATGCACTAAACAACCTATAGAGACTCGATACAACTGTCGGCAATCAGAGAGGGGTAAGAAGGACCTATCCGGAACCACCCTGATTCTAACACCAAGCAAACCCATCCTGGTGTTTTCCCCTCGAGACCAAACGAGGAAGTCAACCGAGGAACTCACACCGTTGGCAGTTTTACTTGTTCAGTTATAGTTGCGGCTCTTTACTAGTCAGGTTTAGATAATCGTCCTGATAAAGTAAGCAGTGGGCACTTTTAGTTAACCATTCCATTATAGTGGCATCACTTACTAGTCAGATACAATTAGCATGAGATAATCCAAAACCCAGCAGTTGTTGGTACTTTTATTAAGCCATTCCATTGTAGTTGCAATACTTACTAGTCAGGTACAATGGTCGCAAGCGACAATACAAGCAAGCAATTGTGGGCAGAATTGTTTAGCCATTCCATTATAGTGAAGCTGATTACTAGTCATTATTAAGTCAAATTTAGAGCAATAAACTTTAGTTATGCTTGTCTATGATCGAGATACTGTGCTCCAAGTCGTCCATATCCGTGGACACGGCTTTCAGAAAGTTTTACCCGGCCGGTGCACCAATAGCAACACACGATCAACCTCGGAAAAACCAAAACAAAACCAACGAGGCTTTCACGACTGAACAATCACAGGATTCAGAAATATTTCAGGGGCCACCCTTGAGTACACATAACGAAGTTGACTTGAGACGGACCCGAGGTTTGTGGGGCCGGTACATGGCGGAACCCAAAGCTGGGCTTGTCGATACCGAGTAAACGGGTCACAATTCCTAAACAGCGATAAGGTGCTCCTCGCACAAACGTAAATACATAAGTAGCATGGCATAAGTGCAGGGTCGTAAATAAAACCTCAAACTAGTTTGTGGCCCCAAGAAATAAGACTGAATCAAGCTCTGGCTCAGGGGGGTCCCATATACCTCCCGGATGTGGATAGCGCGATAAATCAAGGCAGTATCAAGTACTCGGGGTCCCACGGGACACAAGTGGGCTCGGAAACCAAATATTATCTATCACCCACGATGCCTGCTTACTTCAATTTTAGTTGTTAAACAGGAATTAAAGTGAACGATAAGTAAAGCCATGATCATCACCAACATCAAACATGCGGCAAGGCTCCAAGCGTGGCACTTGACAACACGCAACACTTGAGCAAGCGACTACGACGCAAGTCCACTATCTACCAAACAACAGTAGTAGGATGTGTCCAAGGCAATATAAGGCGCAAGGGATATCACGGCACGAAATCTAGAGCATCATACAGATAGCAATAGATCAACATGAGGAATAAATACTATAAAAGTAAGATAGATAGAAAGGGAGATGCTCGCTGAAAACATTGCCGAAGGTTCAACGAAGATCGGTGACTCACATCAACTCAACGGCCTTATCCGCGAAGAACCAAAACACTAGAAGAAACACCGGATGCAATATTTAATACTACGGCAAAAGATCGGCATGATGCATGTATGATGTATGACATGGCGAAGATGCGATGCGATTAGGTCATATTAAGTGGAACCGGGGTCCCGACAATTATTTAGGTGGTTCATGTTATTTATCTACCCCGCAATTAAATGTTGTCTTAACAAGGCAAGAGATAGTACCGGGTTCGCTACACCAATTTAAATGAGGCCAATATGAGACTATATTTGCCCGCACATGGGCCCCATATTTAATTAGAGGTGAATCGGCATAAGGCCCCCAAACCCATGATATGCATGCGAGAATGACAATTAATGCGCAACAAGTTGTTATATATGATAAAATAGGGTTTTCGGGAAGGGGTTCACACATCAGGGTTCGACGAGCTTGGGGTGCCGGGTTGGGTCGGTCTCGAGGTCGGTCGGGGTTCGGACGGACGTTCGGATATCGGGGGTAGATCTTGGTGTTCCGGGAAGCCGGACTTGGGTCGGTGCCGGGGCGCATCGGATTCTTCCGGGCCGATGCCGTTATTGTCGTTGCGAAGGTCTTGTCGGGTCCCACGGGGTCGGTCTTGCCGTTGCGAGGGTCTTGTCGGGCCCGCGCAATCGAGTCGGTCTTGGCATTCAGGATGAAGTACTTGTCGTTCTCGTGGCGATCTTGGCGGTCGTCGGGTCCGGGCTCGGCGTCCGGGGGAAGGAGTACTTGGCGCGGCGCCGGTTTCAGGGTCGGGGCCCTCGGGTCCGAGTACGAGTGCTTGTCATCCATGTGGAAGATCATGGCGTTCTTCAGATTCGGGTCCTGGCGCTTCGGATCGGTCTTCAGGGGCTCGGCCATCGGATCCCTTGAAGGGGTCATGGCGTCCGTGAGGCGATCTTGTCGCTCGATGTCCGTGAGGGAGTCCTTGGGGTTCAGGATGGCGATCTTGTCGGTGGTCTTGGCGTTCAGGGCCTCGACGCCGCATCCCGGGAAGAAGATCTTGTGGCATCTGGGGCGTCGGGTCATGGCGTCTGTTTTGTCGTTTTCAAGGCGGAGATCTTGGCGGCCTTGTCGAGGTACTTGGGTGCCAGTGCCGGACTTAGGTTCGGCGCCGGTGGTTACTCGAGTTCGCGTTGGGCACTGTCGATCTTGACGAGATGGCTCTTGGAAGATAGCTGCGAGGGCACTTGCATGCATGCGAGGACGAACATGGCGGGCGGCCCGGGCATCGAGAGACGTCGTGGCCTAAAGGGCTCGGCAGCGAGGGTCCGGGTCGAGGATGACGACGGCGCGGACCTACGGAGGCGCCATGCGGTGTTGGAGGCAGACGACGACGAACTTGGCGACACGGCGGGCAGCGGGCGAGCAGGCGGCGGCGGGCAGTCGGGGCAGGCGGGCCTGGAGAGCAGGAGCGGCGGGCGCAGGAGGGAGCTTCGGCGGCGGCGGGGCGAAGCAGCGTCAGGGGCGTCAGCGCCGGTGTCGGCGAGTGTCGGCGGGAGACGGAAGAGGTGGCTGCTGGGCTTGAGGCGGCGGGCGAGCAGCGGCATGGCGGGAGCAAGCGAGAGGAGGAGATGAGCGGGGTAGACGGGCGCTGGAGAGCAGGTGGGGCGGCCAGGCGGGCGTCATTGATGCGCTTGCACGGCGGTGGTAAGCGAGCAGGCGTCGCTGGCGTCTGGGCGCCTCTGAGGCGCAGACGATGGCGGTGAAGGGTGGCGAGCGGAGGTCGCTGAGGAGGGCAGCCGGAGGCGGGAGCGTGGCGCTCGAGACGCTGAGGAGGAGGACATGGCCATGCGAGGAGGAGGCGCCTTGGCTGGGGCAGTGGCGAGGAGGGAGCGGCGGTGCAAGTGGCGAGCGAGGCGGAGAGAGAGGAGGCTCGGCAGCGGCCATGGGAGGCGGAGAGGTTGAGGGGAGGCGTGGGACGCAGTGGGTGCTGCAGGGGAGAGGGTGGGGGGTGACTCGGTATCGGGGAGGTGGGGGCGGGTCTGAGAGAGAGAGAGGGGTCTGGGTGGGGGCCAGTGAGTGGGGTGGGCGGAAAGGGAAAAGTCAGGTGGGGGCTCTTTGGGTGCGTGAGTGCATGTGTGGGTGGGGAGGGAGAGAGAGGTGAGGGAGTGGGGATGGGCTAGGTGGCAGCACCTGATTGGGTGGGGGGGAGAGGAGAGGTGAGGTGGCGCATGGCGAGTGGCCAAGGTGAGGTGGAGGCTGGGTGTGGTAGGATTATGATAGGTAGCTGTAGGATTTAGATTGGACCGTTTTAGTTTTCTGGGGGTGGTCGTTCGGGTCGTGTCGGTCCGTTCGACTGCCCCCTCTAAAACAATTAAACTTTTTATTTGTTTTAAACGGGCCGTTGCAAACCGATATCAGCCAAAATAAATTATCCGGAGAACCGGGCTTTGCGTTTGAATTAAGATGGGGCGTTTGGAAAACAAATCGGGCTTTGCGAAAATAGTTTTATGCAAACAATACATGATGATGACGATGCAATGCACAAAATAACGCGATTTTCTAGTAGTGGTTTTTGCGGGATGCCACAATTCGACACCACTAACAAGGGATCTCGCCCTCGAGATCCGCCTCATGGTACCGGAAAGAAGGTCGGCGATCTGAATCTTCTCGCTTCATGTAGATCCTCGCGACACCACTAACGAGGGTTCATCCTCCATCTGGAAAACGGCGACACCACCAACAAAGGGTCGTTGTCCCTGATCGGCGAGAGAACACTCCGGAGAACAAAGGACGAAGGTAGAGGTATCAAACGATAAGGCCGCCTCTAACTTCCATTAGAAGAGGGGAAAGTTACATTGATCCACCAGTTCGATGTACAGAGCGAACAGTAGGAGTCGGGTAGGGTGATCAGTCCATCACGTACCCACGCTATCAACTCTATACATGAGTAAGAGAATCAGGCAACTCAACTCTCGAGATTTAGACTGAAGATCTTCGTAGGCGGTATCCGGAACAAAGGGATGATGCCAGCAGAAATCGTATGAAAGACACAATGATTAGGTTCCGCGATGGTTCCATTGGCATGAACAACACATGCTCAAGGTTAACTCCAACTTCACCAATGCTCGTCCTTCTCATATGTTTTTCAACGATACGGATATCCAGCAAGGAACACATGTGGATAAAGAGCTCAAGAACAAAAGATTGGATGAAGGGTACAACAGACAAGTCGCAGATTGATGATCGTAGCACCTCCGTTACCAAAGGGACAAAGCGAACCCTGAAGGTACGACGGAAAACCAACCACGAGAAATCCTGGACTCGAAGAGAAAGAAGAGAGCGGATTCAAAACGCGTAGGGTTAAGAGGAGAATAGCAGAGGGGTAAGGAGTAAAATCAGACCTAATCAGAACTATCCAACCGTTTTTGCAAAATAGTTTTGACACTCTACTTCGGCCGTTAGCTAGGTTATCCTACAGGCTGGACTTGTGGGGTATCGCAACTGCTGAGCTCTGATACCACTCTGTAACACCCTCAGAATCGAACCTATGCAAGTTTTAGCGAAACCCGCCAAACCCGCATAGAAACGATTCAAAGGTGCCCACCAGGGACTTTCGTGCGGGTGGAAAACGAAGTAATAACATTACACAACAGTCCTTGATGGGACCCACAGAACAGATATATACAATAGCGACTCAAAGAGTCAAGAATACAGATATACGGTACAAAGATCCAAATCACCTTGAAAAGATGGAGCGTCCGACTACGGACAAGATGCAAATGGGGCTGAGAGCCCTGAAGAATAACCAATGGCGTCCATAACCCTGCCCAGGCCAAGCCGGAAGGGTAACCCTGCTAACGACGTCGATCTCAAAACCTGCTTAAACAAAAGGGGTGCCGACAAAGGGCAAGGAAAAAGAGGCGTCGATCTTGAGGCCAAGACAGCGAGGCTAGAATTGGTCCTCGCCTACACGGGTATGGTGGACTAAAGCGGCAGCGGCAGCATGCACTAAACAACCTATAGAGACTCGATACAACTATCGGCAATCAGAGAGGGGTAAGAAGGACCTATCCGGAACCACCCTGATTCTAACACCAAGCAAACCCATCCTGGTGTTTCCCCCTCGAGACCAAACGAGGAAGTCAACCGAGGAACTCACACCGTTGGCAGTTTTACTTGTTCAGTTATAGTTGCGGCTCTTTACTAGTCAGGTTTAGATAATCGTCCTGATAAAGTAAGCAGTGGGCACTTTTAGTTAACCATTCCATTATAGTGGCAACACTTACTAGTCAGATACAATTAGCATGAGATAATCCAAAACCCAGCAGTTGTTGGTACTTTTATTAAGCCATTCCATTGTAGTTGCAATACTTACTAGTCAGGTACAATGGTCGCAAGCGACAATACAAGCAAGCAATTGTGGGCAGAATTGTTTAGCCATTCCATTATAGTGAAGCTGATTACTAGTCATTGTTAAGTCAAATTTAGAGCAATAAACTTTAGTTATGCTTGTCTATGATCGAGATACTGTGCTCTAAGTTGTCCATATCCGCGGACACGGCTTTCAGAAAGTTTTACCCGGCCGGGGTGCACCAATAGCAACACACGCTCGATCAACCTCGGAAAAACCAAAACAAAACCCAACGAGGCTTTCACGACTGAACAATCACAGGATTCAGAAATATTTCAGGGGGCCACCCTTGAGTACACATAGCGAAGTTAGTGACTTGAGACGGACCCGAGGTTTGTGGGGCGGCTTAATCGGGAACCCAAAGCGGGCTTGTCGATACCGATTAAGCGGGTCACAATTCCTAAACGATCTGGTGTGCTCCTCGCACAAACGTAAATACATAAGTAGCATGGCATAAGTACAGGATCGTAAATAAAACCTCAAACTAGTTTGTGGCCCCAAGAAATAAGATGAATCAAGCTCGGCTCGGGGGTCCCATATACCTCCCGGATGTGGATAGCGCGATAAATCAAGGAACAGGTATCAAGTACTCGGGGTCCTACGGGACACAAGTGGGCATTCGGAAACCAAATATTATCTATCACCCACCGATGCCTCTGCTTACTTCAATTTTAGTTGTTAAACAGGAATTAAAGTGAACGATAAGTAAAGCCATGATCATCACCAACATCAAACATGCGGCAAGGCTCCAACAACTGTGGCACTTGACAACACGCAACAACACTTGAGCAAGCGACTACGACGCGCAAGTCCAGCTATCTACCAAACAACAGGTAGTAGGATGTGTCCAAGGCAATATAAGGCTGCCAGGGATATCACGGGTACGAAATCTAGAGCATCGCAACACAGATAGCAATAGATCAACATGAGGGAATAAATACTATAAAAGTAAGATAGGTAGAAAGGGGGAGATGCTCGCCTGAAAACATTGCTGAAGGTTCAACCGAAGATCGGGGCGAAGCTCACATCAACTCAACGGCCTTATCCGCGAAGAACCAAAACACTAGAAGAAACACCGGATGCAATATTTAATACTACGGCAAAAGATCGGCATGATGCATGTATGATGTATGACATGGCGAAGATGCGATGCGATTAGGTCATATTAAGTGGAACCGGGGTCCCGACAATTATTTAGGTGGTTCATGTTATTTATCTACCCCGCAATTAAATGTTGTCTTAACAAGGCAAGAGATAGTACCGGGTTCGCTACACCAATTTAAATGAGGCCAATATGAGACTAGATTTGCCCGCACATGGTCCCCATATTTAATTAGAGGTGAATCGGCATAAGGCCCCCAAACCCATGATATGCATGCGAGAATGACAATTAATGTGCAACAAGTTGTTATATATGATAAAATAGGGTTTTCGGGAAGGGGTTCACACATCAGGGTTCGACGAGCTTGGGGTTCCGGGGTTCGGGGTCGCTCTCAGGGTCCAGATCTGGGGTTCAGGATTCGACGGAACGTTCTCGGATATCGGGGGTAGATCTTGGTGTTCCGGGAAGCCGGACTTGGGTCGATCTTGGCGCATCTTCTTGGGCGATGCCGTTATTGTCGTTCGAAGGTCTTGTCGGGTCCCACGGGTCGGTCTTGCCGCTGCGAGGGTCTTGTCGGGCCCCGCGCAATAGTCGATCTTGGCATTCAGGATGAAGTACTTGTCGTTCGTGGCGATCTTGGCGGTCGTCGGTCCGGCTCGGCGTCCGGAAGGAGTACTGTGTGGCCGGGTCAGGTCGGGCCCTCGGGTCCGAGTACGAGTGCTTGTCATCCATGTGGAAGATCATGGCGTTCTTCAGATTCGGGTCCTGGCGCTTCGGATCGGTCTTCAGGGGCTCGGCCATCGGATCCCTTGAAGGGGTCATGGCGTCCGTGAGGCGATCTTGTCGCTCGATGTCCGTGAGGGAGTCCTTGGGGTTCAGGATGGCGATCTTGTCGGTGGTCTTGGCGTTCAGGCCTCGGCGCATCCCGGAAGAAGATCTTGTGGCATCCGGGGCGTGGTCATGGCGTCTGTTTTGTCGTTTTCAAGGCGGAGATCTTGGCGGCCTTGTCGAGGTACTTGAGTGCCGTGCGGACTTAGGTTGGCGCGGTGGTTACTCGAGTTCGCGTTGCAACTTGTCGATCTTCGAGATGGCTCTTGGAAGATAGCTGCGAGGGCACTTGCACGCATGCGAGGACGAACATGGCGGGCGGGCATCGAGGAGGGGCGTCGTGGCCTAAGGGCTCGGCAATGGCGAGGCGGGTCGAGGATGACGACGACGGCGGCCTCGCGAGAGGCGCATCTTGCGGTGGAGGCCGGACGGACGGCTTGGCGGCAACGCTCGGGCCGCGGTGTCCGGGCGGCTGGCAAGGGCGGGTGAGGCGCAGGAGGACGCGGCGGGCGGAGCCTGGAGGAGCTCAGCGCGGCCTTGGCGGCGGTCGTCGAAGCGGCGGGGGGCGCTCTCAGCCAAGGCGTCAGGCGCTGCAGCGAGTGGCCGGAAAGCAAGCATGGCTTCAGTGGCCAGCAGCGTTGGCGGCAAGCGGGGAGAGGAGATGAGCGAGCCAGCAGCGTCCAGCGATGGCCAAGGCCCGGCGGGCCATGCGGCTGGCGGTGGCCAGACGGGAGGCCCAGCGGCGTGGGCGTCTGGGCGCCTCAGGGCGTGGGCGGTGGCGGGTGAAGGTGGCGAGGCGGCGGAGGTCGGAGAGGGGCATGATCGCGAGTGGAAAGCCGTGGAGAGGTTCAAGGCGGGAGCGGCTGGGAGACGCGAGGAGGAGGGCCCAGCCTGGTTGCGAGGAGGAGGAGAGCGTGAGGAGCGGTGGCAGGAGGGCGAGGCGGGGGTGCAGGTGATCGAGGCAGCGGCCGGAGGCGAGACGGCTCATGGCCATGGGAGGCGGAGAGAGGAGGCGGGGTTGTGGTGCAGTGCTGTAGGGAGCCAGAGGTGGGGCCAGGGGTGACTCGGGATCGGGGAGGTGGGGCAGGGTGTGGGGCATAGAGAGAGAGGGGGCTGGGTGGGGGGCCACGCTGGCGTGGTGGGCGGAAAAGCTGGTGGGGTCGTGGCAGGCTTTGGGGTGCGTGAGTGCATGTGTGGGTGGGGAGGGAGAGAGAGGTGAGGGAGTGGGGATGGGCTAGGTGGCAGCACCTGATTGGGTGGGGGGAGAGGAGAGGTGAGGTGGCGCATGGCGATTGGCCAAGGTGAGGTGGAGGCTGGGTGTGGTAGGATTAGGATAGGTAGCTGTAGGATTTAGATTGGACCGTTTTAGTTTTCTGGGGGTGGTCGTTCGGGTCGGGTCGGCCCGTTCGACTGCCCCCACTAAAACAATTAAACTTTTTATTTGTTTTAAACGGGCCGTTGCAAACCGATATCAGCCAAAATAAATTATCCGGAGAACCGGGCTTTGCGTTTGAATTAAGATGGGGCGTTTGGAAAACAAATCGGGCTTTGCGAAAATAGTTTTATGCAAACAATGCATGATGATGACGATGCAATGCACAAAACAACGCGATTTTCTAGTAGTGGTTTTTGCGGGATGCCACACCCAGCCGATCCTAGATAAGTTTAAACTCGTTTAAACTAGAGATAGGATTTCTAGATAAGGGAGAGTTTAAATCGTTTAAACTAGAGATAGGATTTCTAGATAAGGGAGAGTTTAAATTGTTTAAACTGGAGATAGGCTTGGAGGAGGGGCAAGGCTGGCCGCCCCCCTCTATATATAGAGGGGTGGTGCGCCCCCTTCCCCCTACACACACACACCTTCCTCCAAGCCCTAGCAGCCTTGCTACCTTCCTCTCTCCCTCCCGACTGTTTGTAGGCGAAGCCCTGTAGCAGAAATTCTCCACCATATACATCACGCCGTTGTGTTGTAGATCCAATCTATCTCTCCACCATACTCACTGGTCCGAGGAAGGAGGAGACGTCGAGGTGCTGCACGTGTGCATCTCACGGAGGCACCGCCACTTGTGGTGCTAGATCGGATCGGATCGCGAGGAGGAGAAGCGAGTACGACTACATCACCCGTTAAACGAGCGTTCCGCTGTCGAATCTTCAAGGGTATGAAGATCTAATCCAATCTCCTCGTTGATTGCATCTCCTAGATTAGATCTTGGCTTTCCCTCTGTTCGCATCCGTAGAAAATTTTGATTTACTATGCCTTGAAACCCTTGGTGGTATCATAGCTAGATCTATGCGTAGATGTGTTTCACAGTAGAGCATAACATGGTTGTTGCGGCGTTGATGTTTTCTGTTGCAAGCCTCTTGTTTGTGTTCTTCTTATGGCGGGATAGTGAGATTGAAGCGGTCGGGCCAACCTTACGCGACGTTGTTCGCGAGACCGCTCCGCATTGACGTGTGGCTTGTTCCACATGCGGTGGTGGATGTCGTTTCTCTCACTATAGTTGTCATGGGATTAACACGGAGTTTGGCAACCATAATATCACCGTTGTGGCTTTCCGTAGGTAAGAGTCGTTCTTAGCATCTACTCCCATAAGCCACGTAAAACATGCAACAACAAAGTAGAGGCGTCTAACTTGTTTTTGCGAGTGTTTTCGTGATATGGTATGGCCCAAGATGTGATGTGTATATTGTATGCGATGATCATGTTTTGTAATGTTTCACGACTTGCATGTCGATGAGTACACAACCGGCAGGAGCCATATGGTTGTCTTTATAATTGTGTATGACCTGCGAGTCAACTTCTTATACGCCATGTAATAGCTTTACTTTATCGCTAAGTAGTTAGCAATAGTTGTAGTTGCTATACGTGGTGGAGGCAATCATGGTGGAGTGATGGAGATCATGTCGGAACGCACAAGATGGAGATCATTTCGCGAGGATTGGCTATACCATGTCACATAAAGTTATATGCATGTGATGTATATCCCTTTATGTATCTTATTATGCTTAGATCGCGACGGTAGCATTATAAGATGATTCCTCACTTAAAGATCAAGATAAAAACTGTGTTCTCCCCAAGTATGCACCGTTGCGAAAGTTCGTCGTTTCCAAGCATCACGTGATGATCGGGTGCTATAGACTCTACGTTCACATACAACGGGTGCAGGCCAGTTTTGCACACGCGGAAATACTTGGGTCTAACTTGACGAGCCTAGCATGTACAGACATGGCCTCGGAACACAAGAACCGAAAGGTTAAGCATGAGTCATATGAATGATATGATCGACACTTTGTTGTCCACCATTGAAACCACATCTCTTCTCGTGATGATCGGATTAGGTGTGGTGAATTTGGATCGTGTTCACTAAACAACTTGAGGGATGTTGAATTTAGTGGGATTTCATCTAGTAATTTGATTAAGTTGAACTATTTATCATGAACATAGTCTAAATTGTACTTGCAAATACTGTAGATCCAATGGCCAAGTACAACTTCAACATCAACGTTTTTGCTGAGAAAGAAAAGCTTAGAAACAATGGGTCTAACTTCACCAACTGGTTCCGCAATCTAAGAATCATTTTGTCTGGCGGACAAAAGGACTATGTCCTTGAGAAAGCATTAGGTAACCCCCCTGCCGTAGATGCGCCGGCTGATGAAAAAGCTGTTTATCAGTCGCGCAAGGATGATTATGATTTGATTAAGATCCTCATGTTGTATGCTACGGAATCGGATCTTCAAAATCGTTTTGAGGAGTTCGCCGGGACCTTTGAGATTCTCGAGGAGCTGAAAAACATGTTTCAGACTCAAGCCCGTTCTGAGAGATATGAGATCTCTAAGAAATTCTTTAACTACAAGATGGAGGAAGGGAGTTCCGTTAGTGAGCACGCCATTAAGATGTCGGGCTACACTCAACGCCTATGAGCAAGCTGGACGCATGATTCCGAGGATCTCAAGATTGACACTCCTAGCTAAAAGTTTTGTAGTTGATCACAATCAGATTGGTTCCACGATATGATCCCGAGCTCTTTGCTAAGATGAAAGTAGCGGAGGTGAACATCAAAAGAATAATCATGTGTTGATGGTCAACAAGCCCCCACCTTTAAGAAAGGTAAGGTGCAAGGAAGCCCTTCAAGAAGGGCGGGCAAGCGCAATGCCCTGGCGAGAAGAAGCTCAAGTCTGGTCCCAAGCGGACCTTTGAGTGCTTCTATTGCAAGGACAAGGGTCCTTTGAAGCAAGCGTTCAAGTACTTAGGACAAGAAGGTGGCACCATCAAAGGTATATTTGATATACATGTTATTGATGTTTTCCTTACTAGCCCTCGTTGTAGTGCACGGTATTTGATACGGTTCGTTGCTAATATTTGTAACTCGAAGCAGAGCTACGGAATAGGCGACTGCGAGGATGAGGTGATGATGCTGGCAGCGGATCAAGAGTTGATGTGATGGCCGTCACGCTCTCCTTAGTTTTACCTTGGGATTAGTTTTAAACCTTAATAAATGTTATTATGTGCTGCGTTGAGCATGAACATTATTTCGGATCATGTTTATTGCAAGACGGTTATTCATTTAAATCGGAGAATAATGGTTGTTCTATTTATATGAGTAACATCTTTTATGGTCATGCACCTCTTGTGAATGGTTTATTTCTTCTAAATCTCGAAAGGGATGAAACACACATCCATAACATTGAGGCTAAGAGATGCAAAGTAGATAGTGATAATACTACTTATTTGTGGCATTGCGTCTAGGTCATATTGGTGTAAAGCGCATGAAGAAACTCCATTCGATGGACTTTGGAGTCTCTTGATTTTGAATCATTTGACACATGCGAACCATGCATCATGGGCAAGATGATCAAAACCCGTTCTCGGTATGATGGAGCAAACAACGGACTTTTGGAAATCATACATACCGATGTATGGACCGATGAGTGTTTAGACGCCTTGGTGGATATCGCTATTTTCTCACTTTACCGATGACTTAAGTAGATATGGGTATATATATTTAATGAAGCATAAATCTGAAACATTTGAAAAGTTCAAGGAATTTCAGAATGAAGTGGAGAACCATCGTAATGAAAGATTAAGTTTCTACGATCCGATCGTGGAGGTGAATATTTGAGTTATGATTTTCTCACGCATCTTAAAGCAAGTGGAATCGTTTCACAACTCACGCCACCGGAACCACAGCGCAATGATGGTGTGTCGAGCCAGGAATCGAACCCTATTAGATATGGTCCGATCAATGATGTCTCTTCTTGATTTGTTATCATTTTGGGGTTATGCTTAGAAACGCTGCATTCACTTTAAATAGGGCTCCATCTAAATCCGTTGAGACGACACCGTATGAACTGTGGTTTGGTGCTAAACCTAAGTTGTCGTTTCTTAAAGTTTGGGGATCTGAAGCTTCGTCAAGAAGTTGATGCGGACAAGCTCGAACCCAAAGCGGAGAAATGCGTCTTCATAGGATACCCTAAGGAAACTATTGGGTATACCTTCTATCCGCAGAAGGCAAATTGTTTGTGCATGAAACGGTTCCTTTCTTGAGAAGGAGTTTCTCTCAAAAGAAGTGAGTGGGAGGAAAGTAGAGCTAGACGAGGTTATTGAACCTTCTCTTGAATTGGAGAGTAGCGCACACCTGAAATTGTTCCAGGTCGCTGCACCAACAATAGAGGAAGCTAATGACAAGGATCATGAAGCTTGGACGATGATGCTCTTGAACGTCGCAGTCGATAAGGTCGCGTGCCCCTCCGAGTGGTACGACACCTGTCTTGGTGTCTTGTTAGTAGAAGGCGGTGAACCTCTGAACTATGAGGAAGCGATGATGAGCGGACTCGAGAAATGGTGGAAGCCATGAAATCAGTGGGATCCATGAGCGAAAACCAAGTATGGACTTTGGTGGATCCTCCTAGCGACCGAAAGGCCATTGAGTGCAAATGGATATTCAAGAAGAAAACGGACGCGGATGGTAATGTTACCGTCTATAAAGCACGGCTTGTCGCAAAAGGTTTTCGACAAGTTCAAGGTGTTGACTACGATGAGACTTTCTATCCCGTAGCGATGTTTAAGTCCATTCGGATTTTATTAGCAATTGCTGCGTTTCATGATTATGAAATATGGCAGATGGATGTCAAGACTGCTTTCCTCAATGGGAACATTGATGAAGAGTTGTATATGATGCAACCCGAAGGTTTTGTCGATCCTAAGGATCTTGATAAAGTATGCAAACTTCACGTTCCATTTATGGATGAAGCAAGCATCTCGGAGTTGGAACCTTCGTTTTGATCAAGTGATCAAGAGCTTTGGATTTGTTCCAAATTGCTGAGCTTGCATCTACAAGAAAGTGAGTGGGAGCTCGGTGGCGTTTACGGTACTATATGTGGATGACATATTGATTATCGGAAATGACATCAACATGCTTAACGATGTGAAGAGTTATTTGAACAAGTGTTTTCAATGAAAGACCTAGGTGAAGCTGCTTATATATTGGGCATCAAAATCTATAGAGATAGACAAAGACGCTCGATAGCTTTAAGCGAGTACATACCTAGACAAAGTTCGAAAAGGTTCGAGAATGGATAAGGCAAAGAAAGGTTCGGTGCCTATGTTGTCGGTAAGATATTGAGCAAGGCTCGGTGTCATTCTCTGTAAATGATAGGGAAGCTATGAGCAAAGTGCCTTATGCCTCGGCCATAGGTTCCATCATGTATGCCATGTTGTGTACTAGACGGATGTGTCCAATGCTCTTAGTTTGACGAGCATATATCAAAGTGATCCGAGTGGAACCTTTGGACAGTAGTGAAGAACATCCTAAAGTACCTAAATAGAACTAAAGAAATGTTCTTAGTCTATGGGGGTGATGAGCGACTTGTATAAAAGGTTACGTCGATGCTAGTTTCGACAGACAAGGATGATTCTAAATCTCGGACAGGATACGTTTATATTTTGAATGGAGGGAGCAGTGGTTTGGAGAAGCGCAAGCAAAAGCGTGATCGCGGGATCTATAGTAGAAGCGAATACATGGCTGCTGCAGAAGCGTCAAGTGAAGGAGTTTGGATCGAAACTTCATCATCGAGCTTGGCGTGGTTCAAGTGCATTGGACCCACTGGAGATATTGTGTCACAACACTGGCGCCATAGCACTCGCTAAGGAACCAAGATATCATCCAAAGACCAAGCATATCAACCGCAAGTTTCATATAATCCGGGATTATATAGCAGATGGAGATCTGAAGATTATCAAAGTACATACGGATCTGAATGTCGCAGATCCATTGACTAAACCTCTTCCACATGTAAAACATGATCAACACCTCAGTGCCATGGGTGTGAGATTGTTGCCAAATGTAAACTAGATTATTGACTCTAGTGCAAGTGGGAGACTGTTGGAATTATGCCCTAGAGGCAATAATAAAGATGTTATTATTATAATTCTTGTTCATGATAAAGTTTATATTCCATGCTAGAATTGTATTAAGCGGAAACATTAATACTTGTGTGGTTTGTGAACAACACCGTGTCCCTGGTACGCCTCTAAGGACTAGCTCATTGATCAATGATGGTTAAGGTTTCCTAACCATATACATGAGTTGTCAATTGATAATGAGATCATATCATTGGGAGAATGATATGATGGATGACCAAACTAAGCGAAGCAATTAGATCGTTCATCGTGTTCATCTTTGCGAAGCTTTTCCTATGTCAAATATTGTATTCCTTAGACCATGAGATAATGCAACTCCACAGGTACCGAAGAAAGCTTTGAGGTCATCAAGCGTCATCCTATGAGAGGGTGATCATAAAGGTGTCTCTCGGTGATCGGAAAGTATCATTGGGTTGTATGTATCGAGATGGAATTTGTCCCTCCCAAGTCGGAGAGATATACTTGGGCCCACTCGGTAATCGATATCAACACGCTTGCAAGCATGTGGTTAAGGAGTTAATCACAAAGTGATATCGGATTACGAACGAGTAAAGTACTTCTGTGAGCGAGATTGAACTAGGTATGATGATGCACCGACGATCGAATCTCGGGCAAGTAAAATATCGCGAGACGAAGGAAATATATATATGGGATTGATTGAATCGGCATCGTGGTTCATCCGATATGATCATCGATGAATGTGTGGAGTCAATATGGGTGCCAGACCCACTGTTGATTATTGATAGAAGATCATGTGCATATTCTCGAACAGCAGGTCACACATAACGTGTCTCGGCTAGGATAGATTGGATAATTGGTTTATGAATTTTTGTTCGAGTCTCGGATGGGATCCGGGATATCACGAGAGGTTAGAATGGTCGGAGAATAAGATTCATATAAGCGGTGCAGTTTTGGAGTTCGGAATTGTTAGGGTTAATCGGTATTGTCTGGAAGCTTCTAGAACCTTCGGAAGGGACCAACGTGGCCCCACCTCCGGGAGGGCATGGGCCTATGAGGGAGTGTCCTGGCGCATTGGGCGGGGCACAAGGCCCATAGGGCCCACTGATCCTAGATAAGTTTAAACTCGTTTAAACTAGAGATAGATTTCTAGATAAGGGAGAGTTTAAATCGTTTAAACTAGAGATAGGATTTCTAGATAAGGGAGAGTTTAAATTGTTTAAACTGGAGATAGGCTTGGAGGAGGGCAAGGCTGGCGCCCCTCTATATATAGAGGGTGGTGCCCCTCCCCTACACACACACCTTCCTCCAAGCCCTAGCAGCCTTGCTACCTTCCTCTCCCTCCCATCGCTTGTAGGCGAAGCCTGCAGTGAAATTCTCCACCATATACACCACGCGTCGTGTTGTAGATCCAATCTATCTCTCCACCATACTCGCTGGTCCGAGGAAGGAGGAGACGTCGAGGTGCTGCGTGTGCATCTCACGGAGGCACCGCCACTTGTGGTGCTAGATCGGATCGGATCGCGAGGAGAAGCGAAAAGCGACTACATCACCCGTTCGATGAACATTCATGTGCGAATCTTCAAGGGTATGAAGATCTAATCCAATCTCTCTCGTTGATTGCATCTCCTAGATTAGATCTTGGCTTTCCCTCTGTTCGCATCCGTAGAAAATTTTGATTTACTATGTCGCGAAACCCTTCAGATAGCACACTGAACTGTGGAGTACTGAGTCTTCCGAGTGAGGTAAACATTCTTTACTTCATCGGCAGCATCAGCTGTAGGTGGGTCACCCAGCGGTGCATCCAGCACATAGGTCAAATTACCAGCTATGAGGACAATCCTCAAATTGCGGAACCAATCCGCGAAGTTGCTTCCATTGTTTTTCAACTTTTCTTTCTCTAGGAACGCATTAAAATTGATGGTAGGGGCTGCCATTGATCTACAACATATTTGCAATAGTTTCTAAGTTTATGACAAATTGAGTTCAAATTAATAATAAAATTAATCTAGGTGAACTCCCACTCAAAACAATATCTCTCACATTGTTTTAGTGATCACACGAACCAAATCCACCACATCAACACCGATCATCACGAGAGCTGATATAGTTTCAATGTCGAACAATCGACATGTTCATCATATCTACTATATGATTCATGCTTTACCTTTCGGTGATCCGTGTTCCGAGACCATGTATGTACATGCTAGGCTCGTCAAGATCAAACCTTAGTTTCCGCATGAGCAAATCTGCCTTGCTCACGTTGTATACACTTGCGTAATCTAACACACCCGATCATCACGTGGTGCTTCGAAACAACAAGCTTTAGCAACGGTGCTAACTAAGGGTGAACACTTTATGACTTGAAATTCATGTGCATAAGGGATCATCTTATAATGCTACCGTCGTCTACTAAGAAATACAAGATGCATAAAGGATTAACACCGAGAGGGCCCAGAGTTTATCTATTCGTCATATGGATGGACAAATCCCACTCTTGATCCATGTGTCTCAACCAATACTTTCCGAACACTCAATGGCACCTTTATAGCCACCCAGTTACGGTGTGGTGTTTGATGTCATCAAAGCATCCATCCGGTAAAGGTGATATGCATGATCTCATGGTCGAAGGAATTAGATTACTTTGTATCAGAAAGCATATAGCAATTGAACTATTAAAATGACTTGATCTTTATGCTACACTTATCTATAGGAGTATGTCCACCATATCATTCTCCTAACGATATGATCTTGTTGTTAATAACATCTCAATGTTCATGATATGGAAACCACAATCATCTATTAACCAACAAGCTAGTATTATATAGAGGCTTTACTAGGGACTCTTATTTTAGTATACAAATCACACAAGTATTAATGTTTCCTTGTTAATACTATTATAGCATGAAAGTAAACATTTATCATAAACACAAAGATATAATAATAACTACATTTATTATTGCCTCTAGGGCATATCTCCAACACATATCCTTGGAAAGCAAAATCACACCAGTCATGCATACATGAATCCATTACATCAACCAAGGTCCAATCTTATTTTAAGGTAACATTTTGGAAAATAAGGTGATAGGTGGTGGTCCAACTAACGAAGTGCTTACAATCCTATCTCCTTTGGATCATTGCTAACACAATGTTTCTAGAGGCAATCATATCTTGCTCACATGATTCCATCACTAAGTCTATAATATCTCCTCTTAAGGTTTGGTTGGTAGCTTCCAACTCTTGGGTATGTTCCTTCTCTTTCTTCAAGTCTTTTTGGAGGTTGAGCATTCTGCACTTGATTCTAGCACTAAGTTCTTTGATAGTCCTCCAAGTCGCATCTCTGTCGACTCAAAGAATGTGGTGTGCACCACAGTGTTGGTGTACATGCAGAATCCTGTTTCCTTGTGGTTGTCTTCCTTGTTTTTGTACAAGTGAAGTTGCACCCACTAGTACTCAACTCCTTCATCCATCACAGGAAAGCCTTTGTACACAGCTGCACCATGTATTTCCATTGCCACCATGAGGTCCTTAAGAATATTGGGAAACTCTGTCTCACAATCCAAGGTCATGGTCATGAGTGGCCCTTTCCTTACGGCTTCGTTGATGGAATTCATCTACAAATAGAGATGAGAAAGAAGATTAGAAAAGTTTACGAGAAGAATAGACAAGTGTAGAAGTAGTTGAAAAAATTTCCTTAGTGGTTTCCAATCCTAGGGTCATAATCCTACAGGCAACACAGTGCTCTGATACCATCTGTAAGATCCCTCCTTTGTAAAGGAAAAGGATCCCTGTGATTGCAATGCTAGTCCCTGGATCATTGCTAGCATCCACAGTTTAAGATGAAGTACACAAATACAAAGGTCATTTATTACATCCATTCCAGAGATAAAACATAGTCTTTACAACTCAAGGCCATAGGCCTTATACAAGAGTTTGGAATAAGTAGATAAATATAAGTCTTCATCTTCATGTGCCACAGGCAAACATGTTGAGTGTAGACTCATGACACCTAATCCTCATCAGAGTAACCTGCAACATCACAAGTTACAGCCACACTGCGTCAATACTTTGGAATAGTATTGGCAAGTGATACCTTAGTAAATTTTAAGTGGACTATATTACTATATGCAATTTTGCTAAGTGTAGCTTGGCTTGCTTTGCTCCAAATAGGTTTTTCCTATTAGTTGAAAACACTAAGTTTTTCTTTGTCAAAAACTTTTCCCAAGAAACCATCAATAGACATTGAGGTCCTTCACCCTTTTTCACCCACAAGTTTTTACTTAGAAGTTGGAGTGATGAGATTCTTGACAGCTTCCATGTCTTGATGCTCAAGTTGTCCATTGCCATGGACTTGGCTAAGTACTTAGATTTTTCCATCTGCAGAGGTTGTGCACTTTCCCCACCAGACTTGGTTTTCCAAGACAAGACCTTTCAGAAGCCTTCCCTTAGCCAAATGGACGCGTTCCAACCTATCATCCCACTACCACCAACTGCCCAAATGACTAAGTTCTTGTTGGAGATATGCCCAAGAGGCAATAATAAAGTGGTTATTGTCATATCATCACACTTATGATAAATGTTTACATACCATGCTATAATTGTATTAACCGGAAACATTAATACTTGTGTGATTTGTAAACTAAAATAAGAGTCCCTAGTAAAGCCTCTTGTTAAACTAGCTTGTTGGTTAATATATGATCATGGTTTCCTGATCATGAACATAGAGATGTTATTAACAACAGGATCATATCATTAGGAGAATGATGCGATGGACATACTCCTATAGATAAGCGTAGCATAAAGATCAAGTCATTTCAATAGTTCAATTGCTATATGCTTTCTGATACATAGTAACCTAATTCCTTCGACCATGAGATCATGTATATCACCTTTTCCGGATGGATGCTTTGATGTCATCAAACACCACACCGTAACAGGGTGGCTATAAAGGTGGCATTGAGTGTTCAAAAAGTATTGGTTGAAACACATGGATCAAGAGTGGGATTTGTCCATCCATATGACGGATAGATATACTCTGGGCCCTCTCAGTGAAATGTCATCCAATTAGCTTGCAATCATGTGACTGGCTCACAAGGGATCACATATCACGGGAACGAGAAAAGAGTACTTATCAGTAACGAGGTTGAACTAGGTATGCAGAGATACCGACGATCATAACCTCGGATAAGTAAACTATCGTGAGACAAAGGGAAATTGGTACCGTATGTAAGTGGTTCATTCGATCACAAAGTAATCGTAGAAATATGTGGAGCCATATGAATTTCAGATTCCTCTATTGGTTATTGTTCGGAGAAGTGTCTCGATCATGTCCGCATAATTCACGAACCGTGAGGAGACACATAAGGATTGACGTTATTTGAGTAGTTATGGTATTATGAGAAAGAGACCAAATGTTGTTGGTCTCGGATGGGATCCGGGATATCACGAGGTGATCCTAATGGTGGGAGAATAAGATTCATATAAGGAAAGTCCGTTTGAGTTCGGAATGATTAGGTGTTTTCATCGGGAATGTTCTAGAAGGTTCGGAATGTCCCAAGACTCCGGAGGAAGGGTACATGAATGTGTCATTGCATATTGGAATGATTGCATCATGTACTAATTGTTCTCGCTGTTCCACATAAAGGATTAAATTGAATCCCAAACTGAAAAGTCAAACGGCTAGTTTGAAAGTCAAACGGCTAAAACAGAGGAAAGTGAGGAAGAGGAAGGAGGAGGTTGAAACCGACTTGGGAGGAGTCCCTCCTCTCCAAGCGGCCAAGACCACCAAGGCCGATTTGGGGAGGGACTCCCTCCCCTTGGCCGCACCTCCCACCTATAAAAGGAGGGGCAGGGCCCCCTCCTCTAGACACACAAGTTCCTATCCTCTAATCTAAACCCTAGCCAAAGCCTCCGCTTAGAGCCGCTTTGGTTTAGAGCTTCTAATTGCCCTAGTCTTGGTTTAGAGCCTTCTAATTGGTGTGTCTAATCCTAGACCACTAAAGCTCTATCATACTCCACCATACTGCACGCTTAAGGAAGCCTCGGATCTCCTCTACTTCGGTACCACGCCTGTGCTACCGGAATCGCGAGGAGAGTGCTACAACCTCCACCGCTTTGGAACAAGGAGAGGAAGGTCTTCGCCGACATCGAACGTGTGACCGATTACGGAAGCGCTTTAACGCATACGCGGAAGGATCGCTCACGCGATCTTGAGATCGGCAAATGTACGACTACATCACCCACGAGAATCTGCTCTCGTTAACCGCTTTGGAATCTTTGAGGGTGAGTTTCTCTATCGACTCGTTGCTACAATCTAGTAGATAGATCTTGGCTTGTTTGTGTGCATGTAGAAATTTTTGTTTTCCATGCTACGAACCCCTACGGTGGTATCGAGCCGTGTCTATATGTAGATCTGCAGACGAGTAGAACACAATGGTCATTGTGGGCGTTGATGCTTTTATTTTCGATTGCTTCTTGTGTACTTTGCATCTTGCGGTATGTTGGGATGAAGCGCCTGCTAACCTTACATGACATCGTTCATGAGACTTGCTCCACGCTTGACATGCAACTTGTATTGCATAAGTGGCTTTATGGTTCCTGTTTCTCCTAGCATAGTTAAGATCCAATTTACAACGGTGATTAACAATACTAGTATCAATGTTGTGGTTCTTGTTCGTAAGTTAGAACGACACTTATTAACAGCCCCAAACCACGTGAAAAACATGCAAAAGAAAGTAGAGGTGTCTAACTTTGTTTTGCGAGGGTGTCAAAGTGATGTGATATGGCCATGATTGTGATTATATATGATGTATGCAATGTTCCTTATTGTAAGTCGGCAGCGGTGAGCCATATGGTTGTCTTTAATCATAAGACCCGCGTGTCTATTCAAAGTAGTTGTAATAGTTGAAGCGGTGGGCGACAACCATGGAGGACCATCATTGACCTTGATGCAATGTCGGTGATGATGGAGATCATGTTCGTGCTAGAAGATGGAGATCGGAAGCACAAAGAAGAAAGGCCATATCATATCACATATTATGAATTGCATGTGATGTTAATCCTTTATGCATCTTGTATTGCTTAGTAGACGCGGTAGCATTATAAGATGATCCCTCATGCACATGAATTTCAAGTCACAAAGTGTTCACCCTTAGTTAGCACCGCTAAAATCTTGTTGTTTCAAAGCACCACGTGATGATCGGGTGTTAGATTCTACAAGTGTATACAACGTGAGCAAGCAGATTTTCTCATGCGAAACTAAGGTTTGATCTTGACGAGCCTAGCATGTACGTATATGGCCTCGGGAACACTGACATCAAAGGTAGAGCATGAGTCATATAGTAGATATGATGAACATGTTGATTGTTCGCCATTGAAGCTATATCAACTCTCGTGATGATCGGTTTTGATGTGGTGGATTTGGTTCGTGTGATCACTAAAACAATGTGAGGGATATTGTTTTGAGTGGAAGTTCACCTAGATTAATTTAATTATTAATTATAACTCAATTTATCATAAACTAAATCAAAGTGAATTTGCATAGCTGTTGTAGTCATTGGCATCCGTTTACCACCTTGCGCTTAGTTATAATTGAGATAATAGAACTATAGAATTCTGGTTAGTTACTTACTTAACTGGTATCGTATTGTTTTGAAGTGTTAATCTAAAGTTTAAAAGTCCTATTGCAAACTTTCAAGAAGTTCCTTACTCCATGAAGTTTAATAATTAGTATTAAATCAAGAGTAACAATTCCAAGTGTTAGTGTATAAGTATCATGTTTGTTTCCATGATTCTTGATATTCAAAGGATTGTCTTAATATCAAAGTTATCTAGGATCCGAAAGAGTTGTTTGTAAACCATGTGTGGAAGATATTGTGATATCTGAAACGAAGTTTTAGTTGCAACATGATAGAGTATAATATAAAAGTCATGTTCTCATATTTGATGAGAATTTGCAAAAGGTTGGAGACACTAGTTGTCCTAATCCTCCAAAAGGTTTTGGAGAGCAACATTATACTTGCGATTCACCGTTACAAGCTAAAGTAGCTTGATCATGGATAAATCCATGATGAGGGTGAATATTTGATGTAGGTAAAATGTTTACTACACCAAGAGATTACTAAAGAAAGGAATTTGAAAGAACACCAAACATTTGATGATGGTGATCTACTAAAGTGCAAGTTCAAAGACATTGGTATTTAATTATACATGCTTTGGATTATGTGTCATATGTATGAATCCACTATTGATGTTGATAGATTCTTTCAAATGTAAAAGGAAATCGAAAGAGAATCTCATAAATATATGGCGTAAAAGAAAAGACTATAATTGTTCAATTTAAGTATATAGATGATATACATGTTATGGCTATATTCTTTGCTTATTAAACAATGTGGTTCTTAAGTATTTGATACTGAATTTGTTGGTGTGAATCTTCATACGAAACAACACAATTCATGAACTACAATGGCCTAAGTAACTAGCAAAGAATATGTGATGATGTTCATCGAGAACAAATAAAGGGTTATTGTGTTGCTCGTTAAACATCAAAGCTTGCCTTCAAGATTTGTTTTATCGTATTATGAGAACAAAAGGGTTGTTCAAATAAATTGCCAGAATCCATAAAAGATGGATGATTCACAAATCTTGGAAAAATCACATCCATAAAACTAGTGCTAAAATGTCGAAGACAAATTGATTAAAAGATCGCTTAGGAAGTGACATCACCGTTTAAATTATATTGGAAAGAAAACATGAAGAAACTCCATATGGATGGAATTTTGGAGTCTATTTGATTTTGATCAAATGACGCTTGAAACTTTCCTAGAGATAATTAAAACTTCGTTCATAGGCCAAAAGGAACGAATGACTAGCTTATTGGAACTTGTACATATTGTTGTACGAAATCCATTATGTGTAGTCAAGAGCGGTGGATTTCAACTTCATATGCCTTCTCCGAAAATTTGAGTGAATATATGAATATTTACTTAATAAGGATGAAGTGTGAAATATTTGAAAAAGTTCAAAGACTTTCGAGATGAAGTGCAAAATCATTGTAACAAGAATATAAATAGTTTATGATAAGATCATAAAGGAAGATATTTGAGTTACAAGTTTAGCATAATACCTAAGATTTCAGGAATCGTTCCGTGGATTTGCATTTTCCCGAAACACCATAAGAGTATGGAGCGTTCGAGATATGTAATTAAACCTTGTTTGACATGGTAAGATCGAAGGTGTAATTCATAAAACTGCCATTATATTAAAAGCTTTCGTGACTACCGTTTTTCCACTGAAAAGAGCTCCATCATAATCCGTTGAAATGACACCATATGGTTTGGGATAAAACCCAAGTTGTCCTTTCTTAAAACATTGGTATGCTTTGCATAAGAAAGATGTTTGCAACCAAAGTCGGATGAACCTGTCTTTGTATGATTATTTCAATAACATTGAGTATTCCTCCATAACACCGAGAGACAAAAGTGTTTGTCGCTTAGAACGTCAAGTTTCTTTGGGAAGGAATTTTTCGTGAAAAGAAAGTGGGAGGACAATAGAACTTTGATAAGGTTAAAGAACCTTAGCTATATGTGCAGAGTTCTTGGCAGAAAAGTGTTAGGAGGAAGCAACAATGCTCATGGCTCACGTGCCTCAAAGGTTGTGGTCATAGAGATCTAAGTTCCTATTGAAACAAGTAGGCCGTAAACAATCAAATACCAAGATTTGAGGTTGAATCATTATTTGAGAATAATGAACCGACTACATGCAAAGAAGCGATGATGGACCTCGACTGTAAAATGGCATGAAGCCATAAAATCCGTGATAGTTCCATACACGAGAAATCAAGTTTTGAATTTGAAGGACCCTCGAGAAAGGTGTAAGACCTTACAGTTGTGTTTGGATCTATAAAAGAAATAGACATGGATGCTTCACATCTATGAAATAGTCGACATGTTGGGAAAGAGTTCACAACAATGTTCAAAGGTTGACTATGACAAGATCTGATCTTTCATAGCGATTTAGTCTAGACGGATAAATGTAGCAACAACTACATATAATTTTGTTATATGGTAGTAGAATAAACAAAACAAGTTCTTCTAATAGAATTGTTACCTAGGACGTGTGCATGACATGGTCCATAGGGTTTTGTTAATTCAAAGGATGCTAAAAGCATATACAAACTTCAATGGTTGAAGTGAGCATCGCGGAGTTGGAATCTTCACTATGATGAAACTATTAAAAGAGTTTAATTTCATCAGAGACAATGAAGATGCTTGCATTTGCAAGAAATTAAGTGGGAGCGCTAAGACATATTTCTAATACATTGTGTAGAAGACATATTGTTGATTGGAAGTGATGTATCTTTTTATTAACACAGGATAAGAATTTCATCTCGATGAAAGACTTAGGCAAAACCCAAATAATTGGCATCAATAGACACCAATATGGTTGTGCCAGAAGTACATAGATGAGATATTGAATGAGTTCAATATAGAAACTACAAGAAAGGTTCTTGTCGCACAGAAACGATTGAATGTGTTCAATATTGATGATATATTCAAGTGTATTGACACTTGGTAAGTGAAACAAAGATTCAAGTATAGATTGATACTTGATGTATGAAACCACAAAGAGTATTTATATCAATCATACTGTGATATGTACAAATCCAGATGTGTCCTATGCTCTAAATGTTATGAGCATATACCAGAATGATTCATAAGATGATCATTGGACAATAGTAAGGATATTCTTATGATCTTTGGGAAGAACTAAGAGTATATTCTTTGTAGAAGTGACAAATAGATGGTTAGTTCATTGTAAAAGTACTACATTGATACTAGTTTTGTCACAAAGTACAAATTAAGTTTATCTCTATCTAAACTAAGGGTGGCACAATATAATGGAAAGTAAGTTCCATAATGGATTTGGATGAGTTCCAAAGTTAAGACATTGTGATGATACTACAACAAAAGGTTAAGTATATGACCTTATTTTAGCAAAGAAAAGAGGGCATTTGTGTCAAGTAGTTTGTTAACAAACTAGGTGTAGTTCACAAGGGGATAATACTATGAAGATATATTGTACAATATTATCAACATGTTTTAACCCCAAAGAGCTAAAGGTCACACGAAAGACCAAATTTGTACAAAGCCATCTCATTAGAGAATGAGTGATGCGAGAGACGCAAAGACATGCAATTACACACGGACTGGAAGTGTCAGATCAGAGATCGCTGACCACTAGCAATCGTGTACATACAACACCGAAAGCCATAGGTGTTGAATACACAAAGGTTTGAAACTAGATTATTGACTCTAGTGCAAGTGGGAGACTGTTGGAGATATGCCCAAGAGGCAATAATAAAGTGTTTATTATCATATCATCACACTTATGATAAATGTTTACATACCATGCTATAATTGTATTAACCTAAACATTAATACTTGTGTGATTTGTAAACTAAAATAAGAGTCCCTAGTGTTT